>JAESUZ010004208.1:1200000-1737500 GCA_017311185.1 Proteles cristata cristata
TTAGAATTTGTGTGGGTAAGTGGTAACGAAAGAGATAATAAGAGTAAGAGTGGTTCTAGGTTTCTGCTTGAGCAGAGAAACTGGAGGAGTGGAAACATTCTTTGGAGGTGGAAAGTTCAAGTATTTATGTTCAAGTCTGAAATGCTTCTGAGACAACCACGTGGTTTTTGGATACTGGATATATTGGTATCAGGATGTGGGACAGAGCAGCAGCCTGAGCCTGAGACAGGAGTGACTTGAGAAGTAGAAAGGAACTAGAATGTGGATTACAAAAGGCAGGAGAACAAGAACAAGAGGGCACTCTGTGAGATGCTGCTGTCCATATAACTGTTAATAGAATCAGGGCACCTGGGTAGCTCAGTCATTTAAGTGTCCAACTTCGGCTGAAGTCATGATCTCACAGTCCATGGGTTTAAGCCCTACATAGGGCTCTCTGCTGTCAACACAGAGCCCACTTCAGATCTTCTGTCCCCTTCTCTCTCTGACCTCCCCTGTTCTCTCTCTCTTAAAAATAAACATTAAAAAAACCTGTTAATAAAATCAATGGACACCATCAGGAAATGACTTATTTCAAAAATCAATTTATGAGCCACCTCCCACCCATGAGTATAGCTATTATCCAAAAAAGAATGACACAAGTGTTGGCGAGGATGTGAAGAAATCTGAACCCTTGTGCACTGTTGATGGGAATGTAAAATGGTGCAGCAACAGTGGAAAAACAATATGGCAGTTCCTCAAAAAATTAAAAATAGAATTATCATATGACCCAGCAATTCCTCTTCTGGGTATATACCCAAAAGAATTGAAAGCAAGATCTTGAAAAGATATTTGTACATCCATATTCATAGCAGCATTGTTCATAGTAGCGAAAACATGGAAGCAACCCAAATGTCCATTGACAGATGAATGGATAGGCGAAATGTGATTATATGCAAACAATGGAATATTGTTCACTCTAAAAGGGAAGGAAATTCTGACCCATGCTACAACA
Organism: Proteles cristata cristata; assembly: GCA_017311185.1. Taxonomy (NCBI): domain Eukaryota; kingdom Metazoa; phylum Chordata; class Mammalia; order Carnivora; family Hyaenidae; genus Proteles; species Proteles cristata. Next base: position 1,200,992 of record JAESUZ010004208.1, read on the forward strand.
TGGATGAACCTTGAGGACACTATGCTAAGTGAAAGAAGCCAGCCACAAAAAGATAAATATAGTATGATTCCACTTACATGAAGTTCTTAGAATAATCAAAGTCATAGAGACAGAAAGTAAAATGGTGGTTGCCAGAGGCTGGAGTGGGGCTGGGGGATTAAAATTTCCTGTTCATGGATACAGAATTTCAGTTTTATAAGATGAAAAGAGTTACGGAGATGGATGATATGACGATTGTACAACATTACAAATACATTTAATACCACTAGACTGTACACTTAAAAATGGTTAAGATGGTAAATTTTATGTCATGTATGGCTTTACCACAATTTTTAAAAATTGAAATAAATCAGGGTATGCAAATAGTTACAAAGTGTTCAATATGTCAAAAACCGTTTTCAACATTTTTTTTTTAATTTTTTTTTTAATGTTTTATTTATTTCTAGGAGAGAAAGAGAGAGAGAGAGACAGCGTGAGCAGGGAGGGTCAGAGAGAGAGGGAGTCACAGACTGAAACAGGCTCCAGGCTCTGAGCTGGCAGTCAGCACAGAGCCTGATGCGGGGCTCGAACCCACGAACCGTGAGATCATGACCCAAGCGAAAGTCGGACGCTTAACCGACTAAGCCACCCAGGCGCCCCCGTTTTCAACATTTCTGATGTTAACAGTCTCGTGTCCTGGCATGATGAGATGGGCATGATGAGACGGCAAAGAATTCTTTGCTCAGAAACCTCTGAATTATGTTCATATTCAGATAAAAAACTCAATATACAAAGAAGACTCCTAAAACAGCTGTACTTCCAACGTCCAGAGAAATCCTTAAAGAAACATTCTAACAAATTCTGACATTTTTAAATTTTAAATTAAAATTTAAAATTTAAATGTTTAAAACTGTTTCTCAGACATTTGTTCAAATGAAGGATTCACTTTTAAAAGAATAGCATTTGAAGGGATTCGTGTATGTAGGGAAAGGTGAGGAGGAGGATTCAGGACAAGACTTGAACTAGCATTTTCTGTATCTGCCTCCACTTGACTTCACATACTGAAAGGATCTCTACTTGCATATCTAATATAAATAGCTGGAAATCTGAGGCTGTTGGCTAAAAAGGGGTCTTGTCACATGCTTCAAGATTAGTTAAGGTTCTTGGGGCACCTGGGTGGCTCAGTCGGTTAGGCATCCAACTTTGGCTCAGGTCATGATCTCACAGTCCGTGGGTTCGAGCCCCGTGTCGGGCTCTGTGCTCACAGCTCAGAGACTGGAGCATGCTTCAGATTCTGTGTCTCCCTCTCTCTCTGCCCCTCCCCCATTCGCTCTCTGTCTCTGTCTTTCAAAATAAAATAGAGACATAAAAAAATTTTTTTAAAAGATTAGTTAAGGTTCTTGTAAAAAAATGTTTTGTTCAAAAACTTTCTCAGTGTTCCTGATACTCAAAGAAGCAAAGATTTGGTAAGGAACAGGGTTGCCATATTTTGTACTCTCTGGAATATACTTTTCCCCCCTAATTTGTTTTTATTAAACAGAAACCATTCCAGAGAACTCCAAATTCCCTGGAAACAGGTCTCAAAGGAGACATTTTGAGACACAGTACACTGAGAAGTAGGGCTTCTGTGGAGGTCAATGCTCTGGGTGGGGCAGAGGTGGAGGCAGGTGTAGCCAGGTGGGGGTGGGATGCAGCTGGGGAGAGGCAGAGGTAGGTGGAGGTGGATGTGGGGTGGAAGAGGGATGAAGTGTAGTGGTTGGGTTGGGGGGCAGGGAGGAGAAAGGCTCTGGTTCAAGCCCCAACCTTATTGGAGCCACACTGCTCTGTGTTTGGCACAAGCTGGACTTTCAGATAAGATGTAATCAAAGCTCTGCTACTTAAAGAAGTTTGGAAATCACCACTTGACAACAAAAGTGATTAGCTTGAAGAAAATAGGAACACAATCTAAATCAACCTTTAATCCTAGATACTGTAATTTAACTTAGTAAATCATGTTAACTGTCACAAAATGAAAAGCTGAAAACTAGCAGTGCTAATTTCCCCTTTTTTTTTTAAGTTCTCTTCTGATAGAGCCCGAGTTTCAGCTCATCTGAGTTCCTAACAGCACATGGAGAACACTGTGTAATCGGGACTTGGGGCAAACACCTTTGAAAATCTAGGTGTGACAAGCAGCAGCTACAAACAGTAAAGTACGGGGAAGATGACTTTCATAGGGAGAGCTACATAATGCTATTTAGATGCTACATAGATGATAAAAGAAAACATTATCTTAAGAACAAAGGACTGAAACAACAGGTAGATTTCCCAGCAAGCCTAGAGGCTGATGGGGGCATCAGTAGCTCAGTGTGGCTCCCTACAAGATAGTATTGAGTGATATTCCCTCTGCTTGAGGACAGGGAGTATCACTAAATATAGCCTTGCACGAAGCCAAAGGATATGGCACCTGGCCCACCTTGAACTCCCTTAGTGAGTAGATTAGAGGGTCTCTGCTGGCAGGCTCCCAGTTCATGCTGGAATCTGACCTACAGCTCTGGGTCTACTTTAATTCTTCTATGAAAATACCTATACAGACTGCCTGAGTGACTAAAAATCCAGTCAGTAATGGGGGGAGGAGAAATGGGTCAAACCAGTTTTTAATTAATACTGACCTTAACTGTGGGTCCCAAACTTACAATATTTTTTAGAAGTAAACCAATGATAAGGGGCACCTGGGTGGCTCAGTTGGTCAGGTATCTGACTTCAGTTCAGGTCATGATGTCATGGTTCGTGGCTCCAGGCCTGGCATCAGGCTCTGTGCTGGCAGCTCAGAGCCTGGAGCCTGCTTTGGAATCTGTGTGTGTGTCTCTCTCTGCTCCTCCCACTCCCCCTGGAGCCTGCTTTGGAATCTGTGTGTGTGTCTCTCTCTGCTCCTCCCACTCCCCCACTCATGTTCTCTCTCTCTCTCAAAAGTAAAAAACATTAAAAACAATTTTTAAATGATGAATGATAAATTTTCATTTTCTAGAAATAATTACATATTTTCTAATGAAATCAAACTGTCGATTTGTGAAAAAAAAAAGGAATAAGAATCTTTATTCCCCCTTAATGCCTAACACAACATGAAACTCATTTTCCAATTTATAATAAGCAAAAATTTTTTTTTGAGGAAGGAAAGAGATACCTAATGTTAGCTTCCTTTCGGAAACTACACTCTTGTGACTGAAAAGTGATTCTCTAGGGTTTTTTAAAATTTAGAAATGCTGTAACATTTACATATTGTATTGAAATAAAATACTTTAAAATGTGTCATTTATGCCAACTCATTAAAGCACAAAACTTTCCATAATTTTGAAGAAACATGGTATTTTAACTTTTCAATGGTATTACTGAATGAAACACATAATATTGCTCGAAGATAATAAACATAGAGTGAATAATTTAGGACAGAAGACATAAAGTAAAACAAACAAACATTGAAATCAATTAGGGAAATGCTTAATTTTTTTTTCTGCTTTAAAGGCAAATCAGTTAGGTAAGGATTCATTTCAGTGACAGGAAATTCAATAACATATTTTGAATGACAGTGAAAACACCAGAATGTGAAAAATCTATCAAGTGTCAAAGGTCGCTTTGCATCATCTTTACATCATCTGTATAAGGTCTATAAATGTCAAGAAATGGTTAAGTCATTGTTATGTATGCTCAAAAACTTCTCAAGCACCTACATATTTAATTATTGATAGAGTGATTTTAAATGCTTCCTATCTGCTCATTAAAATATATCTTCCAAAGATCTCCATAAATTAATAATGATTGGCCTTGTTCAAGGAACTTTTTCTGGAAATTAAATTACATTAATTTTTTATCTAATTCAAATGTTAATTCAGATCAACCCTGCCCAGTAAGCCTGAACTCCTAAAGCTTTTGGTGAATGATGTAAGCCTTAGGCTTGGTTGTCTATCTGTGTATTTGGGTTTTCAAAAAATTAGTGTTGGGGCGCCTGGGTGGCTCAGTCGGTTAAGCATCTGACTTCGGCTCAGGTCAAGATCTCGTGGTCTGTGGGTTCGAGCCCCGCGTTGGGCTCTGTGCTGGCAGCTCAGAGCCTGGAGCCTGTTTCGGATTCTGATTCTATCTCCCTCTCTCTCTGCCCCTCCCCAGCTCGTGCTCTGTCTCTGTCTCAAAAATAAACAAACGTTAAAAAATTTTTTTAAAAATTTAATTAATTAAAAATTTAAAAAAAAAATTAGTGTTAAGCCTTAGCTGATCAGTCATTTTTGAGGGAAAAGGAAGAGGACAAGCTGACAATGGACTGTAGATTAACTCAAAGAATTTATACTGATCTTTAGAGCACTGGGAGCACACATCCTCCTCAGGCACGAAGGCCTGGGTTTTGCTCTCCCGTGGTCAGCTGAGGTTACACACGGGTTGTGGTGGGGAAGATGCACAAAGACCAACAAAGAGGAGAAGGAGAACAGAGAAAATGAAGAGGTGGCACCGTTGGCCATAAAACTCAGGCCTTTGAGATACACACGACTTCCCTGTATCTGCGGTTACCATGGTGAGGGCAGATTATTAGAGCAGAAACTGCTTAAGGAGTATGGGAAGACAAGAACACATCTCCTCTCAGTAAAGCTCTAATTTGAGCAATTGTTAACACCCAAAACTTAACCAAAGGTCCCCTTGCAGCATAATCTTAAGAACGGATTCTCCACAAATCCGGGGGCAGGTCATGCATCCCAATCCCAGCAGGGGGCGCGCCGGCCTTGGAAATAAAAAATGTAGTGGCGGGAGCTAATCGGCTTAGGTAGTGCATCCCCAGGGCCCTTAGAGCTCGCCATTCAGACCAACTTGTAGGCCCAGAACAAATGGGTCGTGGACCACCCATATGTGGCCCCTAGTCTACATCATCATATGATCCAGTCACGCAGCTCCCGTTAATGGAAGGACATGGAAGTCAGTCCTAGCAAATTCAGAAACTGAAATTATGCCAAAAATGATCTTTCATTCAGAAAGATATATATACCTTGCCTGAGTGCCTCTGATTTGATAATTTTTTTTAAATGAAGATTTATTCATAAAAGCCGTTTTTGCCTTAGATGCTGACAGATGAGGGTAAAGGAGTGTTTCTCAAACTAGATTTATATAAAGACCCACTTCAAAAGAAAACAATTTTGAAATTATGCTTAGATTTCCTCAGTTTGAAACTTAAGAAATTAAAGTCTGAATCTGTGGAAATGGTTTTTGATTGCAAATACTTGCCATTAAGAGTTTTATATTGGAAACTGGTTTAAAAATGTTTTCAGGTGAGCACACAAAACTCCAAATTCTCACAGCCCATGCAGATCCCTAACACTGTATTTGGGAACCCTATTGGAGAAATACAATTTTATTAAAAATGATTATGTTAAAGACATGCTGGAAAATTTTTTTTAATTCAATTTAATTTGAATTTTAAGAAGAATTAAGAAGAATATTAATACTCTACTGGAAGAATTTTTCTTTTTGGATTTTTTCCTTTTTTTAATTTCCTTTTCTAATTTACATCCAAGTTAGTCAGCATACAGTGCAACAATGATTTCAGGAGTAGATTCCTTAATGCCCCTTCCCGCTCCCACAACCCCTCCTATTTATTTCTCCATATTTAAGAGTCTCTTATGTTTTGTCCCCCTTACTGTTTTTATATTCTTTTTGCTTCCTTTCCTTTATGTTCTTCTGTTTTGTATCTTAAAGTCCTCATATGAGTGAAGTCATATGATATTTGTCTTTCTCTGACTATTTTTGCTTAGCATAATACCCTCTAGTTTCATCCACATAGTTGCAAATGGTTTTTGGATTTTAGACTACAGAGGATGTATAAATGGTATAGGTAAGTAGGTCCAAACATGCTGAGGAGCTCAGTTACAGTAAGAACCCCAAGCCTGCAAAGACAGAGTCTTAAAGTAGTGCTTGCTGTGTCATCTCCCAACACATTCTATGTTTCCTCCTCTTTGTGGTAGACACACTGGGCTGACAGATCACAGGCTCAAAGAGCGCGATCTTTCCGATGTCCTGGCAGGTGAGCTGCCTGCCACAGCCAAGAAGACAGTCCCCATAAAAATAAAAATAAAAATAAGAGACTCGGGTCTTAAGTATTGCAGGCAGCTTGGAGACAGGCCAACCATGTGTGCACATGCTCTGCTAGTGACAGCGAGGGTAATATTGCAGTTTTACGAAAGCCTGTGGTCAGGAGGACAGCAAGTGCAGTCTCATATGACCTATTTTAGCTCAGGATGCAGGCTGCCACAGAGTCTGCCTGGAACAGGCCTTCAGGGGTCTATCGGTATACAGCTCTGCCCACGAGCTGCAGCATGGAGGGTGGAGAATCTAGGTCAGGGTCACCATGGGCTTGTTTACTCTTTGTCACTGCATAAACGGCTGTAACAAGGTATGGGGAAGGTCATAGTTACCTGCTCGAAAGAATGGAGTCCACTTTCTTTTCCTAACCTCACCATATCCTCCAAAATGGCTTTTTTCAGCTCCTGAATTGAACCATACAGGAAGAATTACAAGGCAAAAACACATTTCAAAATGGAGGCACAGGAAGCAACGAGTTTCGAGCAAAGTGCAACTGGTGGCTGTGCCAGCCCCCACCCCAACCCCCCTCCCTCACTGGGGCTGATGCTCCAGGCCGCACACAGTCACCACCTCTCATCAGGCCAGCCATGGCCGAAGGAGTGACCATGAACAGGTGAAGGCACCAGTCCATTTTTTAAAGCGACTCTCTGTTCCGCCTGCTGAGTCTCAGGGATCCTGTCATCCCCAGAGGAGCCCAGGACCCAGTGGGAGCACTAGGGTCAACGGACACTGCCGAAACATGGGCCACGTGCTGGCAGAGGTGACGCTGAGCCAGAGCACAGAGATCTCTTCTCTAGGACCCTACACGTGCCCACAAGGCTTTGGGTAGGTGTGAACGGTAAAGCTCTAAGCAGGAAGAGCTGAGTTACTTTTTCAAGTCCATGACTGTCTCTCTAAGGGCATACAAAAGCCACCTCACACTTGGAGACAGCAAGGCCAATGAGTTAGAAGGCCTACAGTCGCAGCAGATACTGCTGTTAAGCAGCTCTGTCAGCTGTGTGGCCTCCGGTCAGCCCCCTCTCTCTCTGGACTCTGCAAGCTGCAACATGGCAGGGCGGGGAGAGCTTCCTGGGATGTCCCCAGCCCTAAAATTCAATAGCTTATCCAACTCTCTAAGAAGAAATCTGCGTTCCTTCAACAACAACAAAAAGACTAACTTCTAGTTTAGGATTTCTACCATTTATAAATAAAGTTAGAAATGTCCCTACACGTTCAAAATCCACTGCTTTTCTGTGTTTCTGTCCTCCCATTACACAGTATCATAAGAGGTCCAGCAGCCAAGGTACAGACCTTATTTGCACAGAGCTCTGCATATGACCCTTCAATTCCTCTCTTCTGAGCCCAGGAGGGCATGACTTCAGGGTCAGGCACAACAATGCCCACCAGATAGGCCTGCAATTCCAAACAAAGGAAAACACAGTCATCATGAAAGCTTTTAAAGTGGTTATTTATGGTGCAGCCTTAAAAATAATCTCTTGGTATTCTCAGATTCCATCCTTTTCTAAAAATAAGTATATGCTTATGTTATGCAACATTTTATCAATATAGCACACATTCTTGACTGTTTACTTTCTGGTACACTTCCTTAACTTTTTAGAAGTTTTTTTTTTAATGTTTATTTATTTTGAGAGAAAGAGAGAGCTTGAGGTGGGGAGAGGGGCGGGGAGAGAGAGGGCAGAGGACTCAAAGCGGGCTCTGAGCTGACAGCACAGAGCCCAGTGCGGGTCTATAACTCACTAACTGTGACTTCACGACCTGAACTGAAGTCTGACACCCAACTGACTGAGCCACTCAGGTGCCTCCCTTAAATGTTTTTTAAAAAGTTAACAGAGGATAAGCTTAAGGAGATTAAGAATCAATAAAGTTAGACCTACATGTACCTGATTATCATGTCAATCTTTTTTTTTTCCTTGAGAGAGAGAGAGAGAGAGAGAACAGGGGAAGGGCAGAGAAAGAGGAGAGAGAGAATCCCAAGGGGGCTCCATGCTGTTGGCACAGAGCCCAAAGTGGAGCTCAAATTCACGAACCGTGAGATTATCTCATGCCAATCTTGAATAAGTACACTTTTAGGATGCCAGTCAAAAAAAAATTCTATGAACCAAAACACGTGTATTTTTCAGAGTTTCCCATCATTTTGAAAATGTCTTATTAGGGGCACCTGGGTGGTTCGGTCGGTTAAGCGTCTGACTTCGGCTCAGGTCATGATCTCACATGAGCTCGAGACCCGCGTCAGGCTCTGTGCTGACAGTCAGCTCAGAGCTTGGAGCCTGTTTCGGATTCTGTGTTTCCCTCTCTCTCTGACCCTCCCCTGCTCACGCTGTCTCTCTCTCTCTCCAAAATAAATAAGAACATTAAAAAATTTTTTTAAAAAGAAAAGAAAATGTTTTATTAATATGGTCCCCAATCTTGAAGAATTCCATTTTAATTTTTAAAGGTATTTTCTTAAAAAAATAATAAAATTTGCTTATATAAATGCAATGATAGCACAGAATATGTTCACAGTGATCTTGCTGACTTCAAGGGTAAATGATGTTGAAAGGAGAATAAATATAAATCCTCTGCAAATAATTTAATCCCAAACTATGTTAATATATTAGCTTAATATACTGGACAAATATATTAAGCTATGTTATCATCAGTACCATTATTTGCAATACTGTACCCATTTGTCTGTAAAGTTCATTTGCATATTTCAAAATCTAAACAGCCATACCCTGAGTCTTGCTTTGGCATCTTACTCTTGGAAGTAGGTGGAGCCTAAGTTAAAAGGAGTGGGAATGTTCATTACTACCTTTTCAAGGAACTTATTTGCCTAATTGCAATTTATCAAACTAAAAGCAAGTAAGAGTTCTCATGTAAAAGGAATTTTCTCTTAGGGCATGTGGGCGGCTCAGTTGGTTCAGGGACCCACTCGTGATTTCAGCTCAGGTCATGATCTTGTGGTTCATGGGATTGAGCCCCATGTTGGGCTCTGCACTGACATTGCAAAGCCTTCTTGGAATTCTCTCTCCCTCTTTGCCCCTCCCTTGCGCTCTCTCTTTCTCCCTCTCTCTCTCTCTCAAAATAAATAAACATTTAAAAAAAGGAATTATGGGACACCTGGGTGGCTCAGTCAGGTGAATGGCTGACTTCAACTCAGGTCATGATCTCATGGTTCATGGTTCAGGCCCACATCCGACTCTGTGCTGATAGCTCAGAGCCCACGTCAGATCCTCTGTCCCCACCTTTCCAGGCTCATGCTCTCTCTCTCTCAAAAATGAATTAACATTTATTCTTAAAAAAAGGAATTTTCTCTCACCATCTAATATGCAGGAGAATATCAGTATCTGACTGGAAGTTAATGTTTACCACTGTAATCAAATATCAAATATTCAGGAAATTATTCCCAAACAACTCTAGATTTTTCAGCAGGCCCAGTACCTGTAAGGAGGTCTGAAGCACACGGGACTCACCTTTAAGCTGTCCCCATGGACAAAGATTTGTGCCACAGGCTCACTCCGGATATAGATGTTCTCAATCTTCTCGGGTGCAATATACTCTCCCTGAGCAAGTTTAAATATGTGCTTTTTCCGATCAATAATTTTAAGAGTTCCTGCCTATGGGGTTGGACAAACAACTTTGTGAAAAGATAGCATTCTTGAGCCTAAACTCCTGACTCAATGGGGCAATAGCCTCTCACCCCTGCCCCGTGCCACCCAGCAAACCCCACCTGAACCTGCTCCTCCATCAGGTCTCTGCTCTTGTATGTCCCCTGTGTGGCTGGAGAGGGCTACCCTGCACGCATTGATTGATGGTTCTCAAGATCTGCTGGACCCTGAGTGCCTACCGTCCTTTTCTTTCAGCACTTACCCGCTCCCCTAACTCTCTGCCCATGCCTGCCACCCTCATGCCTAGCAACAGGTGTCCCCCTCCTCAGGAGGCCCACCTACCTGCCCATCCGGGCTCCCCTCTCACCCAGGCTCTTGCTCCAGCTGTCCCTTTTCTTGCCACCATCTTCAAAGTCACTGCTTTAAACAAAGCCTAGGCCTCGCTGCCCAGCTACTGCCTCCACTCCCAAAGAGTACCCTCTCCATCACCCAGCCTACAGCACAGCGCGGTAGAGGCTCTTACCAGATGAGATGGCATCAGGAGTCCTCACCATTCCACGGCCTCTGAAACAGGCAGGCCACCACTAGGGCAGAGTGCTTGTGCCCCTGGCTTCTAGAACCCCCCTTACCTCACACCTCACTGACTCCCTTCGACCTCTTTGAGTTTCGCTGGTGAAGAGGTGGGTCTGTTTTCTTTGCACTTTTCTTATCTCCACTGACAATGTTACTTGAAATAACCTCCATTTATTTCTTCATTCTATTAGCCATTCCTACATCTGCCTAACTTTCCAGCCAAACCTCTTAACTGTATTGCAGGCCCAGAACCTAACACTCAGAACACTTCAGAAACCAGACCGTTTGCCCTGCACATTGCAAAGAGGCCACTAGGGAAGCCCATCGTTATGTTCCTCATGCCTGTCCCAGCCCCCACGCCCCAAATCTGGGAGATGGCCTTGCTATTTGCCTCTCCTGGGACTTCTAACAGTCAGGCTCATTGTCCCCAATCATAAATCCCTCTCACACCCACCTCTGTCTCCCAAAAAACACTTCCTGGCGGGCTTCTGTGTACACTCTGTCCCTCCCTTCCATCTGTTTGATTGGCCAAAGCAGAGCAATCTCTCCAGAATAGAAAAACCAACAGATTCTGTGCTAGTCAAAACCCAGGCTGGACCTCAGGCACTTTCCTTATCCTGGTTTCTTTGGCCCTCCTGGCATCCCCTCAGCTGGTTGTCATCACCCCCATTTTACAGATAATAAAAGTGAGGATGAGAGAGGTTAGTTAATTCCTCCAAAGCCACACAGCTTGAAGGCAGGGGAACCAGGGCTTGAATTAGGTCTTTCTGGATCAGAAGTTTATATCTTTTCCTTAATCTATCTAATATCATTTCAAAACAATAGTAATTAAAAAAAAATTGACTTCTCCAGACTGCCTGCCTGCTGTCGTAGGCTCTTAGTGGAAGCACAACACTAAGTCTCCACATGAATTAGTTTACTTCCCTCTCATAACACCCTGCAAGGTGGGTGGTTGCATCCAAATTACAGGGAGTCAGTAGCAGATCTGAGGTTCTGTGGGGCTTCAAGCTTTTTCCAATTTTGAGGGCCCTCCCTCTTTCAGAAAAATAAGATGAAATGAAGGGCAGAGGCTTGGAAGGTACCTTTGCAAGTGAGGAGCCCTGAGTCCAAGCTTCCAGAGCTGGTGGGACAATCCCCCCTCAGCCAGCCTGCAGGGCCCTGCTGCTTCTCTGGCCGCCCTCCTCCACACCTGGGGTGGGGGGCTCAGAATCTCCTACTTCACACTTCCAGTGTCTCTCTACTCAGCATGTGCTCTTACTCCTGTCCTGACCATCCTTCTCATTCTCTCCTCTCTCCTTGGAACATGACTCACATCCAGAGACTTGGGCAGGTACTTGTCCTTTTCTGCCTCTCCCTGGGCGAGCATGGCCCTCAGCTTATGCCCATCATATTGGCCTGTGAACTGTCTAAATAGGCATCTTTCCCCTGAGCAGAATCCCTGGCCCAGGGCACACACCCGGGATACTTTCATGTCTGTTACAGGAATGAGGGTTTCTCAATTCAAGCAGGGGCAAAGCAGCTCACCAGCCAGAGGACGACTGCAGGGCACAGCATCATTCACGTGCCCAGCAAACTCCACATTTCAGAATGGCCACCCCAAACCTTAGCAACTTCCCAAAGACACAGGAGAGATTCCTGGGGTGGGCTGCGTCAGGCGAAGGCCTCTTGATTCCAGTGACAGAGCCTTTTTCTGGTCATACTTTTTATCTAAGTATGTCCTGGGTGGCCAGGCATTGGACTAACTGCTCTACAGGTGTAACTCATTTGTTCCTCACAACAACCGCAGAGGCAAGCAGTATCATCAACCCGATTTTACAAATGCCAGAATGAGGCCCAACAACTGGGTCTGGCTAAAAGTTGGGGGGTCACAGCCAAAGAATATCATGTAGCCTTATTCTCTTACTCCACCAGAAAGTCTAGGGCCCCAGAGAGGGATGAGGCTTTGGGAAAAGGCCTCAGAGCAACTGCCATCAGAGCCAAAGGAGCTCAGATACCCTCCCACCCAGCTCCAAGCTTTTCCCACTGCTCAGTGCCACCTCTCAGCGAGGGGCTGGCATCTGTGGGTTCCTGGGCCCTGCCTTTCTCAGGCCTCCCAGGGCTATGAACTCCCTGTGCCTTGTACTCCACCGCCTGGATTCCACAGCACTGTCTGATCTGTATCCTGGAAAGAGATAAGGTAGGGAGTAGCAGGGAGTGGGTCTCAAACTCCAGCTCTGCCCTCCCGTAAAGATCTCTATCCCCTTTATCAGGAGGATCAAACAAGAAAGCTTTTGGAGGCAAGGTGAGGAAGAACCTTCCAATCCCTGAAGGGATAATTCAGTTCCTGAATGGCTAATTTTAAGGGCAGATACGGAGAAGACTTTTGCTTCACAAGTGAACCACATTACACACCCTCCACCGCCAGCATGTATGAGAAGCCATGGCTGCAAACATACTCACTGGTAGCCACTTCCCAATGTCCCCAGTGTGAAGCCAGCCGTCACTGTCCAGGGCCTCCTTTGTCCTGTCTGGATCTTTCAAGTAACCTTTGAACACATTTGGTCCTCTCACACATATCTGTGGGGACAAACACCAGGTTTCTGTCAGCGCACAGCATAAGGGGTCCTGAAGGGAGGCTGTCACGAGGTACACATAGAGTAAGTGTCGTATCCCTCAGGAAATTCACTGCAGAGGATGCAGTGACAGAAAGAGAGGACAGGAGCAGCCATCAGCAGACTGTCGCCTGTCTCCTGCTTCTCTTAAACAGCATCTTCTGTCCTTGCCATCTCTTCTTGTCCTGGCCACCCAGGCCTCCTTCCCTCCCTCCCTCCCTTCAGTATATGCTGCTTTGTGACCCTGGAAAGGGTCTCCTCAGGGATTGATGGCTGGCAGATTCTACCAGAAATGCTTGAGCCCTCTTCTTCATGACTAGGCAGTCAGCTTTCTCATCTACTCCCACGGAGGGAATAAGGGCAGGCCAGCCCTACCCACCCCTTCCGGCCTAGCTGCAAATGGTCCTGTTTGTGCTGAGATGGACACATAGTAACAGGTCAAGTCAGTTAGGGAGGAAAAAGTGAACCAAAAAAAATAGTTTAGGAATTTCAAGTTTTGATTTACACCAGCCCAGTCTCAACCTTGGGGGTTTGTTACTTCATAAACAGGAGAGGAAATGCTGAATTCAATGGAGTTAGGTTAATAAGTAATTAAAGTGACTTTATATGTAAGGTGAAAGAAAAAGAATTCCCTTTCACTCACTCTCTGTGGCATCCACAGACATGAATGGCTAAATTCCTAAGTTTACCTCTCCCTCTCCTTTGTAGGTCCAATAGTTCAGTTCCTCAACATCGATGAGCTTGATATGATTGCAGGGCAGAGGTGCCCCTACGTGCCCTAGAACACCAAAGCAAATGGCATTTGTCAGTGCTCAGATCCATTTCAGCTCTGAAGACGCTTCATGCCATGTAGAGCCCCTCCAGTGGTTAAAGTGGGGAATTATGGAAGGAAAGCAATATACTTTATTTTTTAAATGTTTTATTTATTTTTAAAATTTTTAACATTTTATTCATTTTTGAGAAACAGACAGAGACAGAGTGTGAGCGGGAGAGGGGCAGAGAGAGATGGAGACATAGAATCCGAAGCAGGCTCTAGGCTCTGAGTTGTTAGCACAGAGCTGGACGTGGGGCTTGAACCTGTGAACTGCAAGATCATGACCTGAGCTGAAGTTGGACGCTTAACTGACTGAGTCACCCACATATCCCAGAAAAGCAATATATCTTTAGACGAGCATTTGTCACAGGCAAGCACTGATGATTTAAAAAAAAAAATGTTCTGGAGAAGGGGCAGGCCAAACTCTGGTTGGGCTGTTTTATATCTAATTCTTAAAAACCTAGACAGACATACATGGCCCAGCACCAACCTGCAGAGGGTATGTAGGGGAGTTCATATCCATACCAACCACACTAACAGGACCTCTTACAATAGTGCTCATATTCAACATTTCCCCCCATTGTCAGACCTTTGATTTGGGGATGATAATATACAGTCATCCTCACTTTTCCTCCAGTCACCAGGCTCTTGATTAATGTGCACAGTAATCATATAGAAATCTTGTTAAGATGTAGATTCTGGTGAGGCCTGAGAGTCTATGTCCCTTACAGGCACCAAGGCGATGCTGATCTCTCTGGTCCACACACAAAACTTTAAGTAACAAAGGAATGGGAGACAAGGATGAGGTAACTCATCCTTGAAAGATATGACTTCAAATGTTGTCGGTCATATATACTACAACATCTAATTACATAGAAGTCATTTTGTAGTAGTAGTTGTGGTTGTTAACACAAGTCACTGGCAAGGTAGAGGATTTTTAAGCAGGTGCTGGCCAAGGTCCTGAAAGAAAAGTGAGCTCTGTAGATGAAAAATGAGGCTGTGATACTCTGGTTTCTCTTTTAAACGACAGGCTGCCAACTTTTACAATACTATACAAAGATATCTATTCTTTCATTCTCAAGAGCTTTGCAAGTTTTTGTGGTAAATATGATTTGAAAAGGCAAAGTCTCAAAAATCGTACATAGGAAAATGTAGAGGATAACATTAAGAGGGAAGAAAGTGTCCAGAAGGAACGAGTACGTGTGATGGATCATGGCAACAATTAGAAAAAAGCTACTGTTCCAGGAACTCAGAAAACAGTCTGTGTAGTAAATATTCCAGTGGCAGAGAGATCAAAGAATTTATACATAAGATAAACTTTATTCAGCTAAAGTATAAAGAGATAAAACTCACACAAAAATGCTTCTGTCCCTGATGTGGCCAAATATCATTTCAATTTGGAATCTACTTATCATGTTTCTGCTGACTGCCTCAAGGTGTTCTGAAAATAGCATTACATTACTCTGCATATTTCTTTTCTATGTGCATCACCCTAATTTTTCTAGTTTGTAGGTGGGCAAAATTAAGCATGAAGAGTGGCCCCAGGTTCCCAGAGGAAGTTGGTATCCCCAAGGATTCTTTTTTACAGTGTTTTTCAGATTCTAAATTTAATAGAAAATAGCTTTTGTTTTAATTTGCAAATGTTTACATTTGGTGATGGGCAATACATGGGCTACCTACTGTTTCCTCCTTGCCTTGAAAGATGAATCTCTTCAGAATGAGGGCATGGAAAGGGGTTGCTCCTTCCTGAGGTTGCTGCTGCCTTCCAGACAATACCATCCTTGGAGACTTCAGTTCCCAAAGGGTCTCAGAAATGGCCCGTTAAGAAAGAGTGCTCTTGGGGAGCCCGGGTGGCTCAGTCAGTAAAGCATTCAACTTCAGCTCAGGTCATGATCTCGCAGTTTGTGAGTTTGAGCCCTGCGTCAGGCTCTGTGCTGACAGCTCAGAGCCTGGAACCTGCTTCAGATTCTGTGTCTCCCTCTCTCTCTCTGCTTCTCCCCTGCTCATGCTCTGTTTCTCTCACTCTCAAAAATAATAAATAAGCATAAAAAATTGTTATAAAATGACCACAAGCAAGGTTGTGTGGTATTTAGAACCTACAAAAAATTCAATATACTGATATTTATTGATATTGAAAGCATTTTTCCACCTGGAGCTATATTCTGTGATCTACTGCTTTTTAAAAATGACTTCCAGTTCCCTATAAAAGAAACAGGAAAATACAAAATATATTTGGAAAACACAAAATGTGTTACAAAGAGAACAACATCCATAATGCCACAACCAGACATAACCACCATCAGTCTTTCTTCTTTTTCTGTCACTTTTTTCCTAAGTGCCCACATAAACTTGGTCTCCATAG
Organism: Proteles cristata cristata; assembly: GCA_017311185.1. Classification (NCBI taxonomy): domain Eukaryota; kingdom Metazoa; phylum Chordata; class Mammalia; order Carnivora; family Hyaenidae; genus Proteles; species Proteles cristata. Next base: position 1,216,991 of record JAESUZ010004208.1, read on the forward strand.
GGAAGTCTGAGATCTTGCTGTATTAACTCAGCAGTGCCCCATGAGTCCCTCCCACACCTGCTGGCCGTCCTACCTGAGGTCCAGTCCCCGGGCGTGGTGAAGGTACACCCAGCTGTGCACTCAGTTTGGCCATAGCCTTCATAAACCTTCAAAAAAAAAAAAACCACATTATAAGTGTACATGGTCCTACAGATGACAGCTTGCACTTTTCAGCCAGCTAACCTCCTACTGAGCATCTGGCTGCTCCATGCTGGTGACAGGGGGAGGGAGGTGACCTGGGGGTAGGTTTCTTCAGGTGAAACGGAACACAAACAACAGGTGTGATCACTTGGTTTGGAAGAAGTGTGATTTGTACCACAGACACTTAGAAGATAAGGTTGTGTGGTTTGGGGTAAAGTTTCTGACTTATTTTCAACTACTGACTCTATTTTTCATTTGGATGATATGTATTAAAGGCAGATATATTTTTTTACGTTTATTTAGTTATTTTGAGAGAGACAGAGAGCACAAGCAGGGTAGGGGCAGAGATAGAGGAAAAGAGAGAGAGAATCTCAAGCAGGCTCTGCACCATCAGTGAACAGCCCGATGCAGGGCTTGAACCCACAACCATGAGGCTATGACCTAAGCTTAAGTCAGAGACTTAAATGACAGAGCCACCCAGGAGCCTGTGGTTTATCATTTTCTATTTTCTGTGTAACATAATTCAGATGTCAGCATATGTCTGGAAGAAGACAGAGAGAGAAATACAAAGTGAGCGGGGGAGGGGCAGAGTGAGTGGGGAAGAGAGAATCCCAAGCAGGCTCCACACTGTCAGTGCAGACTCCAATGTAGGTCTCAAACTCATCAACCACTGAGAGACCATGACCTGAGCTGAAACCAGGATGTGGACGCTTAACCAAATGAGCCACCCAGGTGCCCCAAAAACAAATATTTTAAAACCTATGATAAGTTTTACTTGCACTCCGTTAGATATTCCCCTCAGAGCATGCACATGCACACATGCTGTCTCTCTCAAAATAAATAAGCTTTAAGAAAATATTAATTGGGGGCACTTGGGTGGCTCAGTTGGTTAAGCGTCCAACTTCGGCTCAGGTCATGATCTCACACTTCGTCAGTTCGAGCCCCGCATCAGGCTCTGTGCTGAGAGCCAGCTCAGAGCCTGGAGCCTGTTTCAGATTCTGTATCCCCCTCTCTCTCTGACCCTCCCCTGCTCATGCTGTCTCTCTCTATCTCTCAGAAATAAATAAAACATTAAAAATTTTTTAAAAAGGAAAATATTAATTGAACAGATAAATATAAAAACGAATATTTTAGAGACGACAAAACCTATTGATTCAAATTAAAAAAGGTCAATGGACTTTGCTCCTTTTCTGGGTTGGAAGACATTTTGCAGGATGAAGAAACCAGAGATGCTGTTGCAGGTGTGGTATGGGTTCTCCAGCACAACAATGAGTCACATATAGTTTATCCGACCCCTTTTCCTAGAGTGGATACTACTGGACTTTGTAGAATGTCACAAGATCATCCTGGCTTTCATGGTCTCTGAGCCTTTTTCATCCTCAGAGGAGGGAGCTTTTGTCCCCACTAAAGTCTTGACCCCAGGATCTTCCTCTATACAGTAGAGGGTGTAGTGGGCTCTCTGCTCTGTCCTAAAACATGTCCCATTGCGCCTAAGAAAAGCCACATAAGGGCAATACCTGGCATCCCAGGGCCGCCCGGAGGAATCCCAGTACCGCTGGTGATGCAGGGGCAGCTCCGGTAACAATCATCCGCACACACCCACCAAGATTGGCCTGTGGGAAGAGAAAAGAACCTGCCCAAGTCTGTGCTGCTGAAGGTGGCATCTAGCCCATCTGGGCCTCTTCCAAGGTCAACATTCAACAGTTGGACCTGAACTGACCCTAGGGTGGGTTTAAAAAAGGCCCGAGGCTTTATAACACATGAGCTGAGGATATTCAGTCACTTCTCCTTCCAGATTAATCAACCCGATGAGCTTTGCAACTCGACCCACAAAACAACCAACCCATCTATGCCTTTGGAGGTAAGTGCCATTCTTCTGTGTAGTGTTCTGTAATTTTGGCTCTCCCTTCCTTGAAATGCACAGCTTTCCTCTCCTTCTCCCATCATTTGCAAGCAGCCAAAACAATTACTTAGAACAATTTCTTCCCACTTCCATCTTAATGGCATAGCCTTTTTTCATTTATAAATCAATACTGGGCTCTGCTCTATTGACTATGCACTGCAGAGGACAAAGAATTCTTTAAATGCTTTGTTTCTGTAAGTTGAGCCAAGAGAGTTTAAATATTAATTTTCTTAGAACTAAAAATAGGGTAGTAAGAAAAAAACGAGTAATGCTACGGATTAGCTATAAATTACTTGGGTAATGCAGAGCCTGAAAACTTAAATGAGGATGCAGAAGTGCGTAATTCATGATCGGTCTCCACGGGCAGGGGATGATGATGTAAGAAACAGGAAGGGAAAGGAAGATTCTTGGGCACTCAGCTAGAACCTACTGCTGCTGGGAAGCTGGCATGGCAAAGGCTACTGGGAGAGGCAAGAGAAACTTCAGGCCATAGGACCTCCTGATGGACCTGACCACCAAAGGGCAAAGTTGCTCCAGTGCCTGTGAAGACCAACAGATTTACTTTCCAAATGTCCTTCTTGGTGGTTGCCTTTTGGCAAATATCACACATATCCAAATAACAAAAATGAGTCCTTTAATATTTCAATGGTAGCTGAAGCTCTGACTTCATGAGCAAATGAGTTATCATTTTACAAGAGTTATCAATATATAAGCCCACTGGAATGGGCTTCTCCAATTTTTGTATAAGGCCATTTGGTGTCAGTCTATAATCACTTTTTCTTACCTGAATCTTATTAAAGAAGAGTTCATCCCAGATGCTATCATTCCTGATGATTCCCTTCCGGACCTCAGCCTGTTTACGCTTTGCTGCAAACTCCAGGAGCCAGCGCTTTAATGGCGTGTCTGCTTGGCTGAAGATCTGAGGAACAGAAGTTGGAAGAAGCTGTTGGGCCTGTGCATACTACCTCTAGAGAGATCCCCCCAGGAAGAAGGCCCAGCCTGACCAACAGAGAAGCCATGCTCCATTTTGCCGCTTGCAGTACATCAGTGGATGTGACACCTAGCTAAAGGTTAACATTACCCACGTGGGGGCACATTGTGGGGATGGAAATTCCTGAAGAAAAATCTCCCCAAATGGGGTTTTGGAGAATTGGAAGAAAACAGGATAAGGAAGGGGAGAATGAAGGAATACAAGAAAAGAGGTTAACTTCCAGGACCTGGGTGGGAGGCATGGAAAGCCTCCCTGGGGCTTCAGACCCTGTCCAGTCAATCAGACACACAGCACCTCAGCCTGGCCAGAGACCCCCTCTGGGGCTTACCTTGTCATACATCCGGTTCAGCAGTCGAGGGACCACAGGGAAGATGGTGGGGCACAAAGCTTTCATGTCATCCGAGAGGAGACGGATGTCTCCCTGGAAGAAGCCTACACGTCCACCATGGCAGTAGACAACAGACTGGAGGGAAAGGACAGGAAGGGAGGAGTCCCTCAGGGTGGTCACTTCTGGCTGTAGTCCAAAGCTCTGCCCTACATGGAGGGCGTCCAAGACCCCCAATCCCACCACCAGCTGCTGCCATGAGACACTCAAGAAGGCTATCTGAGGTGACCCCTACTTCCCACTAAGTCCCATTCAGGCAAAAGGTGAAGCAGCAGGAGATGGAGAGGAATCCTGGGCCTTGGAGAGATGCCAGAGCAGTCAGCTTCACCAGTTCCTGCTACCTCATGCTCAACTCCCAAGCCCTGGGCAAGGATGTCCCTGGGGTCCCAGAGTTCTGAGCTGTACTGCACCCTATCAGTAGGTCTGCTCCAGATGTGTGGATCTGCCCCAGGAACACCTCAGCAACTCCGGAAGGGTGTGTGGTGCCCGTGAGTACCGTGGGACAATGTTAATGCTGGCTGTGGGTACTGTCTGGTGGAAAGGGGCCCAGGGGGGGTTCCTGCCTGGTTCTTAATGGGATTAGGAATATTCCAGGGGCCTAATACATGTGCCTTTATTTAATGCTTACAGCACCCCTATGAGTGAGGCAGCATTTATATCTCCATTTTGCAGGTGAGGAATGCAGAACTCAGAGAGGTCTTAAAGGAACTTGCCCAGAGTCACAAAATGAGTTCTTAGTAATGAACTATGGCATTCTAATCCACGTCTAAAAAGCTGGAAAGCATTGCCCTAATATACAAGCCCTCCCCCAAGCTAGAGGGGAGAGGATTAGAAGACATAATTCATTCACAAGTGTGGAAAATTCTTTGTTCCCACTGCCTCACGGGGACTCCCCCCACTCTCTCTGCACTCCTACAAGGCCTATCTCGGGGCCAATAATAATGCCAGTCCCATCTCCAGAGTGAAGGGTCATGACAGTTTGATTCCCCAACTTTATTGTCTTGTTTTCTTTTCCAGGAGTTGGTGAGTTTTGGAAGTTATGGTATGGAAATGTCTTGGCCATAAGTGGAGCCATATGGCACGGACCGTGAATGGTAAAAATACTCCTGCAAAGCTGTCACTCTCTCTGAGCACAGGCCATCAGCTGGGGCCTCTCTCAACCGAGGTATACCCACAGGGAAGACAAGGCAGACCTGGGGTCTTCCCTGCAGTCCTCCTAGGAGGGCAGGATCCCTGTGGTACCTGTCTGAGGAGATGGCAGTTTAGTTCTATTTCATGGCACCAGTGACAAGTGGCACTGTGGTAGGGTTCTGGGTTCTGGGCACAGAATGTGCCTCCCTGGAGCCAGGGCCTTACCTGCACCATTCTCTCAAACATGTGTGCTAAAGGCAAATAGGAAATGTGCACATCCGCACAAGTGGGAGCCCACTGACTCTGTAAGAAAACAGAAGGAGCCCAGGCAAGGCCCGGTCAGTCAGGTGGGCGTCTTACCTGGATTACTCTCTCAAACATGTGAGCCAGAGGCAGGAAGGAGATGAGCACATCGTCCTGTCTCGGAAAGATCACTTTCTGCAGGTGACGGGCATGGGAGACAGAAAGGAAAGAAAACACTGACAGGAAGACGACAAGAGAGTCTTAAAACAATACAGAGAAAAATGGTCCTGGAGGGGCAAACAGGAAGAAGGGAAGGGAAATGGGAAGGGGGGGAGGAGACAGAGAGAGAGGGAGGGAGAAAGGCAAGATGAGAGAGAGAAAAAAATGTGTGAGAGAGAGAGGAAGGTGGAAGGCGCAGGAAGAAGAGAGGGAGAGGGAGACAGGGCAGCATAGGAGGCGGAGTGTTAGGGCGCAGCCAGTGGGTCTAGGTTATCTGCAGAAGCAAAAAGCTCAGTGAAGCACACATAAACCAGCAGAGCCAAGCTCCGCAGGGAAGTCTCCTCCGGGGCCAGGCCCCACTTCGCCATCTCCCTGGGCCACTGGGGCCGGGAGTCTGAGGGGCTCAGCATGTTGGCACTTTCTAGTCCTTTCGGAAAAGGGACCCAGGGAACCCTGGGTCTACACCAGATGTGGGTGGGGTACGAGCCCGGGACAAAGGGATGGCTAAACCAGGCCTCGCAAGCCAAGGCCTGGGGACAGGGCCTGTAGGGAGGCCAGGAGGGAGCCCTGCTGCACCCCTCCCCCCTGGCCCACATCTCACATACGGGACTGACCTCAGGGACAGGGGCTGCTCCGGCCAGGGGGTCCTGAACAAGGCCTGCACCCAGGCACGGGCCGTGCCTGTGGAGCTCTCCTTTGCTGGACACTTCCCTGTCCCCCACCCTTTGACAGGGGCCCTCATTCTTCCAAGGCTGGCTTTTGAAAGGGTCTGGACAAGCCCTGGGAAGTAGGCAAACAGCTTCTGACTTGGTTGAGTTCAGCCACCAACAGTCTCTCACCGTCTTCTCCCAAAAATCTATCTACCAGTGTTGGGAGCATACGCTCGGTAATGCCATCTGGCAGGAACCCAGAGAGTGGTTTTACTCCATGGTGGAGAAAAAGCCTAACTTAGGTGAAAAGGAACATTCCTTTCTCCTTAAGCAAACTGCAGGACACATGGATACTCACCACTTATGGAAAAACGTCCTTCTTAGCTGGTTATAAAAAGCTAACATGCTTTTGTCAGGCCAAGATAGCAAGCTTTTTTTTTTTTTTTCTTTCTTTTCTTTTTTTTTTTTTTTGACTTTAGATCTACCTTTGTAAGTACAGTCTTACAAATTAGCAGTCGCCATTGTTTCTCAGACTCTAGTAGTCCTTAAACACAAAATGACTGAATTAAATCCTGACCTATTTGAAAAACAATTAAGGATTACTTTCTAAATATAGGTGCACATAAATACCACAGATATCTCAGTTTTTCCAGTTAAAAATGAAAAAGAGGTTTACATGTCTTTCTGGGATCTTAGTCCTCTTGGAAATCAAACTGGCTACTTTTCATGTATGGATCACTTCAGGGTTTGAGGTTAAAATATCTGTAAAAGTCGGATTGTACTAATCACAACAGAAACACCAGCCTGTGAAAGGCAGCTCAGATTACATCAGGGGAGAAAAAAAGAAAACAAACAAAAAACCTCTGAGGCTTTACAGTGTCCTCAACAGACACCTGCTTTAGCGAGTCTACTTTATTCACCTCTGTCACTTTCAGAAAGCCTGAGAAGTCAGCCACCACGTTCCCATGGGTGAGCATTGCACCTTTTGGGTTCCCTGAAAAGAGAAAGCAAAAAGGCAAATTAGTTGGAAGCTCAAGGGCCACTCCTTGAGAACAGAGCCCAAGCTGACAGCCCCAGACCGTCGGACCCAAACCCAGATCCAGATCCAAGCCTCTGGCCTTTGTCGGCAGCCACTTCAGAGTCCTAGGTAGATGAATGCCGTGTCAGAGACTTGCATCCTGTAGACACTCAAAGCCCACCTTGAGGCTCCCAGCAGCTTGAGACCAGAAGGCAGGTGACACAGCCACACAGGCAGGGGGTGCCTCAAGCCCTGATGGGCTGGCTACTTGTGGCCTGTGGTCCCTAAGGGAACACAGGTTCTCAGCCCTCTGTCTCTTCACCCAGTACCCTGAGCTGCTCTCTGGCCTAACCAGGTCTAGTTTTCAGAATCCAGCAGCCGATTGGCTAGTGGAGGGCTTCTCCACTGCATCCAGCACCTGGAATGGCCCTGGGGTTAAGGCCAGGCTAGAGGTGCAGAGCACTGGGGCAGGTCCCCTGCCTGCTCGTTGTCAAAGATGGAACATGAAGACTCTTGCTTTGTCTTAATTAGACTTCTCACTACTACTTGTAGTGAAGCCTAGGTCTTTGAGGATGACTCAGAAGGCAGAGGCTAGGGGGCGCCTGGGTGGCTTAGTCGGTTAAGCATCCGACTTTTGCTTAGGTCATGATCTTGCGGTTCGTGGGTTCGAGCCCCACGTCGGGCTCTGTGCTGACTGCCAGCTAAGAGCCTGGAGCCTGTTTCAGAGCCTGTGTCTCCCTCTCTCTCTCTCTCTCTCTCTGATCCTCCCCTGCTCATGCTGTCTCTCTCTCTCTCTCTCTCTCTCCTAGGAATTAAAAAAAAAAAAAAAGAAGGCAGAGGCTAGGTGGGGGACCCTTTGGAAGAAGGCCAGCATGGTCACCATTTCACGTGAGGGTGGACACAACACAGGCTGCTTCTGGACACCCCTGACTGGCCTCAACTCCTGGCCTTTCCCATCACTGCCAGCATAACATGGGGAAGCCATTTCTCCTCTCTCAGTTTGCTTACCTGTAAAATAGGGACAATGCCCACTTCATAGGGCTTTCTTAAGGTCTAAGGATATAATCCATGTGCAAAAGATGTTAAATTCAAAGTTTCTACTAAAGCAACAGATACAACCACTGTGAAACTCCAAAAGTGAGGGGCCAGACCATGTGCAGAACTTATACAGGAAGTATTAAATAAACCAATATGTTAACTTTGCAACCCTCACCCAGAAACAGGTAATAAAAGGACTAAGTGATAAGAGATTAAGAGAGTATTGTAGTATATGCCATCAAATTGTTCACTTTAAAATGTTTAATTTTATGCTGTGTGAATTTTATCTCAAGGAGAGAGAGAGAGAGAGAAAGGAAGAAGAGGAGGAGGAAGAGGAGTAGGGAGAGTAATTAATTTGTGAGAAGAATTTCTTTGGAGAAAGCTACACAGAGTTTTATAGCCCATCCTCTCTCCCAGCTTGAAACCTAAGCTAACTCAGACCTCAGTCATGTTCCCTGCAGCTGGGGGTCCTGGTGAGAAACGAGAAGAAGACTGAGGCTGCAAAAATAAATAAATAAATAAATCCCAAGGATTGCATATGGAGTCTGCAGAAGGAATATCAGTCTGAGTGGGTGATGGTAGGACCTGTGGGTTAAAAAGGAATCTTGTCCGCAGGCACAGGCTGTGGAGGAGGGAGCAGACAATAAAGAGAACTCCTAAGAGACACCTGGGTGGCTCAGTCAGTTGAGCATCGAACTCTTGATTTTGGCTCAGGTTGTGATCTCATGGTCCTGAGATCAAGCTTCACACCCAGCGGGGAGTCTCTCCCTCTCCCTCTGCCCCCTCCCCTGCCTGCATGTGCATGGGAGCTCTCTCTCACTCTGCCTCTCAAAAACAAAACGAAACAAAAGAGAACTCCTGAAAGTGTCCATGACACAAAGAGTAGGTTTTAAATGTCTGCCCCTAACCATCGGATGACTTCCCTTTGCCACTTCCTAGTCTCCCTCCACACTTCCACATGGTGGCAGAGGGCAAAAAGCTTCATTAGCAAGCAGGTGGAGAAGGAGAGACACCAGAGCAAGAGAGGAGAGGCAGACCACCAAGCCGGGAGCCAGCCCGAGGAGGGGAGGGAAGAAGTCACAGGGAAGTGGACCGATGGGCACTTGCAGCTCTGAATTAAGACTCTCTGTGACTTACCACACCAATGAAACTGACCTGAGAATGACCAGAAAAGGCATGAGGTGCCTATGTTTACACCCCCACTGAACACCTTTAAAGGAACAGATGGAGACAAAGGTAAAGTTGCTCTCATAATTATCTCCCATGGGGCCTGTTTGCTTAACTTACTGGGGCTCCATCTGCCAGAGACAGGAGCATCACTAATGGCCCCGTCTCAGTCTGACCAAGATGTGTCAAGGTGAAGTTCTGTCAAGTGCTCTGGCACATACACCCATACTGGCACATCAAAGAGGAGATTCTGGGGACACAGAAGGTTACAGGGTTTTAATAGGTAGCTGTTAAAATTTCCTTCCTTCCTTCCTTCCTTCCTTCCTTCTTTCCTTCCTTCTTTCCTTCCTTCTTTCCTTCCTCCCTTCCTCCCTTCCTTCCTTTCTTCCTTCCTTCCTTCCTTTTCTTTCTGTCTTTCTTTCTTGGAGAAGATCCATGGGATCTGTTTTACCTCTGCTGGTCCTTCTTTCCTCAAACCGAATGCCATATTCAGAAGTGTCCCTGGGGGTGCCTGGGCGGCTCAGTCCGTTAAGCATCCAACTTCGACTTCAGCTCAGGTCATGATCTTGTGGTCCATGAGTTCCAGCCCCAAATCAGGCTCTGTGATGACAGCTAGCTCAGACCCTGGAGCCTGTTTTAGATTCAGTGTCTCCCTCTCTCTCTGTCCCTCCCCTGCTCATGCTTTTTCTCTCTCTCCAAAAATAAACACTAAAAAAATTTTAAGTGTCACTGAATTGTCTCCTATGTACTAATCCCATAGAGTCTCTAGGTCTACAAACAATTCTGAGAGTATCACCTGGGAATTTTCACCTGTGGATTCCCAAGTCCTGGAAGTTTCTAAGGAATAACCCCAAACTACTAGATACGAAATCAGAACTCCCACAAAATAGGGTCCAGGGCTATAACAGAGCTTTAGATCTGTGAGGCTGGCTGACTTGCTCATGCCTAATGCAACCTCAGGGTGGATAACTGAGAATCTCAGAAGAAACCTGTCTTCATTAATGAAAATTTTCTGAAACCTCCAGTCATTTCAGTCCACAACACATACAAATGGTAGTAGTTACTCAAGACTGCTTAGGCAAACCTTTTTCCTCTCCAACATGATGAGAGAAGTTTGTACCTTTTAAAACCAAATGATTTCTTGTAGGTATAAGTGAAGGTTCATAAATTTCTAATGAGTTAAAGGATTTTTCAATATTCCCAGAAAGATTCAAATGATTTCCTCAAGTCATCCCTTGATATGGTCCCAAAGGATGAAGGATGTATTGACAGCAGATCCTGAGAGAAGATGTAAGATCTGAGTTAGGAGGAGGGAGGTCAGTCTTTGGAAAGTTCTGCTTGCTTCTCTGATTCAGGACAAGTGCATGTGTCTGGCAGTATTTTTTTTTTAATGTGATATGGAAAATTTTCCAAGTTGCTCACATGGTGAGCATTCCTAGCTAGGCACATGGCAAAGTGACAGAACCACTCTTTGGTCTGCTCTGCTTCTCTTCTTCTCTCATGCAACATCAATGGGGCTGCTGCTTCCCAGGCATCACCATCTCAGCGACATGAACTCTACTGTCCATTCCCTACATTCTGCTCACAGGCTGGCCATCCTTTCACTTATTTTCTCTCCAGCTGCTCAAGGAAAAAAAAACTCTTAGTTTCAGATTCTGCAAATGCTACTTTGGCTTTAGTCAGTATTCCTGGGCTGGCCATCCATGGCTGATCTGCAGAAAGGTATTTCTCTAGCTGAAGATTTGTCCTGGATGGACACTGGCTCCAAGTGAAAGCAGTTATGGGGTGAAGCTGAGCTCGAGGCCTCTCCTGCAGGGGCGGGTGGGTCTGGTGCTAGAAGCAGTGAGGGGTCCTCTGGCTAGAGGTTCCTCTGGCTGCTTGCTTCTGCTTTCACACAGTCAAGGGTGGGTTACAAAAGACAGTGGTGACAGAAATACTCTGAAAGTTTTATAATGTGGATAGAGTGTCATCTTCCTGCTAGAGGCTCCCAAATCTTCTCCGGAATTCAGTCCTACTTTCATCAACCCCACAGCTACCAATTTTTTAAACAGTCAAACTTGAGAGCTGGTAGTTATACAAACAATAACTATAACAGCAGCCAGTTACTGAACATCCACGATTGTGGGCACTGTCCGAGGAGGCATCTCATCATGGTAGCTCAGTTATTTCTTAAAACAGCCTATGTTACAGATATCAGATGCTTTCATTTAATATTCAAGCAAGTTGAGGCTTAAGAGAGGTTAAGAAACTCCTAAAGCTGCACAGCAGGAGTACCCAGATGTAGTTTTAAGCATATGGTCACATAAGTCTTGAACTGAATGGCACAAAACAAATAGGCCAAAGAGAGTATTTTTCCAAGATCCCACCTTTGAGCAGTCACAGAGGTAAGGCTGATGGGCATTTACATGCTCAGCCAAAGGACTGCAGATGACTGAACTTTCCTGGGTGCCCTCAACAAGCCTGGGTGGCTTCTACCCACCCTCCCTCCCATCTTCTCCAGGCAGGGCACATCTCTTTCCTTCTGTATCTGGAAGCTTCCTCTCTCCCATAATCCACACCAAAGCTTTGGGGGCTCTGCTCCATGGAGCAGCACCTCCCTTTCCTCTATATCTAGTGACTGTTTCTTGAAGCCAAGAAACACTTTGAGGGGTTTCCATACCAAGGGCCCCACCCCCTCCATGGCCTCTGCCAGCTCTACTCTTGGTCTCTCATTCCTTCAAAGCTAATCTATTTTTCACATAGACTCTCCCTTACAGCATAACATGCATATGTGGGAAATTGCCCAAATGAGTGTATAGATCCAATAGATTTTTTTCCCCCAAAGTGAACCTACCTATGCAACCAGCACTAGATCAAGACATAGAACATCATGGAGCTCCTGGGTGGCTCAGTCCAACTTGGGCTCAGGTCATGATCTCATGAATCATGGGTTCGAGCTCCATGTTGGGCTCTGTGCTGACAGCTCAGAGCCTGGAGCCTGCTTTGGATTCTGTGTCTCCCCCTTTTATTGCCCCTCTCCTGCTTGCACTCTCTCTCTCTCTCAAAAATAAATCAACATTAAAAACAATTTTTTAAAATAAATAGAACATCATCGCATTCCAGGGCAGCGTTATCCTGGAAGGCAACCATTATCCGGACTTATAAAACCAAAGACTAGTTTATTGTGTTTGTAATCTTATACCAAAGAAATCTCATAATCCTTTGTGCCTGGTTTCTTTCACTCAATATACACTGAGGGAGAGGATTCTATTGAGGTACCCCATTCTATCGCTGCTGGGCACTGGAGTTGTTTCCAGATTTTGATTACTTAAACACCGATGTTTATGAACATTATGGAGCATGCCTTTTGGTGACATGTCCAAGCTTCTTGAAGAAATTGTCCACATGTGCTGATGTGACATCCTCACTTTCCATTCACTCCTCATCCCACTGCAATCAGCTCTGCTTCTAGCCTCTCTCCACTCCATGATTAGCTTTTGCCAAGGGCACCAGCAGGCATTTCAGTGGTGGCATCCTATGGGTACAGTTCAGCCACCAGACAATGCTGACAGATACTATTTGCCTTCTAGCATCTCTGGCTGCTCCTGCTCAGTCTCCACTTAAAATTCTTGCCCCCATCATTCCTCTCCTGCCAGTGCTCCAGGCCATGTTCCCAGACAGCTATTTCCTCCCTCAACTCTCCTCCAAAGCAACATTTTCTTTCTTGTAGCTGAGCCTTTTCAAATGCTGTTCCCCCTGCGGAGAATGCCCTTCCTCCTGTTTTCCTCCAGCTACCAATCTTTCAGGACTCTGCTCCAGTGGACTTCCACTGCGAATCCTTTAGGACCTGCTCCTCTGACCTCTCTTTGGTGGAGTGCTCCATGCATCCTGGGATGTGGACCCTCGAGGCAGTGACCACATTGTACTGAATTGCCTGGCAACATACACGGTGAGCGCATGAAGACAGGGCTCTGTCTCATTCATCCCTGTGACCTCAGCCCCCAGCACTAGGTCTAATGTACACAGGATATTCCATAAATGAGCTGAATAAGCAAATCTACATAAGTGAAAAAAAGAATGCTAGAAGCACAGAGCTTGAGAAGGGTATATTTTAAAAGATCACTGTATTTTCTTCTCTGGGAAGAGAGGCTACATGAATTCATAGTAAATGTCTTAACTATCACTAATGGCATCCAATTTCCCAAACTAGGCTAGGTTATATCCACAGATTCTCTTTTTATTTGGGGGGTGGGGGGGAAGGGATATCAGATTCCAGTCCAGCTAACAGTCATTTTGAAATGAACAATGAACCACATTCTCACCCAGTAGCCATCCCTGAGTGTAGACAAACCCCAAGCTCTCACCTCCTGCAGGACCTTCGTGGCCTGACTACGGGTTCCATAGCACTGGCTTATTCTGGAGGTCTCCATAGATGTCTCCATCACAAAGGAAGAGGAAAATCTTCCCCCGAATGATTCCACCAGCATTATGAACCAAATGTCAGGTTTAGATCATACTTTCCATCTCTCCCCACTCAAAGAACACTGTGGCTCCTGATGAAGCTGGGAACCAGGGCTCTCAGCTCGGAAGGGAAGTGGTATCGGGGTTTGTGACGCTGAGGACAGGCACGGCTGATGTGCTCAACAACAGGATGGCTACCCAAGGCACAGCACGGGCTCAGGCTAATGCCAAGGAAATCCAAGTACAGCCAGGCAGGGTGGTGAGGGATCTGCTCAACCCCCCAGCTCTGCCCTGGCACCAGCAGCACCTCTAGAGTGGGAAGCTTGGGCACTAAACCTAAATCTGTTTAACAGGCTCCATAGGACCCTCTTCCACCACACAGAGTGGGGGCAGGATGGCTTGGCTTCCAACTGTGATTTCATGGTTTGGAAAAGAACTGGACGTGAGGCCTGCCCTCTCCAGCTGGGTGTCAGCACATTTCTGCACCGTAAAGTTCTTCTCTAGATACAGAGGCAGCATCTGTGACCAAGTGACTCATTAAAAGCCTAGGGGCACTTTTGAACTTCAAGGGTCTGAAGCTAAAGGCCACCACAGTACGGTACCTGGCTGGCTCTGTCGGTTAAATATCTGACTCTTGATTTCTCCTCAGGTCATGATCTCATGGCTCATGAGTTCGAGCTCCCACATTGGGCTCTGTGCTGACAGCATGGTTCCTGCTTGGGATCCTCTCTCTCTCCCTCTCTCTCTGCCCCTCCTCTGCTTGTACTCTCTCCTTCTCTCTCTCTCCCTCAAAATAAATTAATATATATATATAAAGGCCACAGTAGTAACCTGCTTCCCAACCCAGGCTGGAGACACATATCACCAAAATTTTGTGTCAGGAAACTCATGACCAAAAAAACTAACCAACCAACCAACCAACCAACCAAATAAACCAAAAACCAAAAACAAACAAACAAAAAAAACCCCCAAAAACCAAAAGCCAAAAAACAAAAAACAAAAAACAAAACCCCAACATAAACCTGAAGGGCATTTTTGAATTCTGGGTTGACTCTAGATGTCAGCTTCTAGAGAGCAAGGGCTATGTTATTTCTTTTCTGACAAAAAGTTAGCAGTGGGGTGGAAATCCCCAAACCACCGAGTTAAGGGCAAAAATCCATCTAGATCCAACAAAGCCATCTTTATCATGATCTATCCTCACGGAGGGTGTCCTTATGGGGGCGGTGAGGATATGCCAAATGCCTTAGAGGCTGCATCTGCAGAGTGTGGGAAGTCCCACTTTCACTGCCCACCCCATTCAGCAGTCTAGTCCTCAGTCTGGAAGAAGAAGGCTAGAAACTTCTTGCTCATTCAAGGCTAGGGCAAGTGACTTCCCAAGTCAACAGATGAGATGGAGCAGAAGCACATGAAGAGCACTGGGCCAGGGGATGTGGGAAAAGAGCACAAGTATCCTGCTTCCACTTGCTGGTGGTGTGCACTTGGATGGCACCCACTCCTGCTTGCCTCACAGGCCACACAGAGGCCCCAGCAGCTCAGTGACTGGGTGAACAAGGCACTGCCGGCTGTGAAGTGCTGTGCCTGTGGCCATGCCCCTCCTGGGCACCCTGCTTCCCCCAGGGAGCCTTCCTTGGCTCTCTCTGCTGATGCTGCCTTATGCACTCCTCTATCAGCACCAGGCACGGGGTGTGTCATTTCTGCTTGTTCTCTCCCTATGGCCATTCCCACAGCATACCAGCCCAATCCTGTAGAGATTCTGCTCCACCTTTCCCCCACACCATTCCCTCTCTGGCACTTTTAACCACCCTCATCACAGGGGAGAAGCTGGGGAGAGTGTTGGCAGCAAGACTAGGTGACTGGCTCCTAGCCTCCAGCAAGTGGTGGACCCAAATCGAGGCTCTCAGACACCAAACCCCACACTTTGTCCGTGGTCCCTGACACAAAGTCCAGGTCAGGGCAGGAAGGAGAGGGGTGAGAGCTGCTTCTCAGCGAGGGATGTTATGACTCAGCTACCCAGCCCTCTTTCGGCCTCCGTTCCAGGAAATGGCCAGTCTCCACTCTGGACCTCGCAGTCCACACCACCTATCCTTATCCCACCACCTGTGCTGCCTCCTGCTGACCACTGGGAGCACAGGAGGGGCCCAGCATCTGGAATCTGGCACGGGACAAGGCTCAGCTCATGCCACAGGGGACACCAAAGACCCCTGCAGTCACACACCACCAAGGCTGCCAGAGAAGGTTGCAGGCGACCCAGGCTGGTGATCTGGGTGCCTCAGCTCACCTGTTGTGCCACTTGTGAAACACACAATGGAGAGGTCACTGGGCTTCGGGGGCTGCAGAGTTAAGAAGTATATGTTAAGGGGACTCAGCATGTCCAGCCAGGGCCCGAGACCCCTGGACCCCTCAACCAGCCAGTCCCTCTGTGCCCCCACAACCCGCCGTGAGTGGGTATGGAGTCGTGTGGGTACATGCGCCTGAAGCAGTCAGAAAGGTGGGCTGGCAGGTGGTCAGGAAAGGGGAAAAGAGGCTGAGGAAACCTGACGGGAGCTTGGACATCCATCCGTCACATTCATTTCTCACTCAGTCCTGCTGCCTCCCAGCTTGAATCTGAGATGGGACTGGGCTGCTGTGGCCACATCGAGGCCACTACCAAACCTCACCTTCTCAGTGGATGTGGCCCAGCTCCATCCTGCCTTCCCACTTTCTCTCAAATTTCTGGAGTTAGACTTGGTAAAAGAATGTGTGGCCTAGGAACTGAGCTGCCCACAGTGTCACCAAGACTGCTGTGCATCAGGCCCTGGCCCTCGCCCAGGGCACAGAGTCCTGAGGTCACCAGGAGGAGCCTATCACATCCGTTTGTACGCAGAAGAGATGACGTGAGTTGAGACTGAGGGAGAAGCAAAGTCTCTCTAGACAAAGGGAAGATGGGCTCTGGGAGAGGGACTAGGCTGGTTACTGGCAGAGGCACGGAGGCAAGGGTGTGCCAAGGGGTCAGAGAATGGTGCTCTGAGGCTGGGGTATGGTGTGTGGGAGGTGGGCATACACCAGGGTTGCCCATGAAGGGCCAACCCGTGTATGAGAAAGCTCAGGGGCACGTAAGAAGAGTGGGAAGGGCTGAGCTGGAGGGAAGACCAGAGGTAAGATGCCTCATAAGCAAGCTTAAAAGTCCCACATGGCCCTTCTAGAGCCAGTGACTCTCACTGGTGACTTGACCCCCGGAAGTATCACTTGGGGGTGACACACAGAAAAATTCATGGGGCGCCTGGGTGGCTCAGTCAGGTCCAACATCAGCTCATGTCATGATCTTATGGTTTGAGCGTTCAAGCTCTGTGTTGGGCTCTGTGCTGACAGCTCAGAGCCTGGGCCCTGTTTCAAATTCTGTCTCCCTCTCTCTCTGCCCCTCCTCCATTCACGATCTGTCTCTCAAAAATGAATAAACATTGAAAAAATTTTAAAAAGAAAAATTCACAAAGATGGACAGAGGTAGCAGATGTCACAAGGGCACTTGGCCCTGGGATTCACTTCCAGTTCTGCTGCTGCTTCGGTTCATCCCATCCTTGCAGAGTTCACTATCTTCAAAGGGCAAAAATAAGCCTTCCCAAAGAAAAGGCTCCTGGAGAAGCAAGGGTGGCGAGGAATGGCTGTCCTGTCTTCTCCCTCCTAAACATCGGACTCCTGTCCCAGGTGCTTCTCTGCACCCTCACCCACACAAATCCTGGCACCCGGAGTTGGCATTTCCTGAGCTGCTTACAGCAGTGGCTTATTGACACAGGGGTGCTGCTCTGACCTCCTAGCAAGCTCCCGTGCATAGGAAGGGTGGTCTGTGAGGATTAGCCCTGCACACCATCAAGGCCTGCGGGCAGATGAGCTTACCACAGGGACATGATGATTCCGTTGGCCACACTCCTGGAAGAGAAAGATACAGTTTTTTAAATGCTCAAAAGTTCATATCGATCAAAACAAGTGAACAAACAAAAAAAATCAAAGTAATAAGAAACCACCTCCTGCCCATGTGGAGAAACCACCTGAGTGGCCTTTCCTCATATAGACATCTAGGCCTAGGCCGCTCAGCACATTACAGACAGGGGGCCCGAGGCCCAGGGAGGGGCTAGGCACTGTGCATGTGCACAGTGGGGGAGACAGCTTGAGGTGACTGTCGGGACACACACTCATGACTGACCGGCTAGGTGGCCTGGACTTCTGGATAAATGGTCAGGGCTCGAGGGGCAGATGGGGGCTAGCCAGCATATATGTGCCCCAAAGCCATGGGAGGGTACAAGTGCACAGGTGTTACAGGACAGGCAGGCAAGAGGACACCTGGGGAGGTCACGGGCCTGCATCCAGTAAGGGATGGTGGGGGTCAGGGCTACTGAACAGGGCGTGAGGCCCTGGGGGTCAGGATGTCCCATGTCACTTTAGCAGGCCACAAGCTGCCACCAGCCTGATGCCTCTGGGGAGGTCATGCACAGAAAAACTGGTTCTGCTGGCTTCTGGGAGTTTGGGGCACATCGAAAGACCCTCTAAGAAAAGACCCTCTAAGACTCCTGGGCCTCACGTCTGTAGTATTCAGGCTCAGACAGGCTGCTGGCCAGCTGGAAACAAGGAGGTCCCAGAGGCTATGTGAGTAACTTTGGGGCAGGCTGGCACTACCATCCACCTATTGGTGCCTTTGTTATTAAAGGTGTCAGTCAACTGAGCCTGTCACCTAGAGGATGCCTATAGGCACCAACCCCACCACCTGCCACCAGCCCTTGTAAAGCCTGACCTTCTCACTCCTGACACACCCTGATGACCCAAGATGTCCTCCCTGGGGCATGAGAGGGGCAGATAACCAGCAGTCCTGGCTCCACGGCCAACCAGCTATGGCCCCGTAAACAGCCCAGAAGCAGACCCTCACCTCCACGGCCTGCATGGACTTAACGACCACCCCACACTCCTGCCCTCGGTCTTTCAGAGCTTCCTCGAATGGTTCCATGACGATGATGAGCTTCAGCCCTGGAGTCTCCTTCCTCTCCACATGTTCTAGCAGAAGCACAGCCTTCTGAGGTTTATCCACAACCACGGTGCTGATGTCCGCTGAAGGGACCATTAGAGAAAGTCAGGCTGTGTGGGCACAGGCTGTGTCTATGGGTAGCATGTGCTAGGCAGCAGAACCAGGGGCTGGGTGTCCCAAAGCTTGTGTGTAAATAAATATATGAGAGAGGCCACGTAGGCCATGTGTTATACAGAGAGGAAAATGCATGGAGCTTGTGAGAAGCCAAGGGCAAAAGGCCAAAGAATCTCCTGGAGCGGATTCCAAGCATTCCTGCTCCAGACTCAGGGTCGATAATCTCAGGTCCGCTTGAGGTTATTTGCCACCACCACCCCCTCCCCCCACATCTGCCCTGAACTGAAGTAAGCCTCAGAGAGTCAGAAGCCTGTGTGGGGGCTGGTGCAGAGGCTACTTCACGGTAACCAGGCCCTGTGGAAGGTGCCTTCAGGTCAAGTCCAACTGAGGAAAGCCAACTCAAGGGCCAAAGTGGAGAATGTTCTTTGAGAATGGAAGCAAAGTGCTTACTAGCATCAGACAGTATAAGCGAAGAGTCTGGGGTCCAGAAGCTAGCTGCCGGTGGCAAGAGAACACAGTGGTGGCTCACCTGTGTTGATGATGTAGCGGATAGCACCAGGGCCCAGGGTGTCATAGAGTGGGATCACCACCATAGAATACGTGTAGCAGGCAAGCTCTGTGATGATCCACTGTGGAGACACACAGGTGTGGGGGTGCGGGGTGGGGAGCAGAGAGCATACAGGAAGGTCATACTGCCCTTATGCCCAGGCAACCGGGGTACTTGATCTGGGTCCTATTGAAAAGGTTCTGCTCTGGCCCTCTCCACGTTGTAAGGAATCCTTGAGGTTAACTGGTTGCACCTGCTTACCCACAGCCTTCTAGAACATGCTTTCCCCAGGAAGTCTGGGGACTCCAACTAGCCTAAAGCCTACTTCTAGGGCTTGCATGGCCTTCTTCCCTGGGTCTTTCTTCCCCCATTGCTCAGGAAACACCTGTTTGTGGGGCCAGGTGGGTGTAGATGGAGCTTGTGTGGGATGTCCACTCTTGATTAAGGGCAAAGCCAAGGGAGTGGGGGGTTGAATAGACCAAGTATATCCATTTCTCCTCTTGTCCCAGGCCCTATAAGCAGTTGGACCACAGCTGTTATATGGTACCCAACCCCCCCACTCCAGTGAAACCTCTAAAAGCAATCAAGGCAGATGCTTACCTCTGGTCGATTTTGTGCAAAAACGCCAATAAACTGATCTGTACATGCTTTACAATTGTGTTGCAGAAGTCCGGACCCTAAATATTCAGCCCTGTCGGCCACCTGCACACGGACATGGGGAAGTGATGGGAAGCAAGGACTTTTAGCAGGGGAGGGACCTCCATAAGAGCCTACCCAGGTCTGCCCAAAGCCCCATGAAGCTGCTGCTGGGGGCCTGGCAAACAGGTCTTGCAAGGAAACAATGACCCTCTGAGACCCTGCCGGGTACCCACGAGCCCCACAATGCCAGGTGTACATGAGTTGACAGCATGGGGCCTGTCCTCTATCACTCACCTCCTGGTAGGACAGCCACTGATAAGGTTGCTTGGGCTTCCTGAAGCCAAGACAGGGTCCATTCCCTGCAGAGAGATAAGCAGGCCTTGTGCCAGGGAGGATGGTACGGTGGGTGTCGCCTGCACCTACTCATCAGATAGGTGAATGGATATCCCAAGCCGTGGGGTGGTCCATGGGTCAAGTGAACTGCCCCCAGCTGCCTGTCTAACCTGCTGAAGCTGAAGGAGGCCTAAAGCACACAAGCATGACATGTCCTCAAGGATCAGAGAGGCCCTGGAATGGGACTAACACAGTCAGTTCCTACCATGATCTGTGTGATGCAGCCCCAAGGGGACACGGAGACATGGGGACCATGTGGCAGAGGTGGAAAGCTGACTCTCTGTGACCACTTCCTTTTGCCCCATACCCTGGGTCAACCAGTCATCTCAGAGGCTCAGGCTCAAAACCAGGCCTGTCAGTTTGAGGCTTATCAGGGGCTGCCCATATAGATATAAAATAAGATATAAAATATAAAACAAGGAGATATAAAATAAGGACAAAGGAGTGCCTAGGTGGCTCAGTCAGTTAAGCATCCAACTTCGGCTCAGGTTATGATCTTGTGGTTTGTGGGTCTGAGCCCTGCATCAGGCTCTGTGCTGACAGCTCAGAGCCTGGAGCCTGCTTCAGAACCTGTATCTCCTTCTCTTTGCCCCTCCCTGGCCCACACTTTCTCTCTGTCTCTCAAAAATAAATAAACATTAAAAAAAATTTTTTAACTATGAGCTAAGAGATAGTTTAAGGTCAGGCAGTGCTAAGGGCTAGAACAAAGCTGAGGTCAGCCCTTCGGCCGCCCTCCTCTGACAGTGGAAGGCCAGGAGTTGCTTTTTTCCTCTAAACCTGGCAACCGCTCACCTGCCACGGCCCTGGTTCCCTGCTTGGCTGCTCACACCTTTGCACCAGCTCAACCCCTGCCAGGGCTCGTCCACACCCTCA
Organism: Proteles cristata cristata; assembly: GCA_017311185.1. Lineage (NCBI taxonomy): Eukaryota > Metazoa > Chordata > Mammalia > Carnivora > Hyaenidae > Proteles > Proteles cristata. Next base: position 1,237,912 of record JAESUZ010004208.1, read on the forward strand.
AAGCCCCTCTCACCTGAGATGCTAAGCCCACGGCGGAACACCTCGTACATGGTCCTGGCGTCATCATAATAGTGGGTGAGCAGCTGAGGGCCATCTCCGATCACAGATCGCCGGGCCCCGCCACTGTCCTACAAGCCAAGCACAGGCCAGGGAAGCTGGCTGAGGCAGGCACAGGCATCAGGGGAGGGCAGCGGTATGCAGCAGCCTGTACACAGCATGGATGCACACCAGGGCCACACAACCAGGACTGGGACACGCTCTGTGTACATTCACACATGTGGCCTACACACTCCTGGACTGCACACACACCACCTCTACACATGCTCACATACATACAGCTGGTATATGCTCGACCCATATGCACCCACACTCAAACACAGATGGCTCATGAACACAGGCCCAGCACATTGGTCTCCCATACATGCACACAGCACCTCAACACCAGGTGAGCACACACACAACGTCCAGAACTTCAGTGACTGTTGACATATACCTATGGTTCATTCATACAGTAGAATGGGGATTGTTGGCTAGAGTCAGGCTACCCTCTGGCATCAGGATCAGCCTGCCAAGGGTAGGTTAGGCTAATGATAATTTGGGTGCCATCTATCAATCACATAATAGTGTGAACTGGTTTGCGTACTGGCTAAAGTTACCTGTCCAGGAACACTCCTGCCTATGCCACATGACCCTTCTTACTGCACAAATTGGTCCACAAATTGGTTTCCTTACTACTAAAATCCCAAAATAATTCCATGCTGCCCCCTCTAGGGTCCTGGCCCATGAGGCTTTGTCCTTGATGGCCTCTCTGAGTGAGTTATAATTAAAATTACCAAATAGTCTGGTGCTTTCTCCGTGTCACCTCACCAAATCCTTATCACAACTTCAGGAGGCAGACGCTCTTTTTTAAATCCCTTGACAGTCCAGGACATTAAGGCTCAGATTGTTAAGAAACTGCCAAAGACCATTTAGCTACTAAGAGGAACGGCCAGCCCTTCAGGGCTCCATACACCAAGTGCCATTCTGGTCATCACTTTGCTAGCCCATCGGTAGCCCCTCTCCACTGTCCAGCCACCCCCTGGTGAGTCCCCATTTCTCAAAGCCACCAGGTACAAGGTCACATACCCACATCTTTGCACACAACATGTCATCTGCTGGAAAAGTGCCCTGAAGATCCCTATCCTATCTAGACCTGCACCCTTTCCTAGCAGGCAAAACTGTGCTATGATCATGGCTGCCAAGATCAAGAGCAAAAAAGGCAAGATGTTAAACTGTGTATGCAGCATGACAGCTTTTAAAAATAGGGGCAAATATCGCTCACAGATAATCGTTAATAGGTTTCTCAGGGTAGGAGAAGGTGGAAGCTCTTCACTCTGAGACCTTTTTTCCTTCTGAAGTATGAATACATTATCTGTTCAAAATGAATAAAGTTTAAAAAAAAAAGACAGTTTTTAAAAAGGCAAAATAGGGGCCCCTGCGTGCCTCAGTCACTTAAGTGTCCAGCTCACATCATGATCTTTCAATTCATGTGATCAAGCCCCACATGGGGCTCTGTGCTGAGAGTGCAGAGCCTGCTTGGGAATTTCTCTCTCCCTCTCCCTCTGCTCCTCCCCCACTCTCCTTTCTTTTTCAGAATAAATGAATAAACTTTTAAAAAAAGGCAACTTAAATGTCACAAGTTTAGGAAAGAAAGAAATCTCACTAGTCTTTCTAGGTTTAGCCTGGATTACCCTTGTCTAGGCTGGGCCACTGCACCTTTCCTTCCCTTAGTGGCCTTCTCTGCAAGTTCACGTGCTTTGGGAGGGCAGGGCCATGGGTGGACTCACTTCTGAGTTCCAGCTCCAGACCATGGCTGGGCACAGGGAGACTCTGGGAGGGAATTTATCTGGCAGCTCCTTGAGAATCATAGGTTTTCTACTGAGGCACCAGTGAGCCAAGGTTTCCCACTGAAGAGGCAGGCAAACTAGAGGTCTGGTGCAAGGCCATGTCCGGGTTCTGCCCAGGATTCAATTCCTGGGAGAGGCAGAGGAGCATCTAGCAGGAGACTGCTCAAGGCCACTGAGGGGGCTTACTGCTTCACTGCCTGGGAAACCGAGATTCTCTGCACCATTTTAGGTCAAATCAGCTACAAGTTTGGCTTCTGCCTTCAAGATGCCTGTCCTCTGCCCATTCCTTCCCATAGCCCAGCCACTTCCACACAGCTCACCTCCACTTCCTCCGACTGCATCAGGAGGTTGCACGGTGGTTGTAAGGCCTTTGGCCGGTGAGTGAGCCAGTAGGCGAGGATGGCAGCCAGTGCACCCATACTCACAAGGGTGGTGGCTGAGAGGCTGCGGAAAAACTGGCCCAAGTCGCCCAACTCGGGCAGCCGCAGCAACCTCAGTATCTCCTGTGTCTGCATCTTCTCCAGAAGCGAGAGGATGAACTCTGCAGGAAACAAGAGGTAGGTGAGAGGAGAACTGATGGCAGGCTAGGAAGGGGCTGGGTCTCTCCTTCCATCTGTCTTGGATCACAAGTGACAAAATGACCTCGGCCAGGCCCTGGCCAAATATAGTAGTGCAGGCCCTGGGCTGTTTGGGGTGTACGGTCTTCTGGTGCAACACAGTGTATGCCAGCAGCTGGCTTCCTGGATGGGCCTTTCCAGGTGACAGGCCAGAACCCTTCACAGTCGCACTTGACAGTCAGATATCTGGCCTGGTTTTCCTGAGAACCGTATGTTCAGGCCCTAGGCCATGGCTGGCAGATGCTTCCCTATCTTCCAGGGGCCAGGGCATGCTCTGAAGGCTCTGGAATGCTTCCTGAGCCCCAGGGTTTTGGTGCTCTGCCTCTCCTGTGTGCTCATATTATTTTGCTGATCTTTGCTCCCAGAGAATGAAGAGCACAGTGGCCAGAGTGAGTAGGTGAAGGGGTACATGCTCCTCCTACTCCACCTCAAAGTTCCCAGCACCAGACCCTGACCCTGAGGGAGACAGAGACAGGAAGGGGAGCAGAGCCCATGGACCCACTCTGACAGGTGCCTCTGGTCCTCATGCCATTAGGGCAATGATCTCTCTGGCAAGGGTCCAGTGAGTGACACAGCAGAGCTCCCCCAGATCTACATCCTCATCTACCATAGGCTCTCCTTGAAGAAAAGTTGGAGCCAAAGTCCTGCCAGGGCCAGAGGTGACTCCAGGGACAACTTTGTGAGGCACAGTAAAGTTACCAAGTTGGGATCCAGGTACTGCTCCCTGGCCCCAGGCTGCTGACCACTGTGCACTACGGCACTGCACGGCCACTGACCAAGCACCAAGACACAGATGGCCCCACCACTAACTGGGTCCTGGGCCAGCCCCTCTGGGATCCCATTAGCTCATGTCCAGAGGACACAGAAGTGGCATTGGGGAGCATGTGTTAAGCTGGTGGGAAGGGAAAGAACCAAGGCTCAGAAAGAAAGGACTCAGGAAAGTGCTGTGTGCACTCCTAGGGGTAACCACACTCCTTGTGACTTCACATATGGTGGTCAGGGCACCATGCTTACCCACCACAGTCCAAGGGGCCACAGTGGGCCTCTCAGGACATAGAGAGGATGCCCCGGTGTGGGCAGTGGAAGCGTTGCTGTGAGGAGTACTAGTGAGTAAGTTTGGTTCAAAGAGAACAGGTCTCAGGAGCTGCCATGTTCACCTGATGGCCACTAAGTGAGCAGTGATGGTAGGACAGACATGTGGCCAGCAGGGCTCAGGGTTCTGCACTTCACCCAGGACTAAGAGAGGCAGGGAGGATGGAGCAGGCACTGGATGCTTTCATCTTCACTAGGGCCTCTTCAGTGTCTCCGTCCAGTGGATCTGATGCTATGAACACCACATAATACCTGTAGGTCTGCCGACCTAATGAGAGCTGGGTAAGCTCCAGGCTGCCAGGCACCATTTATGGCCACTTCCCTTACTGGCCCTTGACCTTTGGAAGCAAGACTGTGGAGATTTCCCTTTTTGGGAAACAGTGAGAAACTCAACAGTAGCCACTCTGTAGACCACAGAATATGAGCCAAACAGCAACTGCTTGACCCTTGAGAAAGGAGCAATTTACTGAAATCCCGATAAATGGTATTTGTACTAAATTGTAACATTACCACACCAGAGATGAGATCAGTGATTTGCAAGTCACTGCAGAGAAAGCAAGTAAATCTTGGTTCAAATCCCTTCTTCTTCACTTTTACGTGACACAAGGTTGCATGTAATTCATGTCTCTGGACCTCCACTTGCCCATCTTTAATATGGAGACAGTATCACAGAGACACTCATACTATATCTGGCACAGTTAGAGGCACGGCGTGACTAAACAGACAGTTAAGGGGTATGGTTGTCAGACAAGGAGGCAGGTCCAAGCACCCGGCAGAGGTGGCTGGACTCTGGATGTGGTCCCTCAAGAGTTTATGCTCTATAGCTGGCACAATGGGCAGTGTGAGTGTCTGCGTCCTGGGACCACTCCTGAAACACCCACAGGTTCTAGGTGCCCCCTGGATAGCAGAGAAAGTGTGCCTCCAGCCAGTCCTTTCATTTTCACTGAGTTCCTGAGCTGGAAACCCAGTTTTACCAACAGCCTCCTTGAGCTACATCAGTTTTGAGGCCATCTCACAGGAACGAATCACTCCTGGCATATCGATCACATTATGGTTCTGCACCAGCAAAGAGGCCCAGCTATGGACCCCAGTGAATTCACCAAGGAAAATCACTCTGGGAAGACCCTGGGAAGGCAGCCAGCTAGCTTCCTTGGGACATTTACTTCTCTAAGCTGCAGATAGGAAGACCAAGTCACAGCCATGCCTATCAGAGAAATAACTCAGTACACATAGTGGACAACCCAGATGTGTTCATCAGCTCTTAGGGTGGGCTGGGAGCTGACATTTCATCTAATGGAAACTGATTCAATGGGCTGAGAAGCCTCTGACAAGCCCTAAGATCTTGTTCAGTTGTATGGTTCCCCCAAAATTCCAGAGAGAACCCTATAGTCTCTGGTCCTTGGCAGTTGCTCATGGGCCCTGAGCTATGGCAAGGGGTATCTGCAGCATGTGCTGCAGTGCTGGGTTTTCCACAGAGGACAGCTCGGGCGGCCAGGTCATCCACCCACCCACCCAACCCCCATTCACTCAGCAGACCCTCACATGGCCACCACTCTCATCTAGCTCAGTGCTGGGCCCTGGGGCAAGCCAGAGGTGGGCCTGTCCTCCCCACGGGAGACTCACGAAGGAACAGGCAGTGCTGTGCAGTGTGGTCTGGGCTGTGCTCAGGCATGGGGAGCCCAACGCAGGCATGGTGAGTGAGGACAGGCTTCTGGCAGGAAGTTATACTCATGTTGAGATGGAAAGATGAAGAGGAAAGGGCGTCCCGAGCAGAGGGAAGGAAAGGTACAGAGGCTGGAGCTGACAGAGAACAGGGAGCACTGAATATCCCATCAGGAAATAAAGTCTGAGCCTAGAAGATCTTGTACAAAGGTCAGCGCCACAAGTCTGAGAAGCTATCAGAAGTCACCAAAGTATCACAGTCCCCAGGAGACAGAGGAACAGAACTTGTCTAAACTTGAATTCCTGGGGTCTGGGAAGCCCTTGCCAAAGGTGGGGACACACACAAACTCCACTGAAGAAGTGAGGAAGTGAGGATCCAGGCCCCAGACTATAGCCTCCCACACCACTACCTCATGTGGTACTACTACCCCACCCTTGCCAACACTGGACCATCCATGCCCATACCTGTGCCCTCATTTGCAGTGGGTTGAACCCACAGATAACCACCTCCAGACCTGCTCAGAAAGGCCCAGTCCCAGGATGCAGGAGAAGGATGCAGCATAAGGCCACCAGAACCTGTGAAGCGGGATCAGGTAGTCGGCCCCTTTGTCTGTCCTCCACTGTGCACACACTCAGGGCGGGTGCCTCGAGCATCTTCTCCTGGCTAGGACCTTCTCTCCAGATAACCCACTTCCCTGGGGCAATGGAGGGTGGTGGAGAAAGGGCTTCACTAGCACTCCTCCTCAGGCTCCTACTTAGGTACCCACCCTTAAGGAAGCACCTGAAGTGACTACAGCACCCTGAGGCTGGGCCTACACCCCTCCCTGCTGGGCAGCAACCAAGAGAACCAGTGGTGCATGTATCATTCTCCTAGGCTTGCTGACCTTCTCAGACACAGTCAAGGCTGCCTGCGTCTACAATGAGATTCCCTGCAGACCTGGGAGCCACCGCAGGGCAGAGCTGCAAATCCAGGTCTTCTGAGGACATGGGCCTGAGAGCCAACCCATGCCACCAAACCGTTGGCGTGGGGGCAGGGTACAGCCAGGGCCTGGGTCTGGTCTCATTTCATTATTTCAAAGGGCCTTGGCCTCCTCTGACCTTCACTCCCTTTCCATTGAATTAGGGTGGGGCTCGGTGGTCCCTGGGGTCCCTGCAAGAGCTGCCTCCTCCCGTGCCCCAGGAGGCTCTCCTGGTTGCAGCAGCATGGGACGTGGGATGGGGGTGGGCTGGGCGGCACCCAACGGAATCAGTGGTGCACTGTTGCCAAGTGAGTGTTTGTAAATATTCCGCTGGCGGGAAGACCCAGCTCTCAGCACAAACTAGTCTCTTCTCCTCCGGCATATCCGATGCCTCTTTGTTCTCTGGCACAGAACAGTTCAGGACCCCAAGTGGTGGCACAGGCTAGGGGACTGGGATCCCCCCCATCCCGCCCCTCCCCGTACCATGTTCTTCACTGATTTGGGGCACCTGGAAGGTGGGTGGTGAGCAGCATAGGTGTCAAAGCCCAGGAAGGGAGAGAATAGGAAGGAAGAAAGACCCTGGTGGGAAGCATATTGCACCAAGGTGGCATGTGGCAGGGGTAGAGCCCCAGGGCACAGTCTCTGTGGAGAGGGCCCTGAGGCCCATGGCTCAGATCCAAGAACCCTGAACAGACCCAGCCTCCTAACCCCAGCACTCTTGACCTTCACAAGCTACCTAGATGGCTCTGTCAGGGCCACCTCCTAGACATCTCTCAAAGCTAACTGCTCATCTCCACCCCCACAGCTCCTGGCCTAGTCCAGTCACCACCAAGTGCAGTTCAGATTCCCACATCAGTCCCCTCACAGGCGTCCCTGCTTTTAACCAGTGCTTATGCTGATACCAAGGTTATTTTCTTGGTATACAGGTATGACCATGTTGCGTTACTACTCAAAAGCTTTTTCTGGCTCCCTACTAACTTAGGACAAAAGTCCAGATTCATCACACCAGTGCTGAGGGACTCCATGACCCTGAGGTTCTTCCCTCCCCTTTAAAATCACCCAGGTTCCCTCTGAATCCACCTGGGGTGGGGTGGGAGTTTTTGCAATGGGGCTCTGGGTCTCTGTGGTAGGCAAGCACAAGTCGAGCCACCAGATCATTAAAGAACCTCCTCAACTCTCAATGAAAGGCTCAAAAAGAAAATCACAACCTCCCCCATGGCCCAGGGTCCCCAGCAAACAATTTAGGGAAAGGGTCTGAAGGTAAGTTCTGGTGCTGCACTGACCTGGTCCAAACCTTGACTCAGACCCTTGAGAGCTGTATGACCCTGGGGAAGTCGATTTACCCCTCTGGGCCTCTGCTCAAATAAGCCAATGGACAGAGAGTGTGGTGCCAATCACACAGTAAGTGAAACACTCAGTAGACGGTAGTTAGCTAAAGCGGTTACTCCATCTCTTTGCCAGCCGAAAGGGCTCAAAGATAACTTGCCAAAAGTACATGCATTTACACCCTACCTTTCCAGAGGGCTCCTGGCACTGGGGAGGCGGCTGAACTGGTCCCACAGTACCAGCCTCCCTTTATAAAGGGTGTGTGGGGCTCAGGGAGAGAGCTTACCACATCTTGAGCAAGGCACAAAAGTGGCGAAGGCCCTGCCCCAAGTCTGCCCTCCTGGGGACAGCGGATGGCAACAGCCGCCTGCTCTGAGAAGCCGGGTGGTGGTGGAGGCGTTAGCAGTGGTGGCAGAGGCTCCCTGGCGGCCGTGGGAGCAGGTCTGGCAGGGCCTGGGCACAGAACAGCTCTATGAGGAGCTGCTGGCCCCCCCTCCTTTCATCTGCACATTGGGCAGCACTGGCTCAGATCAGCTTAGAGCCAAGCAACCCGCCTTAACCCCCACTCTGCCAGGTTGCCAGAACTCCGTTCACTGCCTCTACCCCACCCCCACTCTGTCTTCAGTCCTGGACGGGAGTTTGCCAAATGGGTTGCTTAAGGACAAAGCCTCTTTACACATCCATCTGTGACACCGATTAGGGGCCAGAGCCTCAGCCAGGGGCTGGAGACCTGCAGCCAGCATGACTAGCGGAGGTAGTAGGAAGTAGTGGGGAGTGGGGGTGGGGACGCCAGGTCCCTGGCTTAGAGAGGCATCTAGATGCCCAGAGACTCCATCTCCAGCCGCTCCCAGGGACTGCCTCCACTCCCTGCCCCCATAAGGTCACAATCTATCTCCTTGGGGAGAGGAAGGAAACTGGGCACAGCACCACACACAACACCTGCTCAGAGACGCTCTAGATACTTCAGACCAAGACCAGAAGATATTGGCTTGTCTTTTCTGCAAGACCCCAGGCCAGCACACCAACCCCTCCTTAATGACAGCCCTTAGAGACACTGTTTCCTGGTTTGCCAGGGACTGGACATCCTGGAGCCAGAATCCACACCCTGGCCTGTTGGAACCAAAGCTGATCTCAGACATCTCTCAGCACCTCCGGCAAACAGACTGGGACTGGAGATCCCACAGACTCCCAGGGCCTCCCTCCGGCAAGGTTTGTCTCCACAGGGTTGGGGGGAAGGCATCAGGTATGGCCATTTTTCACTCCTACTTTGGCGACCAGCATGTGGCTGGGCACATAGTAGTAACACAGTAGTCCCTGTTAAAGAGTGAAAGGCAAATCCAGGCCACAGTAGCCAGCTCCCCACCCTCCAGGCTCTACCCATAGCAGGTGCGTCCGAATCTGCCAAGATGGGCCCACTGTTAACCCAAATCCGACCTACCTCCTCAGCAGCAGGACTGCCCCATGCCACAGTTCAGTGTTCTGAGCTCCCTCTTAAGGGGCTGCGTGCACAACTTACCTGGCAAGTCCATAGGCCTTGCAACACTTTCCCTGCGGCTGATGGGGCCTCTATTGCTCTGCCCACCACCTGGGGCAGGCCCTGAGGAGAACTTCCCACCTCAGGAGCCCCCACCTGGAATCGGGAAGGAACTTATCTGGGCCAGCAGGTCCCAGCCTCCTCCAATCCACCCGGAAGCAGCTTTAAAATGCACAAATGTCTGAGGACCCATGGTCTGTTCATAAAGCTCCTACCTCATCCTTCTTAGCCGGACCCCTACGTTTCTCTAGCCATCTTCAGAGATGTTTTAAAATAAGACAAAAATTTTCCTTTAATGCCTCTCAGGGCCGCTTTCAGAGCAGGAGAGTCAGCGGCCACGACCAAGGTCCTGGCTGATGGAAAACCACACAGAGTGCCGGGGACACAGAGCCACAGCAGCAGTTCTGTCCCAGGAAGTGTGTGGCCCAGTCGCTAGGTTAAGAAAAGCACAAACCTCACCATTATACCTGCATGACCCTGACATGCAGACACACAAACACAGCATCCCACCCTTGGCCCACATTTCCACCCGGTCCTCACAGATACTCATGACTGTCTCTACTACATGAGGCTTTCTCTCCATCTTCCTCTTGGGTTTTAATTAGAGTCACAGAACCACAGATGATTGGGGCAGAGACGGGGCCCAGGGCCTCCCCAACCAGGGAGCTGCCAGGAGAGACTCATTGCACATCCCCCAGGAGGCTGGGATGCCGGTTGCCAGGTTACAGAGCTACTCACCTGCCGAGCTTCCCCAAGGAGGCTGATTATAGCTCTGAAGGTCCAATTAAGCCGCTTCACTGTGGAAAAGCCCACCTACGGTTAACTGTGCCTGACCACTGTGCAGGGCCACCACCTGGACCAGCTAGCCGGGACTCACCGTGAACATGCCTCCCTTTAGCAATTCATTCAGTGCAGAAAAACAGCCTTCGCGGCCCTCTGATACCTCCCCACCTTCCTCCCACCATGCCAGCGCCTTTAAAGAATCCCACTTACCCTAAGCCCCGGTCAGGGAACATGGGTCCACATTCCTGATGATAACACCAGGAAGCCAGGCTCAAACAACACTTTCAGGAACTTAAAAATACAAATAACCTTGAGGACAGAGGAGCAAACAGAAACACAGTGTCTTTCACAAGCTCTGAGATAAACGTTGTCCTTTCCATGAATCAGGCCCAACTAAAATTTCAGAGCAAAGAGGGGCATCAGAAGGGACTGGCAGAAGTCCCTTTGGAAATATTTACCAAGGACGATAACCAGGGCCGAGGGTGTGGATGAGCCTCAGCCTCATTGCCCTTCCTTCCACACCAAGCCCCAGGACAGCAGGCAGGACTCAGGGATGCTGAGCACCGCCCAAGCAGAGGGACACCCCCTGGCCAGGCCCCACTGTGCAGGGAGCCAAATCCTGTGGCTGCAACATGATCCTTTCCCCTCCCAGACAGTCCGTGTTAGGACTCCCAGTGTCCTGGCCTCAGGAGCAGTGATCCATTTCTGTTACCAGCCCACGCAGAGGACATACTGCAAACCCAACACATTCAAGCTCAGAAAGGGACCATAGGCCACTCCTGGCAGGGCCAGGGTCTCAGGGCTCACTGCAGGTGGCTGCATGGCCCAGGTGGGAGCCACTCAGGAGCACTCGGGGACACCCTGCTCAGGAAGAAATGCACAAAAGACAGGACCTGAGGCACATCCTCAGTCAGGGACAGGGAGCAAGGTGGGAATTGGGAGCACGTGGAAAGGAGTGATCTGAGAGGGGACAGAGTGATAAAAGTGGGTTGGTAACTTGCAGAAACAGCGAAACAGACTGTAAGATATTGAGGCTCCTAAGAAAGAAGCAGGAGTCTGGCTGTACTGAGGAAAGGGGTGGAAGCCGGGGCTGGGAGGAGAGCATTTAGCTGCAGAAGAAAAAAGACTTAGTACCTGTATATATGCCTCATGTCTTCAGTGTCACAGCCATAGCTAAGAGAACCCACCAGCTCCTAGTACCCTGGGGTTTAAGATGTAGAATTGCCCCCCTGCCAAAGCAAGCTGTAACCATAGACCCCTGCTAAAGAGGCCAGTGCCGCACCCAGGAGCCAACAAGACTCCATCCCACCATTCTAAGTGCCACTGTATTTTCACAGAACGGACAATGAGCAGAGAAGAGAGAGTTTTGCCTTTGGTTAGAAGTAAATTTTCTGGAAAATTTGATAAATAGCTTGATTTTCTGGCTCCCCCATACTCTGATGAAGTTTCCCTTCTGAATGCCACAAAGAAACAAATCTGAGTTTCACTTAGTTCAGCAGAAGGCCATGTCTGTCAGTGGGACCTTGCCACTTCCTGATTAAACCCTCTGGAGGTCAGGGCCACAAAGCAGCTGTCTCTTACTGTCCTAGTGCCGCAAGGTCCTGTTGTCAGCCACTGAGAGCCTCTGGTGTCCACAGGGTTAATGTCAGGGCTCAAGTGGCCCAGCCCTCAACAGGGTAGGAGCATTGAGAACTCAGGCCTCCTTTTCAAGGCCAGGATGAATGGGGAATATGCAAATGCCCGCCTCCCGAGGAGTGCAGGGGAGGGCCTGGGTCTGTATCTTTCCACTCTGGGCCTGTCACATGAAAGGGTGTATATTCGTGCTGCTGGCTCCGGCGCCAGACTGGGGCTGTTCTCACCAGAAAACAAAAATCTCTTTCAGACCCAAGTGAAAACGAGGCCCTGGCTGGCCCAGGAAGGCTGTTGGGCGTTGTTCACACTGACCCACCGAGAGCAGCCATCACTTGGATTCTCACTGAACCCACTACCTTTCCAGATGGAGCCAGAGGCCTCTGTGGCCCCGAGGAAAGAAAGCACTGTGTGGGGTCAAGGTGGGTGGCACCAAGAAATAAGCTTGGCTCCTTCTGAGGATTAGTTGGTTTTGACCCTTTCAAAATTAGAAATGGTTGGGTCTAAGGTCACCACCTTTTATATATGAGGGAACTTTGGTGATGTTCATGGTCTTGATGGTTAAACATGGAGAAAGAAAAGGGAAGAAAAACGTAATGGTAAACAAAAGACCATGCAGGGCCCAGAGAGGGCTTTTAAGAATGGAGGCCATGTGTATCCTCTGCCTACTGGCCAGGAACTGCTGCCACGCTGCCCTCAAGCTGTGGGTGGGGTAACCCAGCGTGCAAGATCACAAGCTTCTGGGACACTCCAAGGCTTGGACTCCATCCTCAACAGAGGCCCCATGACAAGCTCAGACTTCAGTTTTGTTCAGACTTCCAGAGGCCAGAAGACCTTTTCTGACACCCGAGGGTCGCCAGGACCAGAGTACAGATCTTGTACCTTATGAAGTATGGATGCTACTCAGACTCCCATTAAAAGGAGACAGTGACACAGGGAGATCTCAAACACACACATGATAGCTTAGCCTGAGAGGAAATCTAGGGCAAAAACACTTGAGGAACTGATTTGGAGCTCACAGGAGGTGTGGTGCTGCTCTGCAGGGCCTGGGCAGCTTCTCAGCCCAGGGAAAACACCCATCTCTAATGAGCATCCACTGCTGTTCCCGCCTCAGGTCTTCCTTCTGTAAATTGGGGCCACACAGTACCCCCACGTTGCCAAGATGCCAGGCATGTCTGTGAGGGTTCAGGGAACTGCCCCAAGGGGAACAGGTCAGAGGAAGGGGAGGAACAGGAAGGGAAAGGACACTTCAGTACAGATGAAAAGGGTGCTTCACGGGTCACAGCCTTCCTTGATGTCTGACCTGTGGCAAGGAGATTAGGGACATATGTACCCACACCTCGAGCCAGCCCATTGTTCAGGAGAAGGCCTGCCCTCCCTTTCTATCCACCACCCCAAGCAGAGCTGGGATTGTGGGGAGAGACTGTAAACAGGGTAGGGGGCTGAGTAAGGGTGAGTTGAGGGCATCTCCAAGAGAACCACATCCAACCCACCTGTTGGAAGGTACTGTCGCCGTTAACACTGAAGGGGGCTCCTGGGGCTTAGGTGGCTTCATGCAGCCCCAGCTCGAGGGCCCATAACAGAGGGGCCAGAAGCACTACCCTTTCCAAAGTTAAGGAGTCACTGCAGGCCTGGATGGGTCCCGGTGAGTCCCCCTTCTCCATGTTGTTAACTACCTTCATCTCCTTGGCCTCTAGAGCCTCACCATCCAGCCTCTGGCCAACCTCCCTGTCCAACCTCACTGGCAGGCCCATATTTTATCCTGCTTCTGTCTCTGACTGACTTCACTGTGTCTCCCTGTGGCCCTTCTGCCTATTTGACAGGATCTGTAGTCACTGTCCAGAATGGACTATAGCCAAGGCAAGGCTAGGGGTTAGTGGTCAGGAGGAGACTGACTGGAGAAACTTAGCCCCAGCAACATTCCACATGCTGGAGGATACCAAAGGGCCTTGTAGCAGGGCCAAGTCCTGTTTGGTCCTCAGGATCCCCCTCCTGTACTGGTGGGCCAGGCTGGTGCGGTGCTGGGAGTGGGGTGGGCTTCCTGGTGTTGGTTAGTGGCTTGGTCTCAGAGTTGCCCATTTGACCCGAGCCTGCCTGTCCTCTCTCTTTCCTCCACTAGCTGTCAACCGCTGGGTCTGTTCTTGGCCTCAACAGGTATCATTCCAGATTTGCTTATCCCAGGGCCTGACAATGGAGATGCTCATTGTTCCCTCACTGGTACCATCCTGGCCTAGCTCTAAACCCCCTGAAGACAGTTGTCTCAGAATGCAGGCCTGAATGGGCAAATCAGAAGCCAACCCCACCACCCCAACCATTCTCCACAGACACCCCCAGCCAAATATCTGGACTAGCTGTTAGGAAAGGAAAGATGTCTCTGGGAAGAGCAGGTAGGTAGGCACAGGCGGGACTTCTTGGGATCTGAAATCCTTCAGGCTCTGAGATTACAGGTTGGGCCTCAGAGCAGAGAGCTCAGCTTGGTTCAGAACTTGTCCCAACCCCATCTTTCCACTTCTGCCTGTCACAGACCCCAAGGCTCACATGAATCAAAAAGCCACAAAAAGGAACGAGGTCTGGGAATGACTATGCCCACCATGAGCTCCCAGAGCAGCCAAGCCATGGTGAGAGACCAACCTGGGCATCCAGAAGGGACACTCCAATGACCCCAAGTAGCATCCTTGAGGCTCAATGGGTGACTAGTGAAGATTCTGGCCAGGCCAAGGCAGGAAATGAGGCCATCACACCAGACCATCCAGTGAGCTGAGGACCCTGACTAGGGCCTCCCATCTGCTCTGCTTGGCCAGGGCTCCCACCCTATTGTATCTCTAAGGAAACAAAAGCACCTCACCCTCAGAGAAGAGCATCTTCCACAAAACAAATCACCTGCAGGTATGGGTTTGATCCTTCCTTCCTTCAGCAGAAACTTTTGGAGCACCTCCTTCTGTTCTGGGTTCTTAGCACTGACGGTTCCCCCGTGAAGGCTGACCTGTCCTGCATGCAAGGAGTTCCCACCTGCCTTCCCCTGATGCTTCTTGCACACTGGCATTACCCCTCAGTGGGGCACAGAGCCTGGGACCTACCAAAAGCACTTGTAAGATCTATTATTTGCTAAGTGATATGTGGTAAGAGAATGGCTTATAAAACACATCGTTATTAAAATAAATTATTCTCATGGAATTCTTCATATTATTCATTTATGCAATAAACAGCAGTGCACACTGCGCCTGGCCGCAGACTGGGGCACAGAGAGGAGAAGCTCTGGCCCTGCCCTCTAGGAGATCATGCTAGAGGAGGTGCAAAACTTCAGTTCAGTGGGACAGGTGCCATTAGGTGTGGCATGTGGATGCGCACGGGTAGTGTCACCTTGGCCACCCACATGTCCAGTATGGGCTATGTGTCTTTGACGCAGCCACTGCACGGAACAAAGCCCAGGCCAATATTCTTGGGCCTGCAGAACCCAGCCCTGATGACCTCACTGGCCAAGCAGAGTTTGTCCCTAGAGTTCCCTCACTCCTATGACCAGTCTTTCCTCAGATGGGTCCTTCTGCCTGGAATGCCACATCAGAACCCTGCACCTGCTTTAAGGAAAGCCTAGCTTGAATTAACATTTTATTTTATTTTTTATTTTTTTAAAATGTTTTTATTTATTTCTGAGAGAGAGAGAGAGAGAGAGCAGGAGCAGGGGGTCAGAGAGAGAGGGAGACACAGAATCCGAAACAGGCTCCAGGGTCTGAGCTTGCTGTCAGCACAGAGCCCAATGTGGGGCTCGAAACCATGAACCGTGAGATCATGACCTGAGCCGAAGTCAGATGCTTAACTGACTGAGCCACTCAGGCGCCCTTTGAATTAACATTTTAAAGGGTCCTTTCCTATGTGCCAGCCCCTGCTGTTGGCACTTTATGTCCTCTCTTTAAACCTTCCCCCTTCCAAGGACCTTTCCCTTACTTGTGCCCACTGACAACTCTGCTGGAGGGCTCATGCCCTGGCTGCTCATGCCTGATGGTCCCTCCCTGGACTGGACGTCGGAGGGTATGGTCTGGCTCACAGCTCTTAGGAGTTGCTTCACCCTTGAATCTCTCTGAGTCTCACTGCTTCATCTTCTAAATGGGTATAACAGCACCACAGTGTTGTGGGGGAGATTAAAGGAAAAGTTAGAGAACTGTAGAACACAGGGCCTGGCACATGGTAGGTGCTCAGGAAAACAGAAGTCAAATCAGCACGTTTGCAACAACACTTTCCCCCATGAAAACAACCCCCCTCCCACATTCCATAAATATGTGAGTGCCTACTATGTGCCACGCTAACATGGCTAATCACAAAGTGCAGCTTGTGTTACACAAATGCCTGTAACTTTAGCCTCTTTCTGCAAATAAGCCAGAGCCTCATGCTCACTTATTCTGCTCTTCATGTGTATGGGACAGTCCTGGGTCTCATCTGGGCCCGAAGCTGAACCAAAGTCAGCCTTCTGAAAGTCAACCTAAGGGCCCTTATAATCTCATGAAAAAGAAAACCAGCCAGACAGCTGAAAGGCCCGGTTCTGTCGCCCTCTGGTGTTGGTGTGCTGTCACTGGTAGGCTGGGGAGGATAAGGTGCTGAGGTGAGAACTCTCCTACGGGGCAGTGCGCCATGTGCAAATCTAAATTTTCTTCTGTGAGGCATGTCCTCAGCTGTTCTGCCTGGAGCTCCACAATCCTTTCAGGTCCCAAGTGCCTCCTTGGGCCCCCTGTAACGGCCCACACTACTGAGAGCCTGGGATCAGTGGGTGGGAAGCTGTGATGGGGTTGAACAGAGCCAAGCAGTGCAAGCCTGCACCTGCTTTGGACACTTACAGCCAGATGGCTGCCACACCAGTCTCTGCAACCAAAGCCAGCCTTCATTCCCCACAGTCACAGCTGGGGCCTCCTACCTTCCCCTTCCAGGAGCCCGGCCTCAACCTGAGCCACATCTAATCTCATCCAAACCATCAACAGCCTCTCTGCACCCAGCAGCCTCCATCCTCCCCCTGCTGGCTGAGCCTGGCCAGTGCAGCTGAACAGAGAGCTTCTCTGCAGGCTAAAGAAACCCTCTCTCCTCTGGAATCTCCACCTATCCAGACTCCATCTTCCTCCCCCAACCTAGGCTCCCCAGGCACAAGGCTCTAAAGACCCACTCCCCCACAATTTTCCCTGCACACCTTTGCTCCCCTGATGTCCTCTACCTGCCTCTGACAAACACCCCTGTATGCTGCAGAAGCCTATTAAGATGTCACCAATGGTCAGCCATATGGTTGAGCAGAACAGACCTTGTGCAAGGGCATGGGCCTGCACCAACCTAGAGGAAGGGACACCCTTGAAGAAATTCATCCGCTAAGTGGGGTACCTCTTTCTGCTTTGCCCAATGGTATCAGATGGCCAGGCAGAAGTGCCAATCCATTGTTCCACAGTTCTGAGTATTCATGACACAGAGACCAACCATGTTTTCTCAGGCCAGGCACTGCATGTGACTCAGGCTGGATCTATGTTATTTGTTTCCTTGTTTACTACTCAATACACACGGGTGGGACCTGGGCTGCCCCAGGACTCAGTACTGGCCTCCCCAGTGCAGAATAGGAAATATGCAGCTCTTGCTCTCCTAGGCCTCAGAGCACAAGGCTGCCTTCCCCAGATAGAAAGTTCTTCCTCCAGGTGACCTCTTCCTACCCTTTACATTATCCCCTCCCTGCAGCCCCTTGTAGGCAGTCTTTGTCTCCTTCGAGCCAGAATGGGTGGTGAAAAGCACATACCTCTACTCAAGAGTGACATCACCTTGAGGGTCCTCTCCTCTTTCTAGCTGAGCCAAAGGGATCTGACAGCTGCCTAGGAACCCTGGAGATCACAAGGCCGAATGTGTTGTCAGTCTTAGTCTAGGAGTTCCCTCTCTTCCCAGAGAAAAGCTGGGGTCCAGGCAAAGTTCCAAGCAAGGTGGACACCTGATCTGGGAGTGCCCTAACACGTAGATGGGATGCTTCATCCAGTGATCATTACTTTGTCACTCACTCTTGTGGCAAGTGAGGCATCTGTGAGGAATTTCCAGTTTGCTGTTAGAAGCTTGCCCTCTTTGGAAGCAGCTGCCACCTGTACCAAGAGCTGCCTTCCCTGACCACTCCAGGGCCTCTATGCAGTCATTCAGGGAGGCATGTGACCACTTTGGGAAATGCTCCACAATGAAGCCGGATAGAAGGCCAGTTTGAGTCAATGTCTGCTGAACCCCAATTCCAGACAAGTACCCAACACTGTGAGGGGCTTTTTCTCAAAGGCTTCTGATTACTCCCGGCATATGTGGCCCTGTAGTCTCCAAACATCTCCCTGCAGCCACAGAAGACCAAGGTTCCAGAGGGCTGCCCTTGGACCCATGGCTCGGTGAGGCCCTACTAAAGGTGAAGCAAAGGGTCCCGGCACTAGGGAAAGGTTTGGAGACTATCACCTAGAAAATGGTAGCTGTTGCTATCAGCAGCAGCATCCTCATTATTATTTTGGTAACACCTGCCCCTTACCCACGAGCTCTAGCTCCGACCTTGCCTGCTAGATGAGCACATCAGGCCCAGAGTGGCCCTGCATGGCCTGTCCTCAGACACCAGCAGACAGAAGGAGCTTAGGGAGCTGAAGGGATTAGAGAGGCCTCGCTCACTCCCCGGCTCAGGGTAAGTGTCCCTGTGGCCCAACTCAGGGCAATGGGGGAGTCAGTGATTACTCACCAACCCTCAAGTTTCAGGCCTGGTACCACCATGCACTTGGCAATAATTGATCAATTAAAATCTCACATCAAATCCCACTCTGCCAGATATTATCCACTGACACTGGGCAAGTCAATTACCTCTGAAACTCAGTTAGAAAAGAAAAGCACCCAAACTCCTAGTATTTGCTGTGAATCTTAAGTAAAACATGTAAAGTTTCAGGTAAGGATTTCAAAAACGGTCGGCTTCCCCTTCTTTGGCTCAAAAAGAACCTTATGACCTCTGAAGCCGCAGTTTGAACGTGAACATTTATAGAGTATTCACTTTGGACTCGGTCCCTTTTAAGACCAGTTTAAAGTTCAAACACTTCACATATCTTAGGCTTAAATCTGCACATGGGCAGTCCGATGTGGAGACCCTTCAGTGGTATTATACCCTGGAGGAACCCAACGCTCTCAGAGGGGACTGGCTGGTGCAGGCAGCAGAACTGGTGGATGAACCGGCCTGTGGTGAGACCCCAGGTGTGTGGGGGTGGGGAGGGAGTGCTGGGCAGGGATTCACAGGGGGTCCTCATTGCTTCCTAGGAGAATGTAGGGGCCAGGAGTTGACTCCTGTGAGGGGGAGGGGAAAGGCCCAGGAGCAGTGGGGATACAACTACCGGGTATAGCTGAGGAGTCAGGTAAACACCTCATTACAGAAATCTGGTTTAAGATTTCTGACGCAAGGGTGGGCAGTGAAGGGTCTTGAGGAGACCTCTGACCAGGATCAGAAGCCCCAGGTCAGTGCTGGTTATGTCATTGATGAACCAGCGGCGAAACCTCAGGGACCAACAACCTCTGTTGCTGGACACTAGGGATGGGCAAGGATGCCCTATGTCCGTCCCTTGGGGTACGAGTGTGCCCGGCCTAGTCTTCATCACCGGAGATGCTCCCATAAGGGGAGAGGGTGAGAGAACCGGAGGGAGGCTGTTGTGCCATCCTGAGAGCCGGGGCCCTCGTTTCTGAACACCCAGCTGCTTCCCAAACCCAGCCCAGAGCCCGCCAGAATTTGAGGGGTGGGGAAACGACCTGGGAGGCCGGGGTGGCGAGAGAGGCTTGAAGGGACTGCTCAGGGGCCGGGACGGGGAGCTCACCTCCACCAGGAGCCAAGACTCTACAGCGCGCGGGGGAGGAGGGAGGTCTGGGACGAGGACAGAATAGGGACTTACCCGCAAAAAGCCAGAGGGAGCCCCCGGAGACGAGGAAGAAGGTCAGCATGTCGGTCAGCGGGGCCCGGCCTGGCCCCGCACGGCCTCTTCGGCCCGCAGCCCCGCAGCTCCAGCAGTCGCCGCGCTGCCGCCGCCGCCGCCGCCGCCGCCGCCGCCGGGTATTTTTAGCCCCCGCCCCCCGGCTCCGCAGCGCCCCCCCGCTCCGCGCCGCTGCGGTGTCTTGGCTGGAGGGGGAGGGCGCGGCGCGCGCTCAGCACCCGAGCCCCCCTGGCCGCTCTGCAGAGCAGCCTGCCGAGTCCCGGGCGCCCCAGCGCTCAGAGCCTCTTCGGAACCGCCGAGGCCCGGGAGGGGGAGGGGCCAGCCGCAGCGTCGACGAGCCCTCTGCGCCCCAGCCCCCAACGTCAGGACCAGGCGTTCGGGGGAAACGGGCAGAAGAGGGGCGCACGGGAGACGAGCGCGGGAGCAGGAGCCGCGCTCACCCCACCGCTGCGCGCCCCCTTCTCCGCGCGCCCCTCCCTGTGAATGCTGGGCAGGCTCGGGTGGTAGAGGGGTTGCGGTCACCTGTTCTCGGAGACACGCGTGCCTGTGGGCCGGTTCCCGCTGACGCGGACGCCTCCCAGGACCCAAGTTTGCAGATACCGGAGGCCCGTGGGTGCCAAGTTCAAAAGCCAGCGAAGAGAGAGGTGGTCTGTGTACGCTCTGGCAAACGGATTTCTAGGCCTGATTAGGGCCCAGATTCCCTGGGGACCCCAGACTTCAGATCTTCCCTTTGGGAAGGTTGAATCTGAAGCCACCCAAGGTCACGGGAGGCTCCATGTAGTCACAGCCTGCTACATGGGGTTACAGGAGGTCACAAGAAGCCGCGTGGAATCACAGGTGTTTCTTGAGGACACAGGCAGTTATGGTTTTCACGTATATCTATCTATTTGTGGCACATGAGGTCTCAGGAAGCCCCCCATATCTACAGGGAATGGCTACACAGCCACATATGGCCACGCTGCTGGCTGAGGGGTTGGACACCTGTTTCAGTGTCTGAGAAGGAAGAAGCCCAGTTGTACCTTCTTTTGAAACAATAGAGTAAATTTAGATATCCGGTGGGCCCTACACCTACATCCGGATGTCAGGGTCACCTCCTACCAACAATCTTGCTGTTTCAAATGTGCGTGTCCCACCAGGCCTCCAGCACCGAGGACAGCGCTCAAGCAGCCCAATCCAGACTATATGCAACCCTCTCAGGCCTGGTACTAGCTCACCCAGGGAGAAAAGGGTAGGAAACCAGAGAACAGAGATCAGGTGGCAGAGAATGGAAGAGCCAGAGGACTCTTCAGACCCACCAGAGACCACCTGCCCTATGTGCGTATGTGCCTAACAGCTTAGCAATTAGGGTGTGAGTTTGTACAGGGGCCTGTGCCTACAGTACCAGTATATGGCGTATGTGTGCCCAGGCCCATCCATATATACCCTGTAGGTGCAAGGATGCAGACGTGTGCCTCTGAGACAATTCCCATATTTACAGGAGGACCTTCCATCACCCCCATAGTAGGATCTGGACTCCTGGTAGAGATGCTCCTGCTGGAACTCAAGCACGGCATGGCAGGGACTTTGATGGAATCTCTCATGCTCCAGGCTTGGAAGGCTCCTCCAAAAGGATGTCACATGGCTATCAGAATCCCCTCCTCACCAAATCCCACTGGCAGCAGATTAAGTGAAGACTTGCTGGTGCTCAGAAAGAAACTCAAGGGGAACCAGAAGGCTGGGCAACAAGAAAGTATCTCTACAGATCAGATTAGTCTAGAGAGATTGTCAGGCAATTTCTCCATAGGGCAGGGGTCCAAGAAAGAACTTCTCTGTAGAGCAGGAGGCCCAGAAGCCATGCTGCTAGCCCCAGGCCCAGGCTTTCCCTACAACACTCAGCTGCAGAAGTGCTCCAGACCCTTGCGTGGCTCCTGGCAGCCTCCTCTCCAGAGTGATGTCATGGGACACATTTAGCCTGGCCTCCTGCAGGATGTCGCATCCAGTTACTCTTCCTACAGATGTCTCTGCTACTTGTGAATATTTTAATTCAAAAAGATGTGCTTGAGCTGTGACAGATTATAGCTCAACTGAGTATTTTTCAAGCACAGCTTGCCTCCCCCTACTCCTTGAGGGGTAGGGATTTGAAGACCATGGGCCTGGCTGTGGGATCATGGCCAGGTATCTTTCCTCTTTAGGCCTATTATGCCACTGGCTACAGAAACTTGTTCTTTTCTGCCTTTGGTTCCAGAGATCTGTTTCCTTCCCCCTCTGTGGGTGGACATCTATGGACCTTCGTGGACCTCAGGATTTGTGACCCTGAGGCATCCAGATTGCATGGGTAGCAGCCATGGAATTCAGCAGGAGGGGACCCAGGGCCCAGAGATACCGAGGCCAGGCTGGAGGACCCTTGGACTTCTCTCTTAGTCATTAAGATCAGCCACAGTTAGTGGCCAACTCTCTTCACATCTATCTCCTCCCAGATCAGCACCTCTGACAGAGCAGGCAGGTGGGATCCTGATCATGTTTTCAAATCCTAGCACAGGGTCTGGTCCAGAGATGCAGAGAACATTATTTTCTTCAACAGGAGACTGAAGTCTAGCAAGTAGAACATTTGCCTCAGGTCACACAGCAATTCTGGCCTCCAGACTCTCATTCATTCGTTCATCCATTTATTCATTCACTCAGCTAATTTTCACTAATATGTGTTTTTCCCCCTGCTGGGAACCAAGGAGGAAAAAAAGGCAAATAGGAAGCAGGGGTAATGAGCAGTCCAAGTGGTCGATGTGACGATACACATTTAACTTTAGCCTAACCCTGAAGGAGGAAATATTCAAGATGGAGTGCATCTCCATGGATGATGCATGCATGGATGCATCAAAGTGGAGCAGAAGACACCACCTCCAGTCCTTGCTGCAGTTCTGCCATGCTGTGCAGTGCTGGGCAAGTTTCTGTCCCTCTCTGTGTCCACTGGTACAAGGAGAGGCTAATTTAGACATTCCTGGGTATCAGGACTTAACCAACTGACTAGCCACAACTCTGCTCTGCTGCCTCTTGATCATCACAAATGGCCACCCTCTGATCTGTGAGGTGCAGTGTCCACTCTGTCTCTAGCCTGATAGTGGTCTTAAGTACCGTCCAAGAGTGAGCTCAGCTACTCTGGTCTCATGTTTTCCTGAAGTTAGGACATCTGAACCATGCTTCTGTGACAGTGGTGGCCCTTCTGTTTGTTTTCTTTTTTTTTTTTTTAACTCTTCAAACTTTTTTGACACTCTCCTTTATTTTGATAGTTTCCCACATTGTAAGTACCTTCCTCTTAAGGTAGAATCTAGAAAACTCTCTTTTTCAGCCTCCTTTGTAGAAACGGGTGGGTAAGTGACTTAGACCATGCCAATGAGATATATATACCCTTGTTAATCTTTAATTCAAAAGCCAGCAGTAAGCAAGAGAAAGTCCTATGTGTGGGCTCCATCTTACTGGCACAAGCTGGTAGCAGAAGCAATGGATAGAGGATGGTTTGAGGAGTTGTTCTTAGAAGCTGAGACCTGACTCTTTTTCTTGAACCTTCCCCAAAATTCTGTGGGCCACCTAACATTCTTTAGTATGCTCCTTTTCTGCTTAAAATAGTCAGTATGGATTTTGTTCCTTGCAGTCAAGAACTCAAACTGACCTACTCACTGTCCCACTGCTAAAGGTCTTTCCAGCCCTTACTGCACGATGCACCCCCACTCCCATCCCTGCATACATGAGGAAATAGAAGCTCTAGCTGGTGGGCCTGCGTGAGCTGAGCCTGAATTTTGTTTCTCTGCACTCTGACAACCACAGGTCCAAAGAGCTGAGCCAAGAACTTGAAACTCTATCTAGAGGCTTGGAATATATGCTGAAATAGCTGGAGAGCTGCAAATAATGTTCAGCGCATGTCTTTTATTGAAATCCCACCCCTCTCCAGATTAATAAAATTGTTCAATGTAGAAATATTAGAAAACACAGGAAAGTACAAGCTAAAGTCATTTGTAATCTCATTCCCCCAAGGATAATGACTTATGAGATTTTGTATATTTTCTAACAATAATAATAGTAACAATAATATCAAACATTCACATAGTGCTCGGTATGTGCCAGATGTTCTTTCTTTTTCTTTTTTTAAAGATTTTATTTTTGAGTAATCTCAACGTGGGGCTCAAACTCACAACCCCGAGATCAAGAGTCTCATATTTCTACCAAAGAAGCCATCTGGGTGCCACCAGACAGGCATTAATTACAAGTATTTTACATATATGTTACAAACGGAATTATATCCTCCCCCCCAATTCATATGTTGAAGCCCTAGCCTCCACTGTGACTCTATTTGGAGACAGGGTCTTTAAGGAGGTAATTAAGGTTAAACGAGGCCATAAGAGTGGAGTCCAGATACAATACGACTTATAAGAAAAGGAAGAGCCACCAAGAGGGCACACACACAGAGAAAAGACTGTGTGAGGACACAGCAAGAAGACAGCCATCCTCAAGCCAAGTAGAGAGGTCTCACCAGATACCAGTCGTGCTGACATCATGATCTTGGACTTCTGGCCTCCAGAGCTGTGAGAAAATAAATGTCTGTTATTTAAGCCACCCAGTTTGTGGTATTTTGTTATGGAATATCTAGAAGACGAATACAATATGTTAGGTCATTTAATCCTTACATTCAGCCTATCTTTTCCCCATGCATAGCAGAGTTCAAAAACTATTTGTTAAATGAATGAATGATAGTTTATTTAGTACTCTGTGCTGCTTTTGTAAACCTGACTACATAAATATTTTCTCCATGTTATTTCCTCTTTAAATTTGAAAAATGGATACATGATAATCATTCATTCATAATTCAGTTAAGAAGTCTATGTTGAGTCCCTACTATGTGCAAGGCATTGTGTAGATACTGAGGATATAGCAGTGAACAAACAAACAAAAAGTCCGTGTCCATATGATGTGGATTTACTCTATGGAAGTGCCATTGCCTAGCTGTCAGACATGCATTAATCCACTTATTTGGAAATGTGAGCCAACTAGATGAGCCAGGCAATGATGAGCTAACTAGACAGCCACAAGCAACCACATTCTTTTTTTTTTTTTTAAAGTTTATTTATTTATTTTGAGAGAGTGAGAAAGAAAGAGAGTGAGCTGGTGAGGGGAAGAGGGAGAGGGAGAGAAAATCCCAAGCAGGCTCCATGCTATTAGCACTTAGCAACTGTGAGATCATGACCTGAACCAAAACTAAGAGTCAGGTCCTTAACTGAGGGGGGATCTAAGGCATCCCTCCACCCTCCCAGATTCTTTAATTTTAAAAAGGCTGATTAAATAAATAGAGGGCTCCTGGGATTTCCCCAGAGTCATAGAAGGACAAAGATGAAGGCCTTGGAATTTTTCCTGAATCCACAGGCCTGGAAGTTAGAGCTAATCAAGCCATTTGCACCAATTCCTGAGGAGACATCTGTGTCTCCCAGTCACACAAGGTCAGGATTTGATGGAAAATAAATCACATTTTTAAGACTTTGAAAATGAGGCAAGCAAAAAAACACTTGAAGGATATATAGGTGAATGTTCATGCTATCTGGGGGTAGGAAAAATCTTTTTAAGTACAACAAAGAAGGCAGAAACCACAAAAGGAAAACACTGGTAGATTTGGAGATCTGACTACATACAAATGTTAAATGTTTGCATCTTAAAAGCCACCATTAAAAAGATTTAACAGATAGACGACTTGTAAAAAGTATTTGTACCACAGGCAACAGGAAAAGGTTTTGACAGGTTACCCAAATCAAGAAGAAAAAGACAAAGATAGCAAAGGACATGGACAGGGAATTGAAAGAAGAACAATTACTTGGCCCTCTCTGCATAGCTGTCCATGTAAGTGAGCTGTGAAGCTACTGCCTGAGGTCACAGCCCCTTTCTCTGTCTCCTTCCTCTAAAGACTGCTGGGGCCCCGCTCCCAGCCATGTCACAGGGGTGCTCCGATGACCAGCATTCTATAAACTCCACCTCACTCATTTGGAACACCCTTTCCTTCACTACTCCCATCTAACAAAAGTTTAGATCCTTCTTCCTGGCAACCACCTAGGCGGCTCAGCCCCCTGGGCAGACCTGCTGCCCCCAGTAAGAAAAGGAAGGTAGAGATCAGGGTAAAGTATGGGCATCTGAAGCTCTGACGTCCTGCAAACCCTTTCTGAAAGGCGGTTTGGTAAGGATGTGTCACAAATCTCAAAAAATTCTTAACCTTTGACTGCCGCCAGCGGGTTTATTTAGGAATTAACACAAAGGGGGAAAATCAGGAATTATTCGTCCACAAAGATTGTCACTGCAATATTAGTTACAGCAGTGCCAAACTGGAAATGACCCAACGGTTTCATCACAAAGCTGAATTCATTTTTGTACATCTATAAGACGGTATATGCATTGCTGCCCATGAAAATGATGATGCAGAATGCTTCACGGTGCCACAGAGAGATGCTCATGGCACGTGGCCAGTCAAAAACTGCAGCTTACCAAGCGGTATATTCAGCACAGTTACAATTATGTTTAAAACGTTTATATATTCATGGGAAAAATGGAAGAAAGATTAGTAGTTGTCACTGAGTGGGGGTATCATAAGGTTTTTCTCTTCTTTGAATTCATCTGTATTTTTCCAAATTTTCTACAATGAATAGACAGTTTTGTAACAAGGAAAAATCTGATATAAGAAGCCATTTTCAAAGCCCTCTCTCAGTTCAGAAAGGGATCTGGTATTGGAGAGGGAAAGGCAGGCCACAAGAAGATTGTTAGAGAAATCAGAATGATGTTCCCTCAAGGGCAGTGTGGTTGTGAGTAGAGGGTCAGTGCTACCAGACTCCACACCTCCTGACCCTGGGGGCTCTCAGCATCTGCCCCAGGTACCCTTGGCTCTGCCAGCCATTATATGTCCACTTTGAGTGGTGCTTGGGTGGCTCCATCAGTTAAGTGTCGGACTTCAGCTCAGGTCATGATCTCACAGTTCACAAGTTCGAACCCTGCATCAGGCTCTCTGCCACCAGTGCAGAACGTTCTTCAGATCCTCTGTCTCCTTCTCTCTACCCCTCCCCTGCTTGTACTCTCTCTATCTCAAAAATAAACAAACATTAAAAAAAAAGAAGTCCACATTGAGCTGGAGCTGGGGAGGGAGATCATGGTTGGAGGACCTTCAGAGTGGCTCATGTCAGCCCAGTAGGATGTGACAGAGGGAGAGAAGGGGTACAAAGGCAGTGGAAGGAGGAGCTCTTGAGGAGGGGACAGGTGCCAGGGAAATCCAAGAAATGAATTTCCGGAAGAGGATGGTGCATTCCCTGGAGGCAGGCAAGATGCTTCCCAACTCAGAGCTCCTTATAGGGAACCAAAAAAATCAATGCCTAAGTCATTGACCACATGAGCTCAGACCCAAGGAAAACAGAAACAGTGCTGGGGGGCAGGAGGCATTCTTATGGCCAGGAGGAAACGTGGAACACAACACAAAGCACTTCAAAGGTGGGGGGAACACCATTGGATAGAAATCTGTTAGAGGGCACCAGAAAGGAGCCAATGGACCTGCCAAAAGAAACAGCCCCAAGCGCCAGTGGCTGATTACCCAGAAAGGCCAGCTGGGTTGGCGGTGGGAGGGGGGTGGCGAGCAAACATCTGAGCCAACTGTCCTCTGCTCCCTAATCCTACAGAGGCCCAGGGAGACACAGGGGCTTGCTTATGTTCACACAGAAAATTAGGATGAAGACCAAACCAAACCTTGGGGATTCTAACTCTCAACCTAATGTACCATCCATTACCCCCCAGGGAGAAGATTTTTTTAAATTTGATAACGTAAGTCATCTCTGTATCATATAAATTATTTGAAATTATATAAAACCATTATGTGTTATGCAAGTCAATTTATGAGGTAAATACAGTCAGAATTGCAAGACTCAATTTTCTTTTTTTTTTTTTTAAATGTTTTATTTATTTCCAGGAGAGAGAGAGAGCTGCGTGAGCAGGGGAGGGTCAGAGAGAGAGGGAGTCACAGACTGAAACAGGCTCCAGGCTCTGAGCTGGCAGTCAGCACAGAGCCCGACGCGGGGCTCGAACCCACAAACCGTGAGATCATGACCTAAGCGAAAGTCGGACGCTTAACCGACTAAGCCACCCAGGCGCCCCATCAAGACTCAGTTTTCAAACAACTGTATTAACATCGATGGGCCAACGTCAGATATAAATATAGGCACAAAAATCCTAAGTGAAATTTTAGCAGACAGATTAACTATGTAAATTGAATTCTCACTAGATTAAAATGGACCCTCTCTTCAGGGTGCCAGGCTGGTGGGGAACAAACAGCCAGGGGCTGTACCTATAGCGGTGTTGAGTGTCATCCAGGTGAAACTGTGTGATGAGCTCTGGTTCTGCTCCAACTCAAATATGTAGGGTTGTCAGGGTTATCTCTGCACCAGCTTCTTTAGAAAATGTCATTTTCGCCATGCCCTTTGGTCCATCCACAGCTTTACAGTGGGGGCTGCCACATTCACACAATGTGACTCTGTCCCCTGGTCACTGGTAACTGGCCCAATAGTTGGATCCACGGTAGTTTGTCCCTGGGAATTTGGGATTGGAATTTTAGTCTTTACCCGCAGAGAACACACATCGGGAGAGAACGTGAAAAATGAAGCAAATATGCCCAGAACAGCAGAGATGAGAAACAGAATTCTGTCGAGTTCCTACAGGGCCAGAGAGCGGGTAGGAAGAGTCAGTATAAAACAACTGACTAGAAGAGCAATCAGGCCCAACTATGTTGCATCTCAAAACAAATCCCAGGTAAAAATTTCCAGTCCTGTCCATGACACAGTTGTCTTTAGTGGTCCTCAATTTTGACTGTGCCGAGCACTCTGATTTCAGTGTGCCCTACAAGCCTAGCTGCGTTCCTGTATTTGCAATGTGTGAGATACTTCCCAGTAAGCTTTGCAATCGCTTGCACCAAATACCTAATTTTGCCCGAGGATACTGAAGCTTAGAGAGCTGAAGTAAGTCACCCACAATCCCAAGGCTGCATAAGATTTGAATCCATGGCCAACTAGCTCCCAAGTCTCTGTTCTTTTTTTTAAAGTTTATTTTTATTTATTTTGAGAGAGAGAGAGAGAGAGAGAGAGAGAGAGAAAGCAGGGGAGGGACAGAGAGGAAGAGAGAGAGAGAGAGAGAGAGAGAGAATCACAAGCAGGCTCTGTGCTGTCAGTGCAGAGCCCAATGCAGGGCTCAAATTCACAGACTGTGAGATCATGACCTTAGCTGAAGGCAAGAGTGGGGACGCTTAACTGACTGGGCCGCCCTGCTGTCTCCACCGTGCCTGTATTCTTTCCATGATACCGACTAATAGGAAAATTGGCAAGAGTCATCAGGAGGAAGCCACAACAATTCTGCACCTTTTCTCAATAAAAACTCTTTAAATTAGGAATATGGAAAAGGAGGAAAAAGAGTTAATTTCTTGGGAAGAAAAAAATCTGAATTCAGGAGCCAATATGTTTTCCAGTGGGAAAAGATGGCAAGAGTAACTCCAGTAACCTAAGGAATCACAGGTGTCGATCTCATCCCCAGAACTGTGGTGTGGTTTGTGTGTGGGCAAACCCCAGATGGAAGGAAAGACAACGTCCCCTGCATTGCAGAAATATCAGGGCCAACCATGAGCTCTTGGTGATGACACAACAGCAGGAAATTCACGTAAAATACCAGGGCATCCAGCATACTGAGCTGTATAACTCCATTAAATAATAATTCAAATGAATTCAAAATAATTTCAAACATTATTTTAACTTTGTAGAATGAAAGTTCCCAAGCAAGGAGAAGATGATGGAATGTGAAACATTCAGGACAGAGCTCCTGGGCCAAGTGAGCGATGAAGAGAGGACTGCACAAGGTAAATTCCCACGGACCTTGGGGTAAGGAGCTGGGTGGGCACTCAGCCACCCACACCCTTGGGGAGTCAGACTGAAACACACACTGCCACCCCCTCCATCCAGGACACCATCATTCCTTCCACTCCACATGCTGCAATCATGAGCAGCCATCTGGCATTCAGGAGATGCTCATTGAAAGTGTGGTGTTATAGAATTTTAGAATAAAAGAGAAATCTTTAGGGACCCCTGGGTGGCTAGTCAGTTGGGCATCTGACTTTGGCTCAGGTGATGATCTCATGGTCTGTGAGTTTGAGCTCCGCATCAGGCTCTGTGCTGACAGCTCAGAGCCTGGAGCCTGCTTTGGATTCTGTGTGCCCCTCTCTCTCTGCCCCTTCCCTCCTCACACTCTGTCCCTCTCTCTCAAAAATAAATAAACATTAAAAAACTTTTTACAAAGAGAGAAATTATTAAGCAGATATAAACACCAATAGATCCCTTCTGGTGGGGAACTGGAAAGAATGTCCCCCAGGGTTTGTGCCAAGGTCAGCATGGACCTTTTGGAAATAGGAACAATGGACTTAGGAAGGATTTCTGGTGAGGGGACAGTTGAAGGAAGACAGAACATTGGGCGGACAGATCCTCCTTCCAACTACCTCTGCTCCCTCCAGCCCACCTACCCCTCTGCCCTGGACTCTGCTCCACAACACACACACACACACACACACACACACACACACAGCCCCTCTTCTTCCTCCTTGGGCCCTACCATTCCCACCACCTGCCAGAGCATGAGGTTCAGGGCCTCTAGCCAGCCACAAGCACCCCAGACCTGCTTCTGCTAGACTTCCTGCCGGATCACCCCCAGCTTCGTCCACATGCTCTCCGCTCCACTGGGTTTGTATTCCTCCCAGGAGACTTGTTTCTGTGGTTCCGTGGCTGTGTGTGTGTGTTGGGGAGGTGGCAGATCACGTGCCTCCTGTGTCACCCTGAACATCTATGCATCTAGAGCAGACTTGTCTTCCCAAGACAGGCACAAATGATTTCACTGGGGAAGACCATTCATATACCTCTGAGGACAGAAGTGCGTGCTGATCTGTACCTCTGCTCTGGGGTACTAGAACTTGGTTCTGCCTCCATATGTGGATGGGAGAGTGAAAGAGGAGAGAAAGTAAGCATGGTTGAAACTCCAAGAGAAGTTGGGGCGCCTGGGTGGCTTAGTCGGTTAAGCGTCCGACTTTCGCTTAGGTCATGATCTCGCGTTCGTGGGTTCGAGCCCCGCGTCGGGCTCTGTGCTGACTGCCGGCTCAGAGCCTGGAGCCTGTTTCAGAGTCTGTGACTCCCTCTCTCTCTGACCCTCCCCTGCTCACGCTGTCTCTCTCTCTCCTAGAAATAAATAAAACATTAAAAAAAATTAAAAAAAAAAAACTCCAAGAGAAGTAACTAAAAACTATGATGCTAAACATAAGTGTTTATATAAGGTGGCTGAATATTTATTAAATATGAAAATAAGTATAACAAAATATACAGAAAAAATATTCACAAAAGCAACAAAGAATAGAAAATAGCTGAGAATAAAAAATAGGTGTGCAGGACTGAGCTGAAGAAAGCTTTGAAACTCTATAGAAGGACATAAAGGAAGACTTCAGTGAATAAACACATAAACTATTTTCCTGGATTAAAATACTAAATATTACAAACGTGTCAATCCTCCCCAAAGTTGGGTTTATACTTAACTCAGTCTCAATTTTAAACTTAACAAAATAGATTTAAATTTAATTTAAAGAACAGAACTGTTCAATACTGGCCAAGAGCCCTCTCTGAAAGGAGAATAATATTGAAAATCAAAATCCCATAAAAATACCATTTTTCTTTAGTATATGAATCACACAAATATTAAGTCTGTGCTCGAGTACAGAAATCAGACCAACTGATTAGAAAGCTCATATACTAAATACAAACACTACATGAAATTTCAAAATTTTGCAGCCCGCAAATATTGGTTATACGAGAAGCTCTTAAAAATTAGAAAAAAACACACCTAGGGGGCACCTGGGTGGCTTGGTCGGTTAAGCATCTGACTTCGGCTCAGGTCCTGCTCTCATGGTTCATGAGTTAGAGCCCAACATCAGGCTCTCTTCTATCAGCATAGATCCTGCTTCTGATCTCTGTCTCCCTCTCTTTGCTTCTCGAAAGAAAGAAAGAAAGGAAGGAAGGAAGGAAGGAAGGAAGGAAGGAAGGAAGGAAGAAAGAAAGAAAGAAAGAAAGAAAGAAAGAGAAAGAAAGAGAGAAAGAAAGAAAAAGACAAAACACACCTGGAAAGAATCAGGGGCAAGTAGCTGACTAAGCAATAAAGGAAAATACAAATGTCTAGTAAAAATATAAAAAATAAGTCAATCCCACAAATAATCAAAGAAAAATTCAATAGCAAGAAGGTATGTCTTTTCTATCAATTATCAAAGTTTAAAACATGGCCATAGATTCCTCTGGAAAGAGTGTAGGACATGCATTTATATCAGCCTTTTTTGGGTGGGAGGACAATTTGGCAAAATGTATAGAAATTTTAGGGGCGCCTGGGTGGCTCAGTCGGTTAAGTGACCGACTTCATCTCAGGTCATGATCTCACGGTTCATGGGTTCGAGCCCCGTGTCTGGCTCTGTGCTGACAGCCAGCTCAGAGCCCGGACCCTGTTTCAGATACTGTATCTCCCTCTCTCTCTGACCCTCCTCTGCTCACAATGTATCTCTCTCTCTCTCTCCCTCTTTCTCTCAGAAATAAATAAAACATTAAAAACATTTTTAAAAAATAAAGAAATTTTAAGTAAAGCACATTAAATCCAGCAATTCCACTTTCAGGAATCTAACTTCTGGAAATAATGTGCAGAAATAGCTATAAATGAATATTCAAAGATGTTCAGTATGATGTTACCTACAGCAGAAAAAAATCTGAGGCCATTTTTTATACTATAAAAATCTAACAATATCTAACACTAATGGGTTTGATAAATCAATTATCATATACACATAGTATAAAATATTTTGTAGCCATTAAATATAATGTTATAAGAGAATACATAATGATGCCAGGAAATGTTGGCATTGCATTAAGTGAAAACAAGTTATGAAATCCATTCTAACAACAAATATTTATTGACTGGCTATTCATGCTAGTAAACAGCAGTGAATAAAGTAGATAATATTTCTATTCCCCATTTCGGAGAAGCTTTCATTCCCTGACAAGATGTACAACCTGGACCGTAAGTTATAGTCCCAATTAATAAAATGAAGATGAGGTTGGAAGAATGTGAGGAAAGACACAAACTCATGTGTCAAAAGTAAAGCATTGCTTCTGTGTTTGGGATTGAGGCTTGTTTTTGTTTTCTTTTTTGGTGCTTCTCTGAGTTTTCCAAACTTTTTCTAATGAATGTATAGCACATTTGTAGCCAGAAAAAAAAAAGGAATCATCTTTTTTCAAAGAAAGCAAGTGAAGTCCCTTGTAGTACGTGGCTCTTTGAAACAGGGACTCATTGGGGTGCCTGGGTGGCTCAGTCGGTTGAGCATCGACTTTGGCTCAGGTCATGGTTTGTGGGTTTGAGCCACACATCGGGCTCTGTGCTGACAGCTAGCTCACAGCTTGGAGCCTGTCTTCAGATTCTGTGTCTCCCTCTCTCTCTGACCCTTCCCTGCTCACGCTGTCTCTCTCTCTCTCTCTCAGAAATAAAAAAAAAAAAATGTTAAGAAAAATTTTTTAAAAAAGAAAGCAACAGGGATTCATTGTAGCACACATCTTCTGGTGCTGTAGAGGATGTAGGTTGGGGTGAGGTTTGGGGTGAGGGGCAGTGGGGAAGCGCCCCATCAGCAGATGAGCATGTAGAATCCAGATAACACAGAATGAACAGTGGGAGGAGGAAAAAGTCCAGGCTAAGGAACATCTTAAAAGTCTTTCTCTAATTTCCTCCCCCACAGAATCATATTAATCCTGATTACAGCATCTTTCCCATGAGTCAGTGCCCTCTGTCATCACCAGGCATGGCTGAGGCCCAGGCCTCCCCTGAGCAGCCAGAAGACAGACAGGTTGCTCACTGCCTTGACTCAATCCTTCCTAACTTGGATTTTTAAAAAAAAAATCTCTGATACCTTTTTGGAAATTAGGTTTCAGAATTGATCCCTAATTATTTGATCATTTGTTGTTCATTTTTACTCTCAAATATTGGCCCTTTGGGCCCCTTCTAGTGTCCAGGCAGCAGGTGGCTGAGATCCTTTACTATACCTGAGTTGTTAGAGGCCCCCTCAGCCTACTCCCAACCATCAGTCCAGCCAAGTCCAAGCCAAGTCTCTCTCTCCCACAGAGACCTGAGATCCTGGAGTCAGCCACGGAGAGATCTCGCCTGTGGGAATTACAGAGATGGTCCGAGCATGCTGACCATTCTTCATGTGGCTGCTTTCACTGGTGTGGATGGAGCTCTGGGCTGGGGGCTGCTGTTTTCTCTTTGTGGCATGAGATAAGAGACAAGACAACTGAGAGGGAGGTTAACACCTCAAAATGTTATCATGACACGTGTGATGGCGTGGGTCCATCTTGTAGGGCTTCTCCCAGCCCAGGTACCACCAACACCCTCGGGCAGTCTTCAAGAGTGACCTGGACTGTGAGGACCCTGTTATAGCCCTCTCCTTCCAGCCGGTCACTTCTGTGACTCCTCTTCCATCGCTCTTACCCTCACACATCTCACACAAACATAGCCTCAGGACTTTCTAGCACTTCCGACAGCTGTTGGAACTCCATTGTCCTTCATTCTTCATTTCCATTCCTGTCCAGCCCCAAACCAACTGCTGCCCATTTCCCAGCTCCCCATCAATCACCTTTGTCAGTGCTGAGTGCACAGGACTTACCCTCTGTGCTGATGCTACAATGAATGGGCCTCAGTCCTCTCCACACTGTCCATCCTTGGGCCAGGCTGGGCTGCACAGAAGAGGTAGGTGTGGTATCACAGTGTGACCATGCTGCCAAATCCACGATCCACATCTTTGTTCTCCCCTTGCTGTTTTGCTCACCAGTTTTCAACTTAGCTGAGGGGAAACATTTTTCTCTTTTATCCATGACAACATATTCCCTAGGCTTTCCCTCCACCCAGCTGGCTGCTCCTTTGTATTCTCTTTTCTGTGATTCTTCAGGGGCAGTCCTACCTCCAATATTGCAGCGCCCCAGGGATGAGTCCTCAAGTCATCATTTATACTCACTTGTCTGGTGCCAACTACTACCTACATACCACTGATAACTAAATGTTGGTTTCCCTGTCCAATCTCTCCCCTAAGCTTTGGACTTCTACATCCATCCTTCTCCATCCATCCTTCTCCTTGGTAACTCCCATTGGACATCTAAGTCCATCTCCAATGAGCCACCACTCTGTGGACATTAGGGCTGTTTTCCCAGCATTCATGCCTTGCCTCCTGCTTTGGTAAGCAGATCCTCCTACTCACAGCTGCATGGGTGGCCTTTAACTGGCAAAGAAAATTAGTATTACCCCATGCCCACTGGCCACAGTGATTGGTGACTTAAACCAGTCCAATAAAATTGAACAAAAGTTCAGGACTTTTGTTTAATGGTTGGGCAGTAGAAACTTCTTCTAGTGGGGGTCAGGACTAAAACCAGTGCCGCCATTTTGCACCGCTGAGGAAAGCCAGATTGAGGACAAAGTAAGGTTTGAGGACCCACGAAGAAGCTTTGATCAAACCATGCCAATGCTGGACTTCTCAGTTGTCAGAGTCAATACATTCTTCTTGGTGTTTAGGTCATTTTTACTTTCACTTTCTACTACTTGGCAATAGAAGCATCATGATCCATATAAGAGTAAACAGAACTCTCACATTGCCACGACTCCATTAACCTTCTTTTCTGTGATCTTCCCCATTTCAGTTTATGGCAGTCCATTCCATTCAGCGGCTTGGCCAAAATCCTTCAACTCATCTCTGACTCCTTTCATACTCACTTTCCATATCCTGTCTGTCAGCAACTTCTTTTAGCATTACTTTCAGAATTCATATGGAGTCCAACCATCCATGCCTACTCTTGTCCCATTGTTGTCCACTCTGTCACAACAGCCAGACTCACTTTTGAAAATTAAAGATCATGTCATTAGCTTGGCTTAAAATCCTTCAACTAGCAATAGAATTCAGACCTAAGGCTATAAGTGATGTAAGCCTGCCTACCTTTTTGACTCATCCCCTTCCATTGCCTCCTCCCCATCTATACTGGTCTCCTCTCCCTCAGAGACTCCCTGGAATCCATGAAAGACCCTGGTACTGTTCTTCTG
The DNA here is from genome assembly GCA_017311185.1 of Proteles cristata cristata. Taxonomy (NCBI): domain Eukaryota; kingdom Metazoa; phylum Chordata; class Mammalia; order Carnivora; family Hyaenidae; genus Proteles; species Proteles cristata. Next base: position 1,273,504 of record JAESUZ010004208.1, read on the forward strand.
TACCCCCATTCTTCCCATGTTTGCTTGTCTCTTGTCACTCATTTCTGAACTCAGATGTCTCCTCCCAAGGAAGTCTTGTCTGAGGGACCCAGTCTCATGGTGCCCACCCAGTCAAACTTGATCATAGCTCCTTGTTTTATTTTACTAATAACACTTAACAGCGTCTCCAACTATCTTTTTGGAGCACGTGTTCTCTTCTTTATTGTCTGTCTCTGTTCCTCTCCGGGGAGCCCCTTGAGGGCAGACCCAGTCTTGTTCATTGCTGTATCCTAAGACCTAACATTTACTGCGTCTAAACATAGGGTGAATCCCAGCGATGTGCGTGGCCATCACAGAAGCAGAAGATGGCCGAGCCTCACTAACGTGATGTGCTCTGCCTTCACGGTAGGAGAAGCTCAGAATTCTATGTCAAGCTCCTGGGCAGAGGAGGTAGATGAGAGAGTGCAGAGGAGAATCTGTGAAGCTTTCAGGAACTGGGGCTTCAGATGGCCATTCACTTCAGTTTCCAGCTGTGCTATGGAAAAAGCGTCAGAGAAAAAGGACCTCTGTGACTGCAGTCATGGGAAGCCCCAAGTCAGAGAGGTCATGAGGTGAGGGTGTGTGGGGAGGTCTCAAGTCACCCTGAGGCCTGCGGTCACAGATTCAAAATGTGCCAGGGCCCAGAGGTCCTGAAGCCAACAAACACAATGACCAGCACATCTCTGGGCAGAAGATGCCAACTGGGAGGGAGTGGGTGCTGCCGCCATCACGGACCCTGGGTCAGATCCAGGACTCTGCTGGACTGAGGACACTCAGACCCAGGCCAGGGAAGGGGTACCGTACACATTTCCTGGCACATACTTCCTTTCTCCTTTTAGACGAGCAAACACTGTTGCTGAGGCTCTGGCCACAGCTTCCTGCCTCCTTCTGAGATCAAAAGCCACAGCCACTGTCTTAGTAGCTTCCCTGTCAGATTAGTCTTGACTTCAGAGACACAGAGCTAGGCACACTGTTTTCACCTCCGGTCTCTCCCAAAACAGGTGTTCAGTGAGCTGGGGGCAAGCTTCCCTGCAGCCACCTTGCTGTAACGGGGAGGGGCAGGTCTGACTCCACATGGACAAAACAGCTCTGGGCAGACCTCAGCACAGGCAGGGCAGAGCACCCCGTCACTCCAGCTTCACATTCTGGAAAATCCCACCAATCTTCTGGGCAAAGGGGACAGATGCAAGTACTGCGGGGCCACCTGTTGTCTACCATCCCCAGGCTATGATTCTCACCCAAGCTCTCACTGGCTCCAGGAAGGAACCTCTAATGTATCCTAAGCCTTTAGAACAATGCTTGGTAATTAGTGGCAGGAGGGTGTCAATAAATACTAGTTCAATGAGTGAATGAATGAATGAATGAATAATAGTTATCTGTTTACTTTTTGGTGAACTTCTTGAGGGCAGGGTTACAACCAAGCTTTCTTGACAGCCTCATTCAACAAAGTAGAGCAGGAAGAGGTTTGAGTTGAAAGGGTCACACCTGGGTTGGCTTTGCCCTCCTCACTGTGGGTGACTCCTGGCTATCCACTCTGTTATGCCTGGATCACTGGATGAATGGAACAGATACTGCCAAAATCTCCTGCTAGCCATCAGTGGACATTGTACTTGAGTGTGAGGGATTCTAACAGCGGAGTGAGTGTGTGGGCATCAGCTTGAGCTGTGTGTGACCATAGGGTATTGCTTCGGTGGGAGGGGGGGGGAAGAACCTAGAAACAATTTTTGAAAATAAAAGATAAAAATAAGTAAATAAAAGGGGCACCTGACTGGCTTAGTTGGTAGAGCATCCAACTCTTGATCTCAGGATCATGAGTTCAAGCTGCACGTTGGGCATGAAGCATACTTAAAAAAAATTTTTTTTAACTAAAAATAATTTTTAAAAAGAAAGAATTGAGGAATATCATTGGAAGTTGGGTGTTTGTGAATAAGGGTCATTTTCTGCAATTGCCCCATTTCCCAGAACTACAGTGGGGGAGGAGAGTTACAATACAATGAGGAAGAGGCCAATTCTTTGTTAAACAGTGATGGGGAAATGACTATGCAGGGGGAAAAGTGTCAGTTAAGATTCCTACCTCATGCTACACAACAAAATTAATTCCAGCTAATTAAAAGGTATAAAGGTGTTCCTAGGTGGTTTAGTCGGTTAAGGGTCCAACTCTTGATTTCAGCTTAGGTCATGATTTCACAGTTCATGAGATTGAGTCCTGTGTCAGACTCTGCAATGACTGCGAGGAGCCTGCTTGGGATGGGATTCTCTCTCTCTCTCTCTCTCTGTTTCTCAAAATAAACAAACATTTTTTACATTTAAAAAATGCTTCTGAGGGCGGAAATGCGGGGGAAAGGGAGAGAGGCAAACCATGAGAGACTCTTGAATGCTGACAAAAACTGAGGACTGATGGATGTGGGGGGGAGGAGGGATGGGCATGGAGGAGGACACTTGTGGGGATGAGCACTGGGTGTTATGTGGAAACTAATTTGACAATAAACTATTTGTAAAAAAAAAATGCTTCTGAGTTTAAAAAAAGTTAAGTGTAAAAAAATTTTAAACTTTCCTCTTATTAGATAGAAGAAGGTTTTTTGAGAATAAAAATCAATGGAAGAATGCATCCAAGAGAAATAAAAGTGTATGCCAATATAAAGACTTGTACTTGATTGATAAATTTATTTGTAGTAGCCTCAAACTGGAAACATCTCAAATTTCCATTGACAGGTAAATGATTAAATAAATTGGGAACTAGCCACACAATGGAATACTACTCAGCAATAAAAAGGAATGAGCTTCGGAAATATGCACCAACATATTCTGATGAATCTCAAAATAATTACATTGAAGTCATATTTTAAAAAGTACAAACTGTATGATTCCATTTATAGAAAATTCTAGAAATTGTAAAGTACATAGTGTGAAGGGAGCAGGAGGAAGTGATTACAAAGGATATGGGGAAATTTGGGGTGGTGATGCATATGTTCATTATCTTGATTGTGGTGATGGTCTTACACATGTACATACATGTTAAAATCTATCAAATTGTGGAATTTAAAAATGTGCCATTTATTATACATCAGTTATCTCTCAAGAAAACTTTTAAAAAATTGGTAAAAAAAACACAAACAAAAAGGTAAATGGATTTTTAAAAACTTTTTACTGAGGTATATCTTATATATAACAATGTGTACAGATATTATGTGTGCAATTTGGTGAATTTTTATATATGCATGTGCTTGTGTAAGTTAACACTCAGATCAGGATCAGGAACATTTCCAGTACTCCAGAAAGCGCTCTCATATCCCCTCATACTCAGTATCCTATCAGTAACCTGGAACAGGCTAGCATATTTGTTATCATTAAAATTTAAAACTTCTCTGTGGAGGGGCACCTGGGTGGCTCAGTCAGTCGAACAACCAACTCTTGATTTTGGCTCAGACATGATCTCAGGGTCATGGGGATTGAGCCCAGGATTGGGCACCATGCTAGGCATGGAACCTGCTTACGATTCTCTCTCTGTGTCCCCCCGCTCCTCTTCCCAGCTCACCACCCCACCCCCTTAAATTAAAAGAAAAAAAGACCTCTCTATGTGAAAACCACCATGAATTATATGAACAAGTAAATAAGGTTCTGGAGAAAATATTTTCCACAAATATGACCTAGTGATGCTAACCTTAATACATGGAAAGCTCTTGTAAAGAAAACGCTTGAGACCTAAAAAGGAAAAATGAGCAAAGAACATGAATGAACAAGTCATAGGAGAAAGAAGAAAAGGAGGGAGGGAGGGAAGAAAGAGAGAAAGAAAAATGAAAGGAGACAATCAGTCACTCAAAAAGCATTTATGATGGGACTGCTATCATCTATGCATTGAGCTAGGTGCTGAGATGATAGGAGGAAATAAGATGCAGTCCTCATGGTATAGTGAGAAGAGTGGGACAATGGCAATTAAAAGAAGAGGAGACAGTCTTCCACTGGGGAAGCACAGGGGCAGTTTGAGCTTGGAGCAGGTGCCTGATTCTGCTGTGGAGGTTTTCCAGAGGAAGATGTCTGAGCTCAAGCCTGAGGAGTGCAAGTGGGAGATGTGAGCATTCCAGAGTGAAAGAACAATTTGTGTAGGGGCCTGGAAGGGAGAGCAAGGGCATGAGCTGTTTGGCCTGGGTGAATGGAGGGTACAGGAGCATGGGGAGTGACAGGCCATGGGGAACCAGGCCTTGAACACCAGGCCACAGAAAAACTCTGAAGAAGTTTGAGGAGTAGGAGTGAAATGGCTAGATTAAAATTTTAGGAAGACTTCATTGGGTTTCTGGGCCGAGTAACTGCCAGGGCATGACTGGAAGACAGGACTCTGGGGAAGAGGCTAGAGCAGACATCACGAGAGAGGTCATAGGAAAGGGGGCAAGGGGCGAAGCCACAAAGGTGGAAGTTAGGATGACCACCCGGCTTGGGCATCTGGGTGGACGTGGCCGCCAGTCACTCCCTGGGATAGAAACACCAGGAAGGGAAGGCTCGGCTAAAGGAAGAAGATCCAGCTTATTCATAGTGAGATAAGCTTCAGGTCCTTGTGGAGCATCTAAGGGGAGAGGTCAACCTACAGGGGGTGAAGGAGGTCATAGACAGTGGCCATCCTGGTCTACGTAATAGAGCTCCAAGACTAAACTCAAATAAGGCTGTTTGGGGGCAGGGAGAGGAAGTTATAGAGGCAGAAAAAGTTGTCTGGAGGATAACCAGGAAGGCCTGGCCCTAGGAGGCTAATGACCAGCAATGTGCTGGGACGGGCTAAGAATTCTGAAAACAGTAAGATCCCTGGGGCAGGTGCTCCCTAAAACTGAATGCTCATGTGCTTCAACTAGAACAAGATGCAGTGCCCCCTTTGGGGCAGTACCATGGATGTGGGGCTCACAGCCCACCCTGGAGCAAAGAAAAAACTGTCATCCAGACCTCAAGCCCCTCCTTGTCACTTGTGGTCGCTGAGCCCTTACTCTTATTAACTTTCCTTAAATCCCAAGAAGCCAATGATAGAAGATTGGATGACAATGACATAAAAGGAGAATGTTGGGAATTACTAACCCAGTTGTTTTCCTTGCAAGTTCTGTTGCCTCGTAAGGCTTCCCTGATTCCTGCCATTGGAATATGAAGCACACGGGACTTCCGGGGAGGGCTAAAAGGCTGTTTGGGGAGCTTTCAAAAGCCTGGACTCTTTTTTTTTTTTTTTGATGTTTTATTTATTTCTAGGAGAGAGAGAGAGACAGCATGAGCAGGGGAGGGTCAGAGAGAGAGGGAGTCACAGACTGAAACAGGCTCCAGGCTCTGAGCCGGCAGTCAGCACAGAGCCCGACGCGGGGCTCGAACCCATGAACCATGAGATCATGACCTAAGCGAAAGTCGGATGCTTAACCGACTAAGCCACCCAGGCGCCCCTCAAAAGCCTGGACTCTTAAGGGATTCGGGACACAAGAATTGATGGCAAGATGGATTAGGGCCAGACCTCTTATCCAACTTGATAAAGGTTCCTTCACTGGTGGAATGCGGTGTTGAGGGTAGGGGCAGGCAAGGAGAGAGTAAGAATCCCTAGGAAAATAGGAGCCCAAATCCTGTCCCCTTCTTGGGTTTGGTCAGGACTTAAGGGATCTCAGTACAGAAGGGTAGTTCCTTTTCTGGTTTAACTAGAGGTCTTCTAAACTACTAAAGGAGGAGAAAATCATTAAAACAAACAAACAAAAAAAATTTTTTTTAATTAACTAATCCAAAATTTAAACAAGGAAAGAAATAGTATAGGCCGGAAAAATGAAGTCATTGTATAAGATAATAAGTTTATTCAAAATATAACAGTAGTATCACATTCAAATTGGAAAACAACACGCTAGCCAAAAGATAAAGACTGTCACACTGAACTTAAAAAACAAAATGAAGGGCATCTGGGTGTCTCAGTCAGTTAATTGTCAGACCTCAGCTCATGATCTCACCGTTCGTGAGTTCAAGCCCTGCGCTGGGCTCTGTGCTGACAGCTCACAGCCTGGAGCCTGCTTCCGTTTCTGTGTCTCCCTCTTTCTGCCCCTCCACTACTCGTACTCTGTCTCTTGCTCTGTCTCAAGAATGAATAAACATTTAAAAAGTTGTAAATACAAAATGAGAAATACACCTAAAACATGAGAGAAATGGAAGGTAAAATACTGGAGAAAGATACACCATGCAAGCCATTACCAAAAGAAAGTGAAGTAAGACAAAGTAGACTTTAAGGCAAATATCATTTTAGAAAGAAAACAATTTTTAACATTCATGATCACTTTATAACAATGGACTATTCAGTTCAAGAAGATAATATTTAAGTAATACATGCATTATCTCAAAGTATGTAAGGAAAAACTGACAGAACTGTAGGGATAATTAGACAAATTCACAATGATGGTGGAAGATTTTCACATATCACTCTGTGACTCACAAAGTAACATATGAAGAATTCCAAAAATTTAATAAGAATACAGATTTGAACAATATAGTGAGAATCCTGACCAAATGGACATTTTTATAAATATATTTTGTAAAAATGCTGTATTCAATAACTAAAGAGCACAAATTTTTTTCAAGTATACATAAAACATTCATAAAAATTGACCATATACTAGACCATAAAGTAAGTCTTAACAAATTTCAAAGGATGACATCATCTAGAGCTGCATTGCCTAATATGGTAGTTGGTAAGCATGTGCTGAGCACTTGAAGTGGCCGGTCCTAATTAAGGTGTGTTATTCATGCAAAAAATGAAATGCATTTGGAACACTTCATACAAAAAAAATCTAAAATATGGCATAATAGTTTTTTATATATTTGTTTTTTTATAATCAGTTTTTATACTGATCACATGTTGAAATGATACTATTTTGGACATATAAGCGTTAAATAAAATACCTTATTAAAATTAATTTCCATTTGCTTCTTTTTACTTTTTAAAATGTAGTTACTAGAAATTTTTAAATTATATTTGTGGTTTCCATTATATTTCTAATGAACAGAACTGACAGAGAACATATTCTCTGACTACAAGAAGAAATCAGTAGCATGAAAAAAGAAGGAGAGGAAAAAAAAGAAAATAAGAAAAAAAAGAAAATTAGGTATCACCAAAAACTTGGACATTAAGAAATACACTTCAAAAATACCCCACATGCACATGTCAAAGAAGAATGCAAAATAGAAATAAAATATTAGAAGTGAATAACAAAATAGAGCTTATCAAAATTATGAAATATTGCAAAGTTTAGAGCAGGGGTTTGCAAACTGTAGCCCACAAGCCAAAACCAGTCTACAGACTATTTTGTAAATAAAGTTTTATTGGAACAGTCATTTCTATTTGTTTATTGCCTGTTGCTTCTTATGTACTATAATGGCAAAATCAAGTTGTTCTGAGAGAAATCTGCCAAGCCAACTATAGTTACTATTTGGTCTTTTACAGAAAAAGGTTTTGGTTTAGAATCTTCACTGCATATATTGGAAAGATTAAAGAGTGAAAAGTAACAAATTAAGCAATCATCTTAAGAAGTTTGACAACTAACAAGATAAACCTAAAGAAAATGTATGAAAAAATTAAAGAAAGCAAACAGTAATGAAATAGAAAATAAGCATAGAATATAAAGGATTAAAAAAACTTAATGTTGGGGTTTTTTTTTTAAATTTTTAATGTTTTATTTATTTCTGAGAGAGAGAGAGAGAGACAGCATGAACAGGGGAGGGCCAGAGAGAGAGACAGACACAGAATCTGAAACAGGCTCCAGGCTCTGAGCTGTCTGTCAGCACAGAGCCCGACGCGGGGCTCGAACCCACAAACCGCAAGATCATGACCCGAGCCGAAGTTGGACGCTTAACTGACGGAGCCACCCAGATGCTTCAAAGTTGGTTTTTTTTTTAATTTTAATTTTAATTTTAATTTTTATCTTTTTTTATCTGAAGGTGTTTTATTTTAAAATATTTGGACTTCCAGTTCCTTAATTTTTTTTTCTTTACAAATAGTTTATTGTCAAATTAGTTTCCACATAACACTCAGTGCTCATCCCCACAAGTGTCCTCCTCCATGCCCATTCCCCCCTCCCCCCACATCCATCAGTCCTCAGTTTTTGTCAGCATTCAAGAGTCTCTCATGATTTGCCTCTCTCCCTTTCCCCCACCTTTTCCGCCCTTCTTCCCCCCTTGTTCCTCCATCAAGTTCCTCCTAATCCTCCTATACGTGCAAACATATGATCAAAGTTGGTTTTTTAAGAAGACTAAAGCAATTCACAAACTTCGAGTGAAATAATAAAGTAGAGCGAAGAATTAATAACCAGTATTAGGGCCATCACTAGCAATGCCACAAACATTAAAAAGAGTGTATTTTGAGAAGCCGTATGTTAACAAAATTTAGAAAAAGTTGACAAATGAGTAAACAATTATTACCTCAAAGTTGACTCAAGGAAAAAGAGAGGGGCGCCTCGGGGACTCAGCCGGTTAAGCATCGACTTGGGCTCAGGTCATGATCTCACAGTTCATGGGTTCGAGCCCCGAGTCTGGCTCTGTGCTGACAGCTGGCTCAGAGTCTGGAGCCTGCTTCAGATTCTGAGTCTCCCTCTCTCTCTGACCGTCCTCTGCTCATGCTGTCTCTCTCTCTCTCAGAAATAAATAAAACTTAAAAAAAATTTTTTTTAAAAGGAGAAAGAGAAAACAAGAATAATCCTATAACCCACAAAGTAATAGATTCAGCAAGAAAACTCCAATCCCAAATGGCTTCAACAGTGAATTCTACTATTCAAGGAAGACATAGTTCCAATCCTATACAAGCTCTTACAGAAAATATAAAATGAAGAAACACTGCTATGCTACCAAAACTAGACAGACAGTATAAGAAGACATCATCACAGTCAGTCTCACTAGATAGATTTTATCCTTTATTATCCAAAACAGGGCACTTTTGAGAGTGAAAGGCAGTACTATTAATAATGTTGCCAGGAAGACAAATATAACATGGAGTTACCTCAGGCAAAGCAGAACATGTATTTTCTCAAATATCACTGTTAAACATAGATGCAAAAATTCTTTTAAAAAAAAGGAATCAGAATACACAAACTAGCAATATATAAAAATGGTAATAATATATGATGACCATGTTGGGTTTATCTGGAATATGAATTATTTTATTGTAACATTAAAAAATAAATTAATATGATTCACCACAAAAATGATTAAAAATGAAAATGCATGAACGCCTGGGTGGCTCAGTAAGTTAAGCCTCCAACTTTTGATTTCAGTTCAGGTTATGATCTTATGGTTCTTGAGTTCAAGCCCCACATGGGGCTCCTCGCTGAGAGCACAGAACCTGCTAGGGATTCTCTCTCTCTCCCCTCTCTCTTTCTCTCCCAAAAATAAATAAACGCTAATAAAAAGAAAATATGTATGATCATCTCAAAATACGTGGAAAAAAATTTGATAAAATCCATTTCTATTCATGATAAAAGTTCTCAGCAAACCCAGGAATACAAGGGAACTTCCTTAATTTGATAAAGATATCTGCTGTATACTGAGAGGAAACAACATACTCAAATGGTAAAACGATGTAATCTTTCCCTTTGAGATCTGTAACAAGACAATGATGCCTATCACTACTTCTATTCAATATTGTACAAAATGTCCTACCCTACATAGTAAAGAAGAAAAAATATACATAAAAATACAAAAGTAGCAATGAAATATCTCTATTCACAGATGTCAAACTTACATTTATATATAAAATCCAAAAAGATCTATAAATTAAGTTTAAATACAGATATGAGAGTTTACAAATTTGCTAGGTACAAAATCAATCTATACAAATCAATTATATTTCTCTACACAAGAAAAAGACATTTATTAATATAAATTTTAAAAAATATGTTATTTTTTATTTTTATAAGTGTTTTCATTTTATTTTTTTTGAGAGAGAGTGCAAGTGGGGTAAGGGCGGGGTCAGGGGGGAGATAGAGGATCTGAAGTGGGCTCTGCACTGATAGCAGTCAGCCAGATGTGGGGCTTGAACTCATGAACCATGAGATCATACCTGATCCAAAGTCAGATGCTCAATTAACTGAGCCACTCACCCAAGTGACCCCCGAAGATATTATTTTTAATAGTACACCAAAATAACAAGTTCCTAGGACTGAATTTAACAAAAGATGTGTACACTTTCTACTGAGAAATTTTTTAACTTTACTGAGAGATACTGAAGAGATAGAAAATAGATATACTATATTCATGGATTGTAAGTCTTGATATTTTAAGGATGCCATTTTACTTAAGTTGATTTATAGAATCAATATAATCCCAAAGTCCCAGCATTTCCGGTTGTGTGGTGGGGATGGGGGCAAAATCAACAAGCCAATTTAAAAGTGATGTGGATAAAGAATAACCAAGACACTCTTAAGGAACGGGAGAAGGGGGAGAACTTGCTCTACCAGATACCAAGATATATTATGAAGTTATAATAGTGAAGACAGTGTGGTATTGGTTCAATGGGAGACAAATAGACCAATGGATAGCACAGAGTGCCCAGAAAGAGACCCACGCCCGTGTGTGTGTGTGTGTGTGTGTGTGTGTGTGTGTGTGTGAATCCTGGAAATATGATAGAGACAGTGATGTAAATCAATAGGGAAAGAACAGTCTTCTCAAAAAATGGTACTGGGACAAATGAATATGAATATGGAAACAATTAAATCAGAGCCTACTTCATGCAATCCCAGGTCAATTAAGGACATCAACGTGGAAAGCAAAACTATAAAGTTCTTAGATAGTATACAAGAAAATCTCACCATGAGGTAGGGAAGAAGGGAAATTCTGAAGAAGACACAGAAAGTACTATCTATAAAGAAAAGATGTGACTGCATATGGTCCGAATTTGCAATAGTTTGACCTCGGATTTCATTTTGTAATGGTGGGAAAGTGATACACATTCAGCAGAAGCCATACTACGAATTTTGAATTTTTATCTTTTCCCAGGATAGCTATGTGCAGTAGGATACTCTCTTTTGATGCTGGGGAGGGGAAGCTCCCATTCAGCTGCCCCATCACAAGGGTGAACAAACAATATACATATTGCCATTGTGTTTTTCTCTTACAGTACAGTATTCAATAAATGACATGAGATATTCCGCACTTTGTTGTAACATAGGCTTTGTGTCAGATGATTTTGCCTAACCGTAGGCTACCATAAGTGATGGGGCATGTTTAAGGTAGGCTTGGCTACCCTACCATGTTCAGCGGGTTAGGTGTATATAATGCATTTTCAACTTCTTATGTGTTTATCGGGATATAGCTCCATCATAGGCTGAGGAAGATGTGTATATTAAAATGAAGAACTTTGTTTCCTCAAAAGATACCACGGAGTGACAAGAAACAGAGTGAGAGAAGATATTTGCAATATGTATAATCCACAGAGCATTAGTATCCAGAAAATTTTTTAAAATCCCGCAAATAAGAAAACTGCAGTCAATCCCAGAAAAAAAAAATGGGCACAAGGTTGAATAGGCACTTCATAATATAAGGAATCCAAAAGGTCAATAAACATGAAAAGTCTCTCACTCTCATTAGTAATCAGGACAAAGAGAATTTAAATAAGATATCATTTATGTCTGTCAGATTGGTATAAATTTTAAAAGTCTGACAATTTCATGAGGCACCTGGGTGGCTCAGTCAGTTAAGTATCTAACTCTTGATTTTGGCCCAGGTCATGATCTCACAATTCATGAGTTCAAGCCCCACATTGCACTCTGCGCTGACACCACAGAGCCTGCCTGGGATTCTCTCTCTCTCCATTTTTCTGCTCCTCCCTGCCTCACGCTGTCTCTCACTCTCCCTTTCTCAAAATAAAAAATAAAAGTCTGACAATTTCACACAATGTCACACTTTCACACAATATCACATGTTGGCAAGGATGTAGAGTAGCAGGAATTCTCCAATACTGCTGGTGGGAATGTAAATTATATGCCATTGTGAAATCATTGATTTATCATTATCTAGTGAAGCTGAATATATTCCAAGACTCAGCAATTCCACTCCTAACTGTGAGTATATACACATGTCACTACAAACCTTGGCTTAAAATTACACAGCCTTATTATTTTACAGTTCTAGAGGTGTGAGGTCTTAAAAGGTAGGGCTGTCTTTCTTCTGAAAGAATGTTTCTTTGCCTTTTCCGGCTTCCAGAGGCCTCTTGTATTCATTCCTTGCCCAGGGTTTCTTTCCCCGTCGTCAAGGCCATCAGTGAAGCCTTCCTTTTCAAATCACTCTCTCTTTCTCTGATCTCTGCTCCATGGTTCCATCTCCTTCTCTGAATCTTACCCTCCTGAATTCTTGTTATAACCCTTGTGATTAATTCAGGATAAACTTCCCATCTCAAAATCCTTCATTTAATCATCTTGGCAAAAGTTAAGGTAACAAATTCACAGGTTCAAGATTTTAGGACATGGACATCTTGGTGGTGGGAGTGATGGGAGTTCATCTACTCTACATAATAAATATATGAAGGTGCGCACCAAGATAATTAATATTCATAGCAGATTTGTTTGCAATAAAAACTGGGAAGAACTCAACTCCATTCGCTTAACACTTAAAAGCAGGCAAAGCTAAATGATATTGTTTAGGAATGCATACGAAGGGACAAAGCTTAAATAAAACTAAAAAACTGATCATCATAAGCCAGGCCAATCGGTTACCCCCAAGGGGGAGGAAGCCATGATCAGACAACAAATGTGGGGAGAGTTCTGGGGTTTGGGCAATGTTCCTTCATTTGATGAGCACTGGTGATATGGGTGTTTGCTTTATAATTATGTGTTAAACTATGCATGCACATTTTATACACTTTTCTGTATGTGTGCTCTATATTCCATTTTTAAATGTAAAAAATACTATAAAAATGAAATTTCTTGTACTTCAAATACTGGAAAACCAAAAAGAGCTAGAAAAAATTTTAGAGTGAAGAGAGTTTGGCAAGATGGCAGAATCATGGCCTTTTCCACCAGCCTCTCTTCCTCTCATCCTGAGGGTACTCTGTGGGAGATCTAAATTTTCTTAGCTAACATTCCCAAATGTCAAATATAAAGAGTACGAATTTGCAAAGGAAACCTGGGGCTGGGCCAGATCCTGCTGTGAGCAAGAGGTCGCCAGCCACCAGAGCCTTCTTCATGTGGTGCTTCCACCTGCTTGCTACCCTGATTGCCTCGTGTCTGAGTCCAGAATATTTATACCTCCGGGACTCCGAGACCAGTCCCCTATTCCCCACCCAGGCCTCCCAGGGCACAGGGAGGAAGCTGATATAGCCTCCTTAGGTAAACCTCTGAACCCGGCACACACACTGTCATAAACAAAGAGAGGATGATAGGTATAGCCTGGCCATAGAGGAGGGTAAGAACTACCCTTTGGGGAGGTGAGGAGAACTATACAGTAGAGTGATCAGGATCTGAGTCTTGAAATGAAGAGGCATTCATCAGGCTGGAAAGGGACCAAGGGCCCCAAGAGATTAGGGTAGAGAGAATCCTGGGAATGGCATTCAGAGGGCCCTGTCATTTGCTACACTGACACATCTGGGCAATGGGAGACTCAGGAAGATTCTCAGGCTCTATCGAAAAAACATCTAGACTAAACTTTTTAAAAAATTAATTAATTTATTTGTTTTGAGAGAGAGAGAGAGAGAGCACGGGCAGGAGAGGAGGAGAGGGAGAGAGGGAGAAAGAGAATCCCAAGCAGGCTCGATGGGGTCAGCAAAGAGCCCAAAGTGGAGCTTGATCTCACAAACCATGAGATCATGACCTGAGCCAAAATCAAGAGTTAGACGCTTAACTGACTGAGCCACCCAGGTGCTTGCAGACTAAACTTTTTTTTATTGTAGTAAAATATACATGTCATAAAATTTATCATTTTAACCATTTATACCTATATAGTTCAGTAACATTAAGTGCATTTATATTGCTGTGCAATCATCACCACCATCTGTCTCCAGAACTTTCTTATCTTACCAAACTAAAGTTCTATACCCTTTAAACAATGACTCCCCATTCTCCCCTACCTGTGGCACCTGGCAACTATCCTTATGTTTTCTGTTTCTATAAACTTGGTTACTTATACATATAAGTGGAGTGCAATATTTGCTTTTCATCTCTGGCTTTTTGCTCTTAGCACAATGTCTTCAAGTTTCATCCACATGGCAGGATGTATTAGAATTTCCGTCTTTCTTTCAAGTCTGTTTGTTTGAGAGAGCGAGAGCGTGAGCAGGGGAGGAACAGAGAAAGAGGAAGAGAGAGGACCCCAAGCAGGCTCCGCACTGTTGACACAGAGCCCAACATGGGGCCTGAACCCACAAACCATGAGACCATGACCCAAGCTGAAATTAACAGCCAGATGCTTAACTGACTGAGTCACCCAGGCACCCCTGAATTTCTTTCTTTCTTTTTTTTTTTTTAAGGCAGAATAACATTCCATTGTATGTCTAGATTGTATTTTATCCATTCAGCTGTTGATGGACAGTGGGTTTTTTGTTTTTGTTTGTTTGTTTGTTTGTTTGTTTTTGGCTGTTGTAAATAATGTTGCTCCTGTGGACTGAATGTTTTGGTCTCCCCAAAATTTGTATGTTGAAATCTGATCCCCAGTGTGTTGGTATCAGGAGGTGGGACTGTTGGGTAGTGATGGTTATGAGGGTGCAGAGCTCATGAATGGGATTAGTGTCCTTATAAGAAGGGACCCCAGAGAGCCCTCTTGCCTCTCCTTCCAAGTGAGGTTATAGTGAAAAGAGCCTCTATGGTGACACTGAATCTGTAATCATCTTGATCTTAGACTGCCCAGCCTTCAGAACTGTGGGAAATATATTTCTATGCTTTATTAGCCACCCAGCCTACAACATTTTGTTACGGTGGCCTGTATGGATGAAGACAGCTGTAGGAACACTGGTGTACAAAGACAGACTAGGTGTTTCAAAGTCAGGAACTAAGGCAACTTCAGTTAAGAAAATGATCATTAGAGAAGCCAATATGATCAACCTACTAAGACCAGAGACACCCATGGCTCCAATTCCACTTCTAACATGCTGTGACCTTGTGGCACTCTTGGTATAGACATCTGGGCAGAAATGTAGAGTGGCATTCTAGGCCATGGGCCTCCTCAACTCACCTGGCCTCATGGAGCACCAGACACGTTCAGTGGAATGATAAGACTGTGACTCAGTAGTTAAATCTGAAAAAGTTCTTTAGAGCTGAACAAGTCTCTTGGAAACCTAGGGGACCCAATATACAAGAAGATGTTTGGGAAACATTAGTGTTCAACATGCAGGCTAACTTAGACTCTTGGAAATTTGAAATAAGATATATAAGAAGCCAAATACAAGGCTATAGGAGCTATAGGAGCCGCCATTCAGGCACAACACAGAGAGGCTAACAGTCCCAGAGCTAAGGAGCTTAAGCTCCCAAAGTGCCCACAGGAGGTTAGGCATGAGTCAAGGAGAAGCAGAAAGGAGAACATGGATGCAAGCTGTCCTCTGGTCTCAGGGAACTTCCTCCCGCTTCTGTACCTGACAGCTCTGCAGAAGAAGCTAGTCAGGGCTTTCGAACTGGGAGGAAGATGCATGGGAGCAACTGGCTGCATGAAGGGCACAGAGGGAGTTTCCCAGGGGCCACAAGCAGCAGGACTCAGGGTGCTCTGTAACTTCCAGGAGAGTCTGGCACACACACAGTGCTACTTTTACCTTTTTCAATCATTGCCTTCCCCTGCGTCCCTTCCTACCATTCGTTCCTGACTCTGGTCGACTTCTTGGGCAGATTCCCAACTCCTGAGTCACCTGCAGTGTAAAAGAAAGTTGGGTGCGGCTTAGATGTGACACCCGTTTGTTCCCCACCCCCCGGCTGCCCGGTTCTGCCACAGAGAGCTGCTGTGCTTGCTGGAGGAGGGTGTGGGGAAGGCAGGGCCCCATCTTTCTCTTCTTCCCCCCTCCCCTTCAGAACCCTTTCCTCCTTGGACTATTGGAGGTGGGGACGATGGAAAGAGACCTCTGTCTCACACATGACAGGTATTGTTATCATGCGCTTACCTGTTGTTGCTTTTCAGACTGTACTTGGCCTGGCTATGAGGCTATAACAGGAGGGTCTCATGGGTATGTGTCTGAATTCTTTGGGGTGCTGTGAAGGAGCAGGCAGGAACCTCTCCATCAAAGGAAAACCCCTTCATTCTATCTCTTCTGAGCCCCCTGCCCCAGTCCCTGTGGTCATCTTGCAGTCTCTGCCTGGATTCCCTGCTTGGCATGTAGCCTTCTTCTTTGGGAGTTTAAGCCTCCTAACTTCTGGGTTTTCACTTAGGCCTCATAAAACTATGTATCCTTGCTCTGCCACACTATAGGAGTCCAGAGGGCTCCGGAGCACTCTGTCTTCTTGGCTCAGGGCGACATAGGCTTGGTTGCTAGTTGTCTTTCTTAGGACAATAGGTAAAACCCTACTCAGCGTCCTGTTAAACTGACATTTTGTCATGAGGGTATAGTTTCAAACAAGCAAATGTCTGCTAGCTGACAGCTAACTAGGAAGAAGACAACATTGCATTTGCTTCACGTCTGGCCATTAGAGTTGGTTTTTTATTGAGTCTGGTAAGAGGGTTTTAGAATATAAAAAATGGGAGCCCATTTCATATCACGTGGGTTTTCCTTTCCTCATCCAGGTGCAGCTCCCAGGAGGGAGAAAGGGACAGGAGGGGTGAGAGAGGACCAAAGGCTTAAAAAGGAGGGGGGGGGGCTTTGGGAGGCCAGGATCTCAAACCAACAAGGACTTCTTATTCCTTGTACTGGAAGGATCCCTCTGGATCCCCAGTGGGGGGTTCCTTAGGAAGAAAATCAGGCTGCGTTTGTCCTGGGGGCCCGGCTAAGTAAGTCCCTGGAGGGAGAGCTGTGGGGGTTGTGGGCAGAGAGGCGCACTGTTCAGTCACTCTGACAGGTGTGGGAAACAGGGTAGGAGATGCCTGGCCTGGGAGCTATGGCAGGAATTCTGGCAGCGAGGCCTGGGTCCGAATGCCACGTGACCTGGGGCACACATGGGAACGAAGGGAAGTGGACAGAGTAGAGAGGTCCTGGGATGCAGATGTGGGCATGTCATGGGACGCGTGGTGGTACCAGAGCCAGGGAAAAGGAGAAGATCTGGGTGCGCCCACGCAGTGGATAAGACAGGGACTACCAGGCACACAAAGACAGATTCCCGAGAGGAATCAAAATCAAAGCATTAAGGAAATTAACTATGGAGTGAGGAAACTGCAACCCAGACTCAAATCAGATGGAGAAACCCTCTAGAGATGCAACACTGGGCACAAAGTGGTTCTTTATAAAGCTTTATTTTTCACAGAGGAGAGGAAATCCTTTTGAAATCTGAGATACAAATGAAAATGGCTTCATATCCCCTCTGGGCTCTGTTCAGAGGCTTCTGAGAGGGGCTCTATTATTAAAATAAATAACTCCACAATAGAGTGGACAATAAATAAATTGCTATATAAATAAGATTGTCAGTGAGATCTGTGACAGAGTGGAGCATTAAATGGAATATCAAGGAGTAGGGTTGGAGACCCAGGACCTGAGCACAAATCTGAACCCTGACAGCACAAAGGCCCCAACTAAGGTTTACTACACAAGGCTTCGAAAGTTTCTGGGCACTTCAGTAATTGCTTCAGGGAATGATCCAGGGCTTCCAGGAAGACAAGCAGCTTCTCTGAGAACTCGTTAAAATCTTTTGCTTGGATATGCACTTCTTTCTTTGAAGGAAAGCAGAAATTTGGGTCAGGTATGAAGGAGGTAGAAGGGATGTGACAGGTGCTGTACTCAGCCTGGGCAGTGGGCATCCCAGCCATGCTCAGCCTGGGCAGCTTACCTGGTATGTGGGCGTGGGCATGGTCAAGGTTTGCAGCAATTTCTGTGGACCAGAGACAAGAGAAGGCAGTCAGCTTTTGGGGGGAAATCCAGGAACACAATAGGAGTCTAACAAGGAGCTGTGGGGCATCAGTGTTTCCCTGCCAGTGCCTGTACCTAAGAAGGTACTAGGTGGTAACTCTGCCCCCAGCTATGGAGGGTTTGGTGGCAGGAAAGGAGTAGGAATTTGGGTGTGGGGGTGAAAAATGCTGTTGCTATCTGGGAAAAGGGCAAGACAAGACCACACACTCTGACCAGGAGTGGGCTTCTTTGGGGTTGTGGAGACCCAGTGCCAGAGAGACCCTCCCCAGCCTCACAAACCTCCAGGTTGTCCAGATTTTTCCTGATGGATGACACTGCATTAGAGACATTGATGAACTTCTCTGAGATGTTCTGGAAGGCAGCCAGGTTAGACTTCAGAAGGGTTTTGTCCTGTAGGACAAAGAGCACATGAGGGAATGCTAAGGAGGTGCTCTCCTCCTCACGGTCTTGTGTGTCATCCTTCCTGCCTCCTTTCTGGGATGCCTTCCCCAGCATCCTCCACCACTTCCCCCAGCTCTCTGCATCTCTGCCCTGTCCTGCTCCCAGACCAGGAAGAACCCAGCTTCCCCATGGCACCTGAGGTAGTCACAGCACATTGTGGCAAAGCCCAGCCAGGGCAGGGTCTGTCCCACCTCTTGGCTCCAGATGGGCTGGGGAAGGAACCTGAGGGAATGGGGAACTTTGTGAACTAGATGCCAGATGAATTCAAAGGGAAGGAGGCCAGCTTTTTTACCATAAAATTGTAGACCTCCCATACTTGGAAATGAACATTTACTACACAACCCCCACATGAGGCAAAGAAGGCTGATGGGATAAAAGATTAAGGCTCAGGTATGGCTATCCAGATGTGTCTGACCCAAGTGCACCCAAGCCCAGGGCAGTGGCCAGTGACATGATGGCAGTCACTGACAGGGAGACAGGGGGCCCTTGGGTCTGAGCTCTCACCTTCAGCTGTAGCCGCAGGTTACTCTCTTCAGGTGTCTGTAACGGCAAAGAGAGAGAAACGTGAGTGCCTCTGACCTGAGACTGCCAGACCATCCCTGCCCATGTCCAACGTGTCTCCAGGTACTCACAGAGGTAGTGTTCAGATTATAGTAGATTTCAGAGATGATGTTCCAGTATTTGCAGCAGTCCTGAGCCAGGGCTCCAGGGGTCCTTGAGTGCAGGGACTTGGGGAAGCTGAAGGGAAGGAAGATGAGGAGAAGCTGAAGGCAGAAGGATCTCCACATCTTTGAGTTTCTGAAAGGTAATGTGGTTCTTCCTGGTCCTATGGAATCTGAAGTGGCCCGGCCTGCTTGCTCTCTTATAAGCCCAATGGAGGGGGTAGGGCAGGGAGGGAAACAGGGTGATGGGGGATGTTCAGAGAAGCCCCAGATGGGCTGATACCCTTTTCTGATAGGGAAGCTCCATGACAAACATATCAACATATTCATCATTCTCTAGAACCCACAATCAGTAAAACTTGAAAAAACATTCTCAAAGGGTTTCACCTCACCTCACCAAGGAAAATAAGAGTTATTGCCCACCGGATGGAGTGGGCAACCTGGCTCTGAGCTCACCTGGGCCTGTTTGTGCCTCTCCTCAGGCAGGATCTGGTCCTGTCATCTCCTGAACAGCCCTGACTCTCTGCCACCCACATTTGCTGGCCTCTCTGCCTGAGAGGTAGCCACGACCTTGCCCAGCAACATCATCTCCGTGGCTAACCATCTGCAGGAAGACTCAACCACTTAGAAGAGCAGTTTTAGGAGACTGGAGCACTGTGTTACTAGCATGTAAGTCCCAGCATTGTCACCTCACAGTTTTGGGGCAGCTTCTTTGAGAATCAGGAGCATGAAGCTGAGGGCCCTGTATGTCCGCCTGTCCCCTGGCTCGTGGTTTTACCTGAGATAAATACTATCAACACAATAGGAAACAAGTGTCCCAAATCTTTGCATTCCAGGTGAGCAACAATAGAGTGACAGGCACTGAATACACATATGTTTTTAGGGGCACCTGGGTGGCTCAGTCAGTTAAGCATCCAACTCTTGATTTCAGCTCAGGTCATGATCTCACGATTTGTAAGATTGAGCCCCTTATTGGACTCTGTGCTGACAGCACCAAGCCTGCTTGGGATTCTCTCTCTCCCTCTCTCTCTCTGCTCCTCTCCCACTCACCCTGTCTTTATCTCTCTCAAAAAGAAATAAACATTTAAAAATAAATAAATAAATAAATACATAAATAATAAATAAAAGAATGGCATGACTACCCCAGTTACTGGATAATAGAGCTGAGGTTACTAGACTTGATATTGACAAACAGAATATCTACATCTCCAAACCCTACTGTACTGGGTGCACTTCCTCTGTAATACGTTTGGTTTGGACCATCCTTCAGAAGTCTTAGCTTCCCTTCCTCAATCCTCCCTGATAGTCCAGGCTGGGAGAGGATGACCCATTTCTAGGCTTTCTCCTTTCCAGGCTTATTATTTTAAATTGTGATTTTCCATCTGTCTTCTCCATTGGACTGAAATTGGGGAGGAAGTCCACTTGGCACAGATGGACTCCAAGAAAGCCACATCCACAGCATGGGATAGAAAGCTGAGGGTGCACAGTATGAGGCTATGCAGGCTCTGGGGAAGGAATACACAGCTGGGTGAACAGGAAGCCACACACACACACCCCCTTTTTTTTTTTTAAGCTTTCTGCTCAGGTGAGCATATGAAACATGATAACACTGATTGGCCAGCTACGAGCCCTGAACTGCCTTCTGTATTGACAAAACCAGGCGGTGTGGTTCCACTACCAGCGGAAGCATGACTGAGGTCATGGGCAGACTAAATCTGACACGGGATACCATAGGGAGGGTGGCAGGGGTGTTCATCATGATGACTGAGGCCTGGGTCCCTGCTGGGGTGGGAACCCCAGAAAATCCCATGAGGCCTGTGGGGGTGAGTGATGGGAAGGAGCAGATTTGGATGGGCCCACGCTGGATGAGCCCCATGGGCCACGACCTTGAACACTGTGCCCTATTCTGAGTAAATCCAGACCACAGGCCTACAGAGATCCATCGGATAGGGCTCAGAGACCCACTCTGAAAGCCATAAGGTCTCTTTCCTGCAGACCGCAATCAGCAGTCCTGGGCTGGCTCTTCTACCTCAGCCCTAACGGGACCTCCTTTGTGCCACTTGTAGCTGGGCCCCCTCAGCTCATTTCCCTTCCTGATTGCAATCAGCCTGGTCTGCAGAGGAGGCTTTTCCTAGGCTGGGCTGACGCAAAAGCCTGGGGTGGAATCATTTTTTTACAGAGGGCCAGGCCTCTCCCAAGGGGTTAGGGATGACTGTGGCCTGCAGGAGAGGAAGAACGATCTGTGATTTCACCTGAAGTGATTCCTTTACAGTCAAGGCAAACCTCAAGGGAGACTTCCAAAGCAGGCCTCAGCTCCTGGTTGCCCTAAGACATTGTGGAAGCACCAGGGAGGATACTCAGTTGTCCTCTGCAGCTGAGCAGCCCCCTTTGACACACATTTGCTTTGTGGGGTGTGACTCTGTTCCTTGCATAAGACTAATTGCTAGGCTGCACTCAAAGTGCCTCTCCAGGGGGAGTGGGCCCACTACCTCCTACCTCTCTTGTTCTAGCCATCCCTGCACCTTTCTTTGCCCATCACAACCTCCACCCCTGGCCCCATCACCCTGCCTCAGGGGCCTTCCTTTCTATACTCTGGACTAGAAAGACTCTGGATTTTCCCAACCTCCTGCCCTTTAACCTCAGGCTACCAACCCCCCCAAATCATCCCCAGGCAATCATCTCACAGTCTCTAACTCCACCTCTCTAAATCCTTAGGAGCTAACTTTGCCTTCCATTTCACAGGGGACACAGAAACCATTGTCCTTTCCTACCACCAAATGGGTGGACTCAATCCATCACACCTTCTCGGCTGGATGGACTATGTCCACCCAGATAGTCTTTCCCTGAAGCTTCTGCTCAGGTGAGCCTGTGATGCCTGATGCTGGGACCCCTCCCCGTGTGCATCCCCCTCGGCCACCCACTGCACTGGCCGGCCACCCAGCTACCAGGCCCATTCTCAGCTCCCCTCCAGCAGAGAGATCCTCACGTTTTCCTGCCTGGAAAGATCCTTCTCTGACTCTTTGACTCCTCCAGCTGCCCCATCTCTCTCCATCCCTTCAGAATAAAACTTCACAGCATCTACTACTCTGTCTCACCATCGCTCATTCCTCAGCTCATCACCACCAGCATCTGCCCTCACTGCACACTAAAACTGCTCCCGCAGAGGCACCAGTGTCCTCTCTGTCCAGGGGCTACATCTTATCTCCACCATATGGTCCCCCTCTTGCCACCCTGCATCACTCCCTAATCTGTGACTTTCTGGTGCTCAGCCTCTAGGATCAGAGATACCTGCTTGCATTCAGTCATGGTGAGACCACTTCCTAGCTGTGAGAGCCAAGCCTCTCTTAGCCTCAGTTTCGTCAGCTGTAAAATGGTGATATAGTAGTACCTGCCCCACAAGTTCATCGCAAGGACTAAATGAATCAACTGGTTCAATTGAAAAGGACTTAGTGCCCAGCATTTGCTAAGTGCTGCTCAGTGGAAGTTTAGCTGCTAGGGTCTTTACCTCCATGCAGTTCTCTGCCTCCCCATCAACTGTGGTCCAGAGAACTCACGCTCCCCACTGGCCACCACCCTGTCCCGACTCTTCCTAGCCATTCTCCCCCTAGTGGCTGGACTCAGCTTCCCAGAATCCAGACTTTTCAGGACCTGAACCCTCCACAATTCTTCCAATGCCTCTAGCATGAAGCCTAAACCTCATTCTCCTTTGACAGGTTTTGTAAGTATTTTTAAAACTGGAGACAAATATTATAAACGTCAAGATTTACAGTAGCACTACTCAGGAGTTTTCTTTGCTATAATGGAATGCAAAGTCAGGACTTGTAAGGGAGCATTTGCAGGAAATGTGCAGCCTCCCTAGCTTTAAAACTCACTGAACTTTAAAATTCCCTCAAAAAAAAAAAAAAAACTCTTCGAATAAAAAAATAGAGGTTTCTCTCTGTAAGAAATCACACATTTTTGTGAACAAGTCCCAAAAACTATAGAAGTTAACACCAACCCATGGTTGAAGCCCTGTGTCTCTTGGGCAAGGATCCCCAGCCCTGCCTGTGCAGAGTACTTTATTCTTTCTTTCTTTCTTTATTCTTTTCTTTTTTTTTTTCAGCTTTTAAGCTCCAAGTCTAATAGGGCAGATGAGAACAAATAATGGAAATACAAATAGGAAATATCACATGAGGTCTGTACAAAGTGTGTTGGAGGGCAGATAATAATAGCAGCTCACATTTATTAAGCTCTTGTATTATGAGTTGAGTACTTGTATTTATTTATAGTAGAGGGGGGTAGAGGGGCAGAGCAAGCGAGTGAGAGAGACAGAAGGAGAGAGAGGGAGGGGGAGAATCTTAAGCAGGCTTGATCCTATGACCCTGGGATCATGACCTGAGCTGAAATCAAGAGCTGGACACTTAACTGACTGAGGCACCCTGGCGGCCCACAAGTCGAGTACTTAAAATCAGTACTTCTGAAATGTCCTGTGAATCACCTGAGGGACTCATCAAAATGTAATTTTTGATTCAGAAAGTCTGGGGTGAGGCCCGAACATCTACACCTCTAACAAGCTCCCAGGTGACCTGAAGCAGCAGTTCCAAGGTTTAAGACGAGCGTAGCAAGGCTTGCAATCGATCGCTCTCTCCGCACAAGATACTGAGTTTCTTAAGGGGAAGGGACCAAGTCTGTTCTATTTCCAGTGCTTACACACAGCTAATAAAGTTTGTTGAATGAATTATGCCTAGGGAGTACCTCGCTGTAAACTTTCCTGTGTGTTGCCTCATTTCACTGTGCCTTTGAGACACTCCTCATGCTTTGTGGGGATGCTCTGGGATCAGATCTCAGGGCCTTTCCTGGCCCGTGGCTGAGCAGGGAGCCATGCATGCTGGCTAAGGGTACTATTCTCACAGCACTGCCTTGGGTCACAGCTTCTTCACCTGCCTCCTCTGCAGCCACATCCTGGTCCTTGTCTTTACCAGATCTGCTCCTGCAGAGAGGCCTGAAACACCCAAGTTCCCCTGCCTCAGCATAACCTCCTATCCTTCATCTCCTCACGTTGTTTGTTATCAGACCTCACCCTGACCCCTAGCTCCTCCATCCCGCCTCTCCTGTTCTGCTGCCTCAGGCCCAGTTATCTCAGAGAACTCTTCCCCATGCCCTGCCACATTCACCCCTTTGCCAATCCCCCCTGTCCCGGGCCTGTGTCAAGGCCTGACACACCTCATGGGCAGTGCCCCCTCCTCCTTTCAGGGGCTGCCTCTGGGCCCCCTAC
Organism: Proteles cristata cristata; assembly: GCA_017311185.1. NCBI lineage: Eukaryota > Metazoa > Chordata > Mammalia > Carnivora > Hyaenidae > Proteles > Proteles cristata. The sequence goes on from JAESUZ010004208.1 coordinate 1,297,820, forward strand.
CCTCCTGGTTTTCCTGTTTCTTCTCTAGTCGCTCCTCCTTGGTTCTCTATGGACTCTTCCATAGTCTGTCCCTGCCCTCTTTCCCACTGGGCACAGCTTCCCTACCCGGCCTATGCCTGCCAAATCCATGCTCCCACAGACTGGGGTCCAGACCCCTGCAACACAGCTCTCTCCACTGTTCACCTGCCCCCATCATGAGAGAACCAGCCTGAAACCAAAAGCTGCCCTCCTCTCCTCCCTTGCCTCGCCCCTCAGAGCTTCCAGTTCTACTTCCTAAACCTTCCTAGGCCAGCCCCTTTCCCCTTCAAAGACCCTTATCCTCAGGACCCCGGGCCCAGCTCCTCCATACTACCAAAGGGATTGCCCTGTGCTTGCAGCCAAGCCTCCGCTAAGGGTTAAGATCCCATAACGCAGGACAGAGTCAGGCTGTCAGAACAATGAAAGAAGAATGAGCATCTGGTGTCTGGGCTCCATCTGCCCCCTGCCAAGACTAGAAAGTATTGAGGAGAAGCAGCCCAAAGGCCATGAGGCAAACCACTGGGGGCTTTAACACTAGTAACTCAGTATGGGGGTCAGGGGTGTCAAGAGACATGCTTCACGGTGAATGAGCCCACAGGCGAATAGTTAGCTGTGTGACAAGGTTCCAGACAAATCCTTGTGTGTTCCAGTAGGCCTTCCCCTGGACACCCACACAGGACTGAGGGAAGCCAGCCATGGTGGGCAATAGGAGGTCAGTCAGAGCTGGCCAGGGGATGGCAGGACCAGGTCCCACTGGGCAGGAGGCTTAAGGGAGCTCAGAGTCAGGCAGCCCCTCACCTGTGAGAGGGGTCCTTTCACCCGTTTCCACTCTGTCCAGTGGTCAGCCCATCTCTTATCTTCCTAGGCAAGAGGAGGAGCTACGCTCTGAGTAATTCTTTTCCAAGTTTCACTGATCTCCAGCACTAGAAAGTGATGAATAAGTCTGTGGTTTGCTATGGAGGTTCCATGTCAGATAAAGATTCTTCCACCTCCGCCCCTTCCTACACCGACAGGGTGTACGCACACTGCCTCAGCGCATAAAAGACGGGAGACTGTGTTGGATGCTTCAGAACACCACAAAGGACCAGGACAAGACAGAGTAGACCCTGCCTGCCTGAATATGAGCAACTGCCCCATCATGTACCTTCTCCTTCTGTTGCTTGGATTCCAAGCGCCTCAGGCACAGGGGCGGCCCTTTACGACACACCAGCTGGAGAAATTCTCTGCAATGATCGATGAAATTATGGAGATCTTAGACAAGTCACCCTTGCCTTCACAGGTGAGTAACTGGGATAAGGCTGGTATAGGGCAGGGAGGGATGGCAGGTGCCTCAGTCCAACAGGACTCATGGACTCTCTTCTCCTCTACCCCCAAAGGACCCCTTGGACCCGAATGACACAGAGACCCTGCGGGTAAGCACTGAGCCCACACTTGGGCGCACTTGGATCCTAATCTATTCCCTGCCTGGGTGACCTGAAGCATGTCACATCATCTTGCTAGCCTCCATTTTTCATCTGTAAATAGGATTAACAGTACCTATCTCAGTGGGTCATTGTGAGAATTAAGCAGGACAAATGCACAGAGTCACCAGACCAGTGTCTGGTGCTAACTAGGTTGAATACGTTTCCCCAGCCATATCTATATGAAAATGCTTTTAAAAAAAAAAAAAAACCAAATGAAAGGCAACCACAGGTGAACAATTCCAAAGGCCTTAAGCTCATCATTTTTCAGTGGGGGAGCCTGAAATTTCCCTCATGAACATGACTGCTTTCTTCCTTTTTCTTAAGACACTAAGTCATATTTTTCATGCTGATTGGCTCTTGACATTATCATTTACAGTTATTTTTCCTACTTCCAGTTGGCTTCCATGGTTATCTCACCTTGGTTTGCATGGCACTCCTTGGGTCCAACAAGAGGTTGAATCTCTCCTGTGTTTATTGGCCGTTTGTATTCCCCTCTTTAAGGCATGCATAGTTCACAGACTGTACCCATGTCCTACTGGGGTCTCTGATTTTCCTCCTGATTTCTAGGAGGTTAGATTGGATAAAGGTATCCAATCAAGGCAATAATCCTGGTATCTGGCCTCCTACTGCAAATATTCCCCTTAGTCACCCCTCCACCTTTTGTAGATCTTCTTTTGAGCAATGTTTTCCCCCTCAAGTGCAGAAAGATCCACCCAGGCCCTGTATGCAGCTTGCTTGGAGCCAGGGGCGCTCGGGGCTGAGACAAGTAGGCTTTCTTTGGGGTGTGCACTTACCTTTAGACCTGTGCCCTGAAGGTCATCTCAGGAACCCACCTGGGCAAGAACAGGACTTGGAGGGGATTGTCTAAGGATGTCCCTGAAGCAGTCTTGGAAAACTAGGCATGACTTGAGCCATGGGAAGGCGGAACCCCAACCTTCTCCCCTTAAATGTATTCTTGGTCCCCTTAGAAAAATACCCTTCTGAGGCCAAACCTGAATGCATTCTTAAAAGCTGCAGGAAATTTCACTGAATATGGACTGAAAATCCAGGACAATCTTAAGGTGGGTGAAGCTGTTGAGGTTTTGGGGTTCCCTGGTTTAGCCCTGACTAGCCTCTGGGAGGTGGGGAGCAGGACCTGCTCCTTTTTCAGGTGAGTCCCTGACTGTCTGCTTTGGTCTCTTCCCACAGGAATTCCTACCACTCCTGCCCATTCCCACATCCACGGTAAGCTGCCCTTCCCCCAAGATGCCCTGGCAGGTGGTACTCTTAGCCATGACCTGGCCTCTAGCCCATCACCTACCTTCCAACCTAATGCCACCTTCCTGGTTTCTTCACAGGGAAACCCAATCCATATCAAGAAGGGTAACTGGGTTGATTTCCAAAGGAAATTGACTAAATATCTGGAAATCCTTGATAACTTTCTGAATTTCAAGGACAAACACTGAGTCTTAGAATTCTCCATCTGAAGCCCCCTCCTCTGGGCCTTCTCACCGTGGGAACTTGGACATCAGACATGGCAGAACAGCTGAAGATTCTGGGATGTTTCTCACATAGTCCAGGACTGGAGGGATTTCACTTTCTCGTGTGGAGTCAGATGAATTGTTAATTATCTGATTTCTGAAATATGCTGCCCCCATTTGGCCCTTCGTGATTATGCTCTCATTTTTATTCTATTGAAGTTATTTATTTATGTATTTTTATTTATTATGTGAAATGTATTTATTTTGGCAAAGGAGTCTATGTACTGCTCATTCTAAATAAGACTCAAGAGGGGGATTTGGGGGCTTGTTAATTTGTACCTCAGGTTTTAAACTGGTTTCTATGCATCTGAGAAAATAAACCACACTCTCTGAACAACTGCTTTGTTGCCAGTGTCTTGATTTGACTCAGTCTTAGTAACTCTCTTGCCTGGTGATTGATCAGCCCTCCAGCCACCACCCCCAGCAAGCCTCCCTGCCACCGGATGGGCGCCGGAACCCACACCCTGGCAATCTGTGGTCTACTGGGGAGCCAGATTGAGTTTTAGAAAATGCAAATCTGACCAGGTTGGTCTGATACTTTATTTTCCAGTCCTCAGGGGGGCTTCTGGACCTTGTCCTTACCGTTAGGATAGCAAGAGAGGTCTGCCTCCACCTGTTGCTTCTATATACTTATGCCCATAACTACCAACCTCCTTGATGTTCCGGCCAATAGAAACAGTGTGGCTTCCTAGATGAACTACACACCTTTTTTCACACCTCTCAATCTTTACCCACACTGACACCTCAGCCTCAAATGCTCTGATCCTCACTCTGCATGGTGAGTTCCTGCTTCAGAGACCGACTCAGATGCTGACTACCCCTGGCTTGTCCACACTATTTTAGGACAGAGCTCTTGTCTGAAATGGGTGGATAGACAGGGACCCAATGGAAGGACAGCCATATAGCCCAGGCTGGCACAGTCTGATTTGAATGGTGGAGGGGGGACACCACTGAGTGTGGCTTCAATGTGCTCCCTGACCCTGAGGTCCTACTGACCCTGTAGCTCTGAATGCCTCCCTCCCTGACCCTCCTGCATGCTACCCGGGTGCACTTTGTCCAGTCTGGTGTTGTGGGGGAGAGAGGGGAGAGAGAGCCCTCCTCTGTCACCACGCTAAGGAGCAATGTCATTCTGACTTCTCACAAGTCCCATGAAGGCTTAGGATGCTGACACCACATGCTAGGGTCCCAGCCCTCTTCTTTTGTTTCCCACCTTGACCCACCTCTCCCTTTAGGTCATGAATAAGAAAGAGCCCAGCTGCTTGAATAGGACAAGAGAAAGTAAATGATCTGCTACCCCTACCTCAGAAATATATTCCTCCACATTCGTCTTCCTAATAAAACTTTGTGTTCCCATGAAAATAATATTCCTCTCACTCATTCCACCTCTCTCCAGCCCGGTCCACAGACAGCACTGTGGGTGCTCAGGGAAGATTCTGTGGACTTGGCCCTGGGAGGAGCTGGAGAAGCTGCTGCAGTTTCCAGTGGAGCCACTAGGGGGAGGCAGGCCACCGGTGAGGGTGCTCCAGGACTCTGCTGGGAGGATCTGAGAGCCCGTGCCCAAGCTTCCCCGATTCCTTGCTGGCTTTCCCACTTCTACTTTCCCACTTTTACTCTCCTGCCCCATTTTCCCTCCCACCCACACCTGGTGGCTGGTGCTGTTTTCATCCCTCCCACCCACACCTGGTGGCTGGTGCTGTTTTCATCCGGGCTGAGGCAAGCATTTGTGCCCTGCTCCCTTGTTCCCAGAATGAGTCCTTGCTCGTCACTTCCTCTTCACTCCCTGGAGAATGGGTCAGCTGCCATCAACCTGTGCCAGCCTTGCTACCCTCTGCCCTGGTGGAGAGGAGATGGACCCTGTGACCTGTCTGCCATGTTTCTCCCACACCTCGTCCTCAGCAGCCCAGAGCTGAGGGTGGTTGGAACCAGCTCATACTGGCTCACAGAGCCAATTGTTAAATATTGAAAAGTTGCCAGCTAGTTATCAAACCATCTGTACCTTGAAACAGGTCACAGTGAGAGTATTTACACTATGGACATGGGTATATGCCACAAAGTGGACTCCTTCCCCTGGGATTCTGTGGTTTAATTCTTACCAGCTGCTGGAGCTGTCCTCTCCTGAGGTGTGGAGAGGTAGCTAGCAGTCTGCTATGTTGTTCTCAGCTGGCTGTCCCCATTCAGGGCCCCTTCTCAAAGCTCTGTTTGTGCTGGAGCCTTACTATTCTCACTCCAGGCTTGATGGCACTATATTCCTTCAGTGCCTGGGACTTCAGACATTCAGCAAATTCTGGCTGAGCACTTATGTATCATGGCTTATATTAGACACTGGGGATATGCCAGTGAACCAGATAGATGGAGGAGGTCTGGGGAGATTGCTTTACATTGAATGGTCTGGGAAGGCCTTTCTGAGCAAGTGACACATAGGCTGCAACCTGAATGGCAAGAAAGTGCCAGCTGTGTGACAACTGGGGAGGAAAGAGCTCTAGACAGGGGGAACAGTGCAAAGATCCAGAGACTGGGCTGAAAGCGTTCATGGAACAAAGATGAGCTGTGATAGGAGTGAATGCTGGGTGGGGAGCCCACAACCCTCCTTCAGTTTCTCTCCTTGAGTTTCTCTCCTCAGGCCCAGGCCCTGTATTAGCGACTAAGGACTACAGGAGGCAGGAGGTGGTGCTCAGGTCAGACATAGACCTGGCCCAGGAAGACTTGAGGGTGGGGCAGAGGGAGGTCAGCAAAGAGAGCCCCACAAAGCAGGGGGTAGACTAGTGGAGGTGACATTATTGAGAGGAGGTGAGCCTTTTCCAATAGTCTGGGATCTCTCCACTGCCCTTCTTACAGAACAGAGGAACATGGGCATGAGCCACTGAGGTTCACCCTTGAGTCCAAACCTGTGAACATGCCTGGGGCCAGCACAGCCCTGGGCTGGGGCCCAGAACCAGGTCAGGTTGGGGCATCTCTACATCATGCTCAGCTGCCTTCAGGGAGAGGGCTGATGACTTACTGGCACAATGGGAGGCCCTAGGGTGCTCACATCTCCCCAGGAGGTCTGTCAGTGTAATGTCTTCTCTCCATAGCCTACCCAGACGGTGTCTGGTGCCAGGTCTATAAGTCCATTTGCCGCTAGTCGGCAGCAAAGCCCCATCAAAAGTCCCAGGATGGCCATGAGAAAGTCAGTTTCTACCTTCCCAAATCCAAGGTGCCTTTTCAGCAGGAAAGTAGAGGACTTCAGTCAGGAATTTTTTCTTTAATTTTAATTTAGGAAATACAGTTTTTCATTGGAAGGGCAATATAAGATACCACATATCCTCTTTACTTAAAAATTTGGAAATGTAGACAAATAAAGCAGAGAGAAATTGCTAGGAAGGACAGTGTGTAAGGAGAGGTCTCCTCAAAGAGGCATCACTCACCTTACTCCAAAGTGTGAATCCTCCTGCTCCAGGAAGGGCTCTGCTCCTCCCACTCTGTCCTGGAAACTACATTTGACTCAGTTCAGTAAATAACCTGAGGACCCACTAAGGCTTACCCAGGCTAGGGCAGGGGGCTGGGGAGATACTGAGTCAGGTCCTTGGGGGTCTGTTGACCGTGTCCAGTTTGGCCCCGCACAGTGTGGTGGGGGTTATTTCAGACAGAGCAATGGATAAACAGGTATGGGTCTTGTTAGAGGGGCTTCCCACAGACGGTGATGCACGGGAAGCTTGGGAAAGGACTAGGGGTTCATCTTGCAGGGAGAGATACAGAAAAGGATGTCCAGCAGATGACACTGGGGAGCAAGGGAATGAAGAGCTAAGAGTACAGGGTAGGCTGGGAGCACAGGAGCATCGAGGCCACTTAATAGGGCCAGAGCGTGGGTGCCAAGTGGCTTGGTGGAACCAGGCCCTCCAATCACTGCCTTTGCTCCTGGAGCCCAGTCACCCAGGGCACCTAGCACCTCTGGGTCTCAACCTAGTCCCCTTCCCTATTCATTCCTCTTTGATCCCAGGCCAGCCCAGCCTAGTCACTGTGGAGACAGCAAAACTGAACAACCCTGGCCTGAGGAGTGATGGGTGTGTAGAGGAAGAGAGAGGATGGGGCCACAAAAGAAACCACATTTAACATCCACAGGAAAGGTCCAGAACAGAGGGAGAGTGATGCTGAAGGAAAGAAGAGCTGGTCAAGCAGAGCAGGACCCTGGCCCATGGTGGGAGGGAGGGAAAGGCAGAGGCTGTCCGGGCCAGAGTAGAGTGTTGAGTGAATTCCCACTGGGGGCCAGGGCCTCAATTTTCCCCTTGAAAACCTCAGGTTAGTCTTCTGACGGGGGCTGGGAGAGACCGATCAGGCAAAGTTGCTGTTGCCCTCCTGGGCCAGGGAGGAGCTCAGGGAATCTCCTCAATGACCTCATGAAATCGGTGATTAACTCTAGTTTGCAAATGAAGAAACTGAGGCACAGAGAAATTAAGGGGGTCTTTGACTCCAGAGGCTGTGAATCCTTAATCCACAGTGCTTTGGCCAATGCCAACTGAGGCACAGGAGCCTTTCATCTGTGGCCCCCCAGTGGATCCAGGCCTCTGGAAGGACCTCCTAGCCCTGCCACCTTGTGGATCCAGCTCCAGTGGTGAGCGGCACAGCCACAGAGCCTCTGCTCCACCCCACCGAGCCACCACACAGGTATCGCCCAAATTCTCTACATGCCCACTGTCTCCTCCTACCTAGTGACTCCCACATACACACACACAGGGCTGAGATGCAGAAATTGGCCCTCAGTGCTCCTGTCCATGCATCCTCCATCCCCATGCCTCCTAGAGCTTCTGAGAAAGAAACCACTGGCTCAGAGCTCTCTCCTGCCTTGGCCAGCAGTCAAGGCCTCCCTACTCTAGCCCAGCTCCTCAGAGACCCCAGGGTCAGCTTGCACTGCAGCTTTGGCTCATTCTTTGATACCCTCCCCCTTCCCTCTGCAAGCCTTCCCTGCTCCCTAGATTCACAGAGTCCTAGACTGAAGCCTTCTTACTGCTTCCTCAGACCAGCACTCCCAACCCTAGCTGCCCCTGGGACTTCCTTCAGCAGGCACCGTGCAAATGTCCTGAAAGTGTCTTGACTGAGCCCTGCCCTGGAGGGCACATGGGCTGTGCTGGAGACCAACCAGGTGCAGCCATGGACAGCAGGCGGTGCGGATGAAGATGTGCACCTCTGAAGTGACCATGTTAGGGAGGCATGGGCCTCTGGAAGGGGAGGGGAAGGGCAGCGAGTCGGTATGCAGAGGACACAGTTACAGCACAGAGCTATAGGAGCACGGCAGTGGGGAGTGGGTTGGTGGAGTGCTCTCTCTCCTCCTTCCATTGTATCTGTCCTACTTCTTGTATGCAGGCAGGGACCCTCCTGAATATGGTAATAAAAACAACAGATAGCCACTCCTTCCCCTCAGAGGGGCTGTGAGCCCTGAAGCAGGAGGGGCACGAAGCACTGGGGATGGGCCCACCTGCACCAGTGGGTACCCAATAAATATGGCTCTGTTCTCCTCAGGCTGATGGCCAGACTCAAGGATTACTTGTTCCTACAAGGCAAGGCCCTGGGCCCCTGGCAGCCTGGGACCACTGCCTCCTTGCCAGAACAGAGAGGCGGGCAGTACTAGGGAGAATAGTCCCCTGTCCTGATGTTCTCAGTTGGCTCTTTCCCTGTGACTGTGCCATTTCCCAGTCAGTGGATCTCAAATATCCAGGCTGCCCAGCAGGGTTTTCCTCCTGGGGCTGGGTGTGGGGAGGTATTGGGGCACTTGGGAGGAGTCTGTACAGGGAAGCCTACCACCAGGCCACAAGAACTCTCTGGAGGACGGTCCACATCCCAGCAATCACTCCTCTCAAGCCAGGAAGATAGATGCTGGCAGGTGGTGAGGGAGGCACCCAGTCAGCCAAAATAGAAAACATCCTTCCATGTAGCCCAGCACTCTCCAAAAGCCGCAAAGTGGGCCATCATCCTCTTGTGGAGATGAGCCACTTGGGGCTCAGAGATTAAAATCATATCCTGAGGTCATGTAGCAAGAAGGGTCAAGTTTGGAGGCAAGCCTCCAATTCCACGTTCATAGAAAAGGGAGCTGTCACACACCAGCAGGCTATACAGGGAACTTGGCTACAACCCATACTAGGGGTGGCCTGTGGGAGTGAGAAATGTGTGTTCAGGGAGAGAGCATTTTGAGTCTGTTGCTCCAGGGCTGGGAGGAGAAATCTCTAAGGACCCCCTGTAGCCATCCCAGAGGCATTCTGTGGTTGCCCGCCCCGCCTTCCCCCAGCCCTGGCCATCTCCATTCATGACCACTTTTATCATTATACCTCTTGGGCCCTCCGCCTCAGAGCAGAGCCTGTTCACTTATGTGAGGGGCTAGGGAAATAGGCTGCCAGAACGAGTTGGGTGCTCTGCCCAGAGGCAGAGGTGCATAACAGAAGGCAAAGGATGTGGCCTTAGGGTTCAAGGCCAGGGCCCTCTGGGACCTGAAGAACCAGAAGCAAGAAATGTGCCTGCCTGAATAATGCCTCAGTGAGAGTCTGAGGGAGCCCTGACACTTCAGAAATGTCCTGAAGGAGCTCATTCCAGAACCATCGGAACAGAAAGATCACATCTGCAACCTTCATTCTGGTCCATCAGCCCCAGAGGAAGGCAGGTGTGGGAGCTGGGCACAGATCCCCAGGTACTCAACCAGCACACTAGCCTGGATTTCAGCTTCAAACACCGAGGACAGTGAGAGGCATGGTAGGGCTTGGAAGGGTGCAAAGGCTTCTGGTCTAATGATTTCTCTTCCTTTTCAATTTAAATGCAGCACCCAAAGGCTCTTTCCCAAAGAGATAGATAAAGAAAGTGCCTCCTTCTGGATGCCTAATGACACTCCCATCTGGGGATGAGGCCAGGGGACAGAGATTCAGAGGCAGAGGATGCATATCCAGCCTTGGAGAAAGTACTCTGGGCAGGAGGCATAAGTGGTGGAGAGGGCATCATGGAGGGCATGCCTGATGAACCCATTTGTGGGGTGTCACCAGCCTGAGTGTACAGCTAGGAAACAGCAAGGAAGACCCAAGAACCAAGAAAGGAAGCAAAAAAGGGTGTCTCATCATCCTTGGCTCAGTCTTACAAGTTGGTGCTCCTGGGCACTGCCCAATGTGCAGCTTACTCTGACTTCCTCTTCACCAATGACTTCCAAGTATCTTGGGTCCTGACCGCTTTCTGACCTCTGGGCCCATATAGCCACAACTAATGGAGTCTTCCTAGAGGTCGTTGGCCTCCTAAACTTGCCACATCCAGTCCAGTCTAGAACAACTCCCCTAACCTCACTGCTACCTTGGGTTTTTCCCATTTCAGCAAATAGCCTCATTGCCCACCCAGCTGCCTGAGCCATAACTCTGAGTACCAGATTCCTCATTCACCTCATGCCCCAAAGCCGCCCATGCAACACGTCCCATAATGCCTTCTCTTAATTTGTTTCACTCTTGTTGATTTCCCCTCTTGTCTCTTCATTCTCTGTGCACATGTTGGTTAATGCCCTCAACATGGTGTCTATGAGTCTAGGTAACACCATCACTCTCCCTACCTACTGCGATCACCAAACATGAGTTTGGTGCAGGGCAGCCACAAGTGGTGGGCCCTCCTATAGGCTTGGATGCAGAAAGTCTGCACATGGTTAACAGTTTACCACCTTCAGATCCTCCTAGATCAGTCAGGATTCACCAGTGCCAGGGACTGGGTACACCCAAAAAAGACTTGGTTTTTTGAGGTGTACCTCTAGGGACATAGACAGAGGAAATGCAGGATGGATCTGCCTGGAGCTGTGACTTCACAGCTGCTTTGTGGCTGTGACCACAAAGGCCAAAGTATGTTGCTTGGTGTGTCTGGTGTGGCCTGGAGTGACCAAGGATCTCTTATCAGGGAAAAATGAGTGACTCCTGGTGCTGTCCCTGCACCAGGGACTCTTAAGTACAATGCCAAGACCCTGTAAGCTCTGAATCTGGGTGGAGGCTGGGCTTTCTACCTCACTGCATCTCCAGAAAGATCCTGTCAGGGGCTATAGCTGGGCAAGGGGCATCTGTCCCTGATAATTCCAGCAAGGCTGAGTCTTCTTCCTAATTTAGGCTTCAGAAGCCTAAAGAGAAGGAAAGAGAAGAAATGTTGAAGCACTACCTCCTTTCTGGGAGGTTTCTCCCACAAAGGACAGGCAAAAGATTCCTCTTGTTGTTCCTCTGTGAGGCAGCAATAATTAAACCCATTGTAGAGATGAGTGACCCAAGGCTCAAGGAGGAGGGACTTCCTTGGGCTACCCAGGGATCAGCGGTGGAGAGCCCAAACCTGAAACATAGAGATGCCTGGGCAGGAGTCCCTATTGGGGAAATTCTGCCCTTGGCAGTCAGGGCTTCCCTGGGACACTCATGGGCCACTCTGGCTTCACTGACAACACTTGGAGGAGTCTCCTTTTTAGCTGCCCTAACGGGGAACATCTCGCATATCTGGTCTAGCCAGGCGACCAGCATTTCCTGGCATTCTGATCCTTGAGATAGCAACAGAAACACCAGGGGAGCACGAACAGATAAGGGTTCAATCTCTGTCTCCACCATCACAGACTATGTGGCCTGGGTGGGCCTCTGGTCTCCTGGGCCCCCACACTATGGGCTGGCAGGCCTAGGGAGTATGCGATCAGCTGAGATGCCTGTGTAGGGGTTCCATGGAACATGAAGCACGAGGAGGCCTGTTTCCTTCCCGCCGTGGTAACTTCCTCTGTGATACGGAGCCCAGGGTGGCCACACCCCATTTCCTCCAGAGCCTGTGGGAGGATGCTCACTGGAAACCCCTTCCAGAGGGTTTTCTCCTGGCCCTGTGGGAAGGGCCAAAAAAGAGTCACACTGTCCATCACTGGTCCCCACCCCAACCCTTCTACTGTTCCGTCTGGGGCTCCTGAGTCAGCACACTCGCTTGATGTTATCGCTGCCACTTTCCATGCGGTGCAATCTAGGAATGCATGCCCATGTCATGGCCTCAGCCTTGATGTCATCTCTCCAAAAAAACAAGATGTGTGGCTACCCACGAACCTCATGGCCAAACCCAGGAACTCTGTCCTTCCCATGGTGACTTTGGGACCGGTAGGCCCGCTGCTGGCATGGACCTCTCCTATGGCTCCTGATTTTCCTCCTTTCCTGCTCTACCAGAGCCCTGGCCACTGGTCAGTCTCTCACATTTCTAATATGTCCCTAACCCTTAAAAACTGCTGTGCTGGCCTTCAGTGCTTCTTCCTGACTAACCCTCTGTGGCCTTTTGTTGCATGGACAGGAACCACTCATAGGCAGATCTGTCTTCTGCACAAGCAGCCTCCAAACAGCTGAAACTTCCTGTAGGTCCATAGACACTGTAAACCTGCTCCTTCATCCCTGGGTCCCCATGTTAGATACCTGGACATTGGTTCTAACTCTTCTTACTTATATTCAAAAGCACTTTCTAGAGAGGGTGTTGAGTAGATTAATCCTGCTCCCCCATCCATAAGGCTACAAATTCCATAAAGGCAGGGCCCTATTGGTTTTCCATCATCCTTGTATCCTCTTCCCCTGCTGGGAACCTAGTAGGCACTCAATAAAAATGAATGAATGACTGAATTACTCCATTATATCATCTAGTCCTATAAACTTCTACCTCCTCAGTCTCTCTGGAAGCTGCCTCCTCTTTACCATACCTGCTCCTGAAACTTGCTGTCTCTCCGTTCCCCAAACACTCTTCCTCTAGCCAGTCCTCTCCATCCCTCCCACAGTGTGACTTGCCCACCTGACGTTACCTCCCCTTTCAGCTTGTGCTGGGAGGCAGCATTCTCTGGGGAAACTCTTTGGTCCCCATGGATCCTCAAGTTGGGAAAAGCATTTCCTTGGGATCCCTCAGCTGTGAACTTCTTTCCCCCATCCCTCCTTGGATCTACACAGTGAGAGAATCCACTGCCCTCTCTAACATGCTGAGAGCCTCCAGGGCCAGAAGTGAGGGCCAGTGGGAGGGTCCCATCCACCTCCTCCCCAGCACAGAGCCTAGTACAGATTGGAAAAATTTGCTGACTAACTGTCTGAGCTGTGACGACTCATTTCTAAAAGGAAAGTGGCCTTCCATCTCAGAGGGACCACACCAGCCCTATGCCTCCCTGACTACCCACTTAGCTACTCACTGTGGCTCCCACTCTCCACCGCCCAGGTTCCAGAGCATGGTCTGACACAGACCTCCACTCTGTGTGGCATCTGCCTCTAGTGTCCTAAACTACTCTTGTGCCTCCTAAGTGCTTCCTATAAGGGGCTGAGCAGAGTCCTCATGGAAAACGGGGAAGCACCAGGGCTGGACATGCTACATCCAGGCTCAGAAGGGCAGGGCTGGCCTCATGTTGGGTCCCAGATCCTGGCAGGGGCCCCAGCTAGGTCTCGAGGACTAAGGTATGCATACTAAGGTATGCAAGGGCAGTGACATTTCTGCCCTATAATGAAACCTGCCAGGGCTGCAGGCTCAGGCCACAGTACTTAGACCCTAACTTCTACCTGCTCTAGAGGGCTGTCTACTTGAGTCCAGCAGAATGTCATCACTATGTCTGACTCCATCCATCCAGACTGAATCTGGGGCCCCAAAACATCATACCCAGTGTGGGGACCTTCTCCCATATCAGAGGGCACCTGCAGAAGCATGGGGACTCACATGGATGCACCTCATATAAAACACCCCTGCCCGGCACACTTGGAAGTACAGACACATCCAATCATACTAACATACAGACACTCAGAAATGCACACGTGTGCACCCATACCCCTGTGGCCAAGAAACTCACAGCACGGGGCGGCAAGCACAAACTCGTGCTGTCCTCTCCAAACTCCAAGGTGAAAAGCAAACACTTGTCAGCCCCTCAAGCCTCTCAAGAGACTGGCTTTTTCAGAAACAGTTCCTGTTCCTCAGAAAGGCCTCTGGAGCTGGAGGTGAGCTAGGGCAGTGGCCATGTAAAAAAAATATGCCTGGAAGATCTTGTTTGAGAAACCATTGTTCCCTGAAGCTCCTGGCACCTTCCAGGGGCTCTACGAAGGAGTGCAGAGTCTAAGAAGGGCAGTCTGGTCTGCAGAGGGAGGTGAGGCTCATATAGCTCAGAGGGAAGGGTCACACAGCAAGGTGGTACTGGAGTCAAAATTTGAACTCAGGGCCCTCACCCACCCCAGGTGATCTCTGCAGCTTGGGGGTTAAACACAGCTTTGAAAACCAGGACTGTTGCTGTCAGACGGGATCTTACCATGAAGGAATGCTCTGCAATCTCGCTGGCTGGACATGATGCGCACACACATGCCATTCTCTCTGTTCACAGCGGGCTATGAGGCAGAGGTCCCTGGGTGGGCAGACCTTGCTGACGGCTTTGGATCCTGCTCTGGAGCACAGGACTATGCCATTTGGCTGGAATCTGCCTAGGTGGACTGTGGTGTAGGCCTGTGAGGGTCTTCCCCCACTCAGATCTTTCACTGTGGCCAGAAGAGAGGGATCTAGGAGGAGAAGGAGAGGCTGGTATTGGAATGGGCCCAGGGTGGGCACAGTCAGCCAGGAGGCTTCTTGGGATTAGAGGCAGGGTGGGGAGCCTGGGTGTAGGCGCTCAATCCAGTGTCTCCCAGGCCCCGCCCTGGCCACTCCAGGCCAGGAAGTCAAGGCTGTGCCCAGAGGCCCCTCAGAGGGAGGGGGCAGCCTCATTGGGCAGACTAGCCAGGGAGGGCTGGAGAGTGCTTAAGGAGGCAGGCGGATGCGCTGCCAATTCTTGGAAGGGCTTATTAACAAAAACCCCTGAGCCTGACCACCTGGAGGAAAGGCTCACCGTTCCCATGTGTGATAAGGGCCAGGAGATTCCACAGGTCAGGTAGTTCCCCCGCCTCCCTGGCGTTTTGTGGTCACCATTAATCATTTCCTCTAACTGTGTATATAAGAGCTCTTTTGCCAGTGAGCCCAGTGCTCAGAGAGAAAGGCTAAAGTCCTCAGGAGGATGTGGCTGCAGAACCTGCTTTTCCTGGGCACTGTGGTCTGCAGCATCTCTGCACCCACCAGCTCACCCAGCTCTGTCACTCGGCCCTGGCAGCACGTGGAAGCCATCAAGGAGGCCCAGTGCCTTCTGAACAACAGTAGTGAAGCAACTGCTGTGATGGTGAGTGAGGAAGGGAGTGTGGGCCGTGCCTGAGTCGCCTCACTGGCCTAGGCTGGCCCTGTCAGCTTGGTAACACGGTATTTTCCTTTTCTACAGAATGAAGCAGTAGAAGTTGTCTCTGAAATGTTTGACCCTGAGGTAAGATACTTCTCTCTGACACACCTTCCCAGAGGCCTCTGCCTTGGGGGTGGGGATAAGCTCATTTTAGATGGACTTTCACAGGGTCCGCATTCTCCTCAGCCACCTGGGTACCAGAAGGAGGGGTGCTCAGGAAACCAGTGGCCTTGCCTCTGTGGCAGTCATGTAAACTCCTTCATTAGCTGAGAAGCCATGGACAGACCTAGCATTCAAGGGGGTGGGGGTCACCAGGGGACCGGTGGGGAAGCAGGAGTTACTTTGAGACCAAGCCCTGTGGAGACAAGAGTGCTGACTACAGGGAGGCGCAGAGGTATTTCAGAAGCAAGCCTTGATCACACAGCAGGTCTAAATTGGGCTACTTTCTGCCCAATTGGTGGGGGGATAGCAACCTGCTTTCCTGGGGACTGGGACCCTCTTGAGATGCCAGGGAATGTGGCTGTGCTGATGAGGGTGGCCTGAGCTGAATGGTGAAGATACATGTTTGCATGAACAGAGCAGTATGTGTGACTAGACCCAGCATCATCCTGTGCCCCTCCCAAACCCTACTCTTGAGGGACAGGGCTGAGAACAGGAAAGAGTGATGAGGAGGGTGTCATGTGCCCACCAGAGGGCACTTGGCCACTACTCACCAACGAATGGACATTTCCCACAGGAGCCGAAATGCCTGCAGACCCACCTAAAGCTGTATGAGCAGGGCCTACGGGGTAGTCTCATCAGCCTCAAGCAGCCCCTGAGAATGATGGCCAACCATTACAAGCAGCACTGTCCCCTTACACCGGTGAGTGCCCATGTCAGGGTCCCAAGCTAGAAGGTTTTGGCCTAGGAGGGTTGAAGACTGGATAAAAGGAGGGGCCTTCCACTGTAGCTGATGAAGACCCCACAGGGTTTCTGTGTCAACAGATTTGTAATGATTTGCCCCTTCAGAGAGCCAACAGCCCTGCCTACTTTTATCTCTAGGAGTTAAGGCCATGGAGCTGGGAGCCTACATACTCCCTACTGGGAGTATGCTTACGCTCTTATTATCATTAATGGGCTCAGCAGTGAGGCAAACTCAAGGAAATTCAGGGCCCACCTAAGGTCCAGGATACATTCCTGGGCCCAAGTGCTACCTCCTAACAGGACTTCCTCAGCCTCTTGTGAGGTTCCTAAATTGCATGGGAGTAAGGAGGGGGTCATATATAGATTGGACAAATGCCCCAAACAGTCCTTTCCTGTGAGGAGAGAGGTCTGTGGCCTTGACTGCTGCCTGCCCCTTCTGGGTCCCTGGAGCTGGCCTCTGAGCAAAAAGGCAATTTGTCAGGTGCTCGGCCCTGGCTACGACTGGAGGAATTGTGCACTCTGTGGGTGACACCTGGTGGCAACTTGTCACCTGATCCAGGTCAGCATGTGGGTCCAGAATGGGTTTTAACAGGCATTGCAGAAACACACTGGTACTTTGCTCACATTAGTCATTCATACCTGGACTCAATTTTCTTTTTTTTCTTTCCTTTTTTTTTTTTTTTTTAAGGAAACTCCCTGTGAAACCCAGAATATCACCTTCAAAAATTTCAAGGAGAATCTGAAGGAATTTCTGTTTAACATCCCCTTTGACTGCTGGAAGACAGCCTAGAAGTGAGGCAGGCCAGTGCAGCCAGGAGACAGCCCTGAGAGCGCACCTCACGACTTACTGCCCTCGAACCTACAGATTGCTGAAACTCAGGATCTTCACCTTGGAGGGACCATAGTGGGGGCTGTGGCCATGGGGGTGGGGTGGGGCAGGGCATAGACTTGTGCTGAGACATGCTGCCTGATACAGGCTTGGTATGGGGAGCGGGCAATGTTTTATATTGGCAGGGATCAGTAATATTTATTTATATATTTATGTATTTTAATATTTATTTATTTATTTATTTAAGATCATACTCTATATTTATTCAAAGTGTTTTACAATAATAATAAATTTAAAGCCTCTTCTTATTTGTGCAATTTCTAGTTTATTTTCAAGCATGAGCGAATGCTGACGGTGTTCTCCTCCCCCACGGGGCAAGGATGGGAGGAGCTGCAGGGTTGGGGGGGCCTGAGGGGCGACACTGTCAGAGCAGAAGGGAGGTGAGAGTTGGCCTGGGTGCTACATTCTGCACACTAGATGTGCTTCCTTGGATGCTCAAGGGGTTCCAGTGGAAGACAAGGTTTTCAGGTTCATTTGGAAGTCTGAGGAACCTGGTCAGTGGACACTCTGCTCCAGAAAAAGGACTTTATACTTCCTGAGAAGGCTTGGGGGTTCTTGGGGCTTGGCTGGCCACTAGCTGAATGGGCCTGCCCTTGAGAGAGGCAAAACCCTTATGCCCCTGGGCCCCGTGACTACAACTAAGCCCTCATACTCAGGTCTTCAACCACTCCTAAGGTGAACCAGTAGATAGACTAGCTGTTAAAAAAAAAACAAACAAAAAAAACATTAAAAACAACAAACAACAACAACAACAACAAACCACAGGGGTCAGAGCTAAGCATATTTACCAAACTTTCCCCCAAATAGGTGACCTTAATCTATGAAAATCAGAATGTAAATTTAGAATTTGTTAGTACATGACTCTACTGTGGCATTTTTCTAAGCTGGCTTTTGTTTTTACATGAAGTTTTGCATCTAATCAGGTGCCCTTCCCTAAAGTCCAAGGCCTTCAGGCCAAGAAGGAGCAATGCTCTTCTCTTCCCTTTGCCAGCCCGGTTGGAGCCGCGCTCCTGAACTCATATTCTTGTGTCCCTCCTGCAGACAATGAGGAAGTGGGTGTGTCCTCAAGTGTCAGGTGGACAGCAAGGCCAGCCTTCTCTTTGACAGATGGGCCTGAGGAAGCTGGCTTGGTGCAGCTGTTCCCCCCACTGGCTTTCTCTCCATACCACCTACTCTCTCTGCTCTAGCCTGCACCTGCAGGCAGCACCAGTCCTGACCAAGACCTGTTCTAACAGGCAGGCAAAGAAGGGTCATGACTCTAGATGTGATTACAAATAAAAATTCTTAGACCAAGACTGATTTTCAGCAACAACAAGAATCCATAAAGTGTGCTGTGGTCATAGAAAATGCATGAAAAGCATATCTTGCCCACTGATAAGGTCCTCTCTGTCTTCCACATAAGCCAGTGATGACTGATAAGAGATTTAGCATTTCCTTAGACTCACATATATAGGTACCCCTCTCCACAGAAATGTGGAGCCAAACCCAGGGCTCAGATCGGCTTGGAGCTACCCTCAAGTCATACCATGTACCTGTATATGCTCCTGGCTTGTGCACTCTGGGGATTAGAAAACCATTTTGCCTCAATGAAGACAGTCAGCGCATCTGTCCACGACAATCACACCGCAGTCTGTGCTGAAATTCAGAAAGAACTTTCGGCTGACAACATTATATACAATGTAAGTCTGGGTCTTCATCAAACATCACTTTGCTCTTAGAGGCCCTTTGTGTTTCTGACCAGCTTCTCCTTCTTCCAGGGTTCCTTCAAAAGGCCCCAGAACACCAGTGAGGTAAGGTGCAGTCTTCCCATGGACCTTTCTGGCCACATTTGAGAGGGGTCATCACCCCCGTTGGCACCCAGGGCAAAGATAAGAACAAAAGATACCAGAATGAGAAATCTGGGGAGATAGCTGAATTTGAGTTTGGGGCCTCCAGCTCTGCCAACAGATGAATGAGTGGACAGTTTCTAGGCTTTTCCAGGCTCTCTGATCGCTATCCTAGATCAGCCCTGGGCCTAGGGAGAGACCAGACACTGCACACCTGGTGTCCTGTGGGACAATCAGACTAGGGCCTGAATTTGAGTTCAGGGCTCCTAGCCAGGGTGACCAGGGATGGATGATAATAGGGTTCAACTTGTGCTCTGCTGTACACCACCATCATCCCAGCACCCCCAACCTTGTTTTAGGAGCCCTGCTATGGGGAGTTTACAAAGGTCTTCATCTCTACCTTGAAGGAACTTATGAAATACAACGAGCGTGATCATCACATAAGAAAAGTTTATAAGGACATGAAAGAACTCACCAGAATCTGCCCAAAGCTGGAAGTAAGTTGCTGTTTGCTCTTAGGGAAACCTCATGCCACTACAGCCAGGGGCCCAATGGGACAAAGGACTTCTTATGGCCTCCACTTGCCACATGTGAGGCCTCAGGTACTACTTTCTGATCCAAAAGAAATGCACTCACTGACAGGGGCTGGGGCTTAGAAGCGTGGGGATTTCGGGGTTTTTTCAGAAGTTTCTGCTATGCCCTCTGCCAAGTCCCTATGCACAGCATGGAGCAGGTCTGAGACAGGTCAGAGCAGGGCTGGTTGGGAAGGGCTGCTCAGTGCCAACCTTGGTTGGGTGGCCAATCCCAGGAAGTTCTGGTTTGCCCTGCTCCTGGGATTCCTTCAGAGCTAAGGAGCCCCACTAGGAGCCCACTATGTGGAGATGGGCAGTGGTGTAGCGGGGCATGTTCTTGGGAAATGACTGATGTGTTCCTCTATATTTGGCCCCCTGCTTACATATCCCCTGTGTGCTCTTACCCTGCTTGTCCAGGGCAGCCATGGGACCTGCCCACACTTTGCTGCTCTTCCCCAAGGCTACAGATGGTTCTCATACCCTGTGCTCCATTACCACCAGACAGCCTCTACTGCCCCCTTTAAGGGCCTGCCCATTATCTCCCAGGGGCTGGAGGGTTTACAGAACCCTTGTGGCTGGTAGAACAGAGTTTGCTTTTATTTTTTTCTCCTAAAAAGATGACTTATATATGTATTTCTTATTTAGCCAACAGAATCACCCAAGAACTGTACTACTGAGAAAAGTAATTTCTCACAGTTCAAGGAAGCCTTGAGTGTTGTCATATCCATAGAAGGATGGAAATCCTGTAAAAGGGTCAAGAGCAGCCTGTGAGACTCCATCTTCTCAGTGAAACCTGGTTAGAGCTGCAAGAAATGGAATTGGAGGAGCCTCAGAAACAATTTATAGGCAGGGTGGGGTTGGAGTTTGCTGGCTCTGAGCTAACTGACAAGACTGCGGGTGGGTAATGGGGGTAGGGGTATGCCTGAGGAAATATTTCTGTAAATGATACAACAGCACCTGCTACTAAAAATAAAGTTGAGGTATATAAATGCTGGTGAGAGAGTTGTGGTATTTAGTCTCCCTGGGCCCTTGGTCAATTGGAAGGGGCAGAGGGCTGGGACTGATAGTCCCATAGTCAGGACTCTTGACCTGGGCAGCCAGGGGTCTCACGGGGGGGTGGGGGGTGGGGTCGGAGGGTGAGTGGGAGCCCCACCTCATCTGCTTTTCTGCTGCCCCTCCAGTGCCAGTTTACTCACAGTAGGGGCCCCATCAATGTCTGTGCAGCTTATTACTAGCCCTCTTCTCCCTGTGCCCTTCAGAACTCGAATCAGGCCCTTTCTCAGATCCCTCCACCCCCAGCCTTACTCAACACCCAGTTACCCCTGGATCTGAGGGCCAATACCCAAGACTCAAGGACCTCCCCGGTGTGGTGTCTACTACCGCTCCGGGGGTGGGGGGGCTGGGTGTCTAAATCTAATGCATTATCTCCCCTTATCTACCCTCCTGCTGAGGACTGATATAATCACAGAATGGTCAGATCTGGTAAATGACTCAGGAGAATGGGGGCTTTGAATCTATCCCCAGAGGACTGGGCACAGTGGGGAACCTGGGCCAGGTGGATGGCCCACTGGGACCAGGGATATCTTCAACCCCCTAGCTTCTTCTAGACCATCAAACAACTATCTGACTTCAAAATAAAGCCCCTCACAACACCCTTCAGGGTCTCCTTGGTGTTAACAGCCCACTCCCCAACTGCTGTCACCCCCTAATTCCCCAGTGCATGGGGTCCTGCCTGTAGTGAATCCCCCAGTTGCTCTGGTCCTGAAGTACTGCCAGAATGAGGTACTGAACTCTAATCCCCTTATCTTCAATTTTAATCCTAACCCTGATTTGAAGAGTTTACTGGAGGTGAGAGCCTCCTACAATCCAAACCTCCCAGATCATGAAGTCCTTCACCAAACCAGGAAAGATAAAGATCTATTGCTCTGGAATACCATTAGGTATCAAGCTGCAACCACAATTTGGCCCAAGCCAGACCTGTAGGGAGTATGTAACATCTACCTCTGATAGGGCTTGCCTAGGTGTGAAACTATGGATTATGCCTGTAGCCAAGGTACAGAACTACTATAGCCCTGCCTACCCCCATTCCTTGATCCAGGCTCCAGAGACCACTCCCTGCTCATCTCCACCTTGAGAGGCCACATCAGGTCAGATAAGCAAGTATGACTGAGTAAAGTCGCCAAATTATCTCAGAACATGGAGGGAAGCCCTGTGACTCAGTTCTGGGTATCAAGGCTGATAGGGCCAGGTGCCAAAGATAATTAAGATAAAACCTTGAGGAAGCCCATGGTACATTCTTCACAGACTGTGAGCTCTAAATATAATCCATCATCTCCCCTCGCCTGCTACTCCACATGGGTGCTCAGGGTGTTCCTCTGTAACGAGCACCAGAGCCTGCAGGATGCATGGCAGGATGGGGTTGTGGAGACACACCGAAGACAAGACCCACTGCTTCACTGCTTCAGTCTAAGGCATCTAACAGTGGATGGCTGGGGGCTAGCATGTACACCCCTGTCATCCCATTGCTGTCTTCAGGACATTAGGGTGAACACAGGCCTGGCCTGTCCCTAACTTACTGTGACATTGAACAGATGCCTCAGTCTCTCAGCCACAGTCCATACAGGCAGGGTGGGCTCTAGTCCCAAAGGCCAGACCATAGCCAAGGTTCAGGGTCTTTGTCAAGCTAAAGGGCCTCAGAGCATGTGGCTTAACTCTAGGGAAACTAAGGTTGATCAAGAGATTCTGGTGCCTCCTCTGGGAAACAACAAAGCTGGTAAGAACACAGGTAGGAAGGTAGCTATTCGACAAGAAATAATTGTTCCGATTCCTCTGCCATCCTTAAACCTTGGTCACCAAACTACCATCCATGAAGAGATCCTGCAGTGAGGGCCACTTGGGTTTTTTTCTTTCTTCTTCTTTTTAACATTTACTTTTGAGAGAGAGAGAGAGAGAGAGAGAGAGGCAGAGTGTGAGCAGAGGAGGGGCAGAGAGAGAAGGAGACACAGAATCTGAAGCAGCCTCCAGGTTCTGAGTTCTGAGCTGTCTGCAAAGAGCCTGACGTGGGGCCTGAACACATGAACCATGGGATCATGACCTGTCAACGTAGGAAACTTAACTGACTGAACCACTCAGGTACCCTGAACTACTTGGGTTTTCTATGTGCCCTAGTTTCCTCTCTAATTAGGCTCATATCTAGACAGTGGTAATGGTTTCTGTTGGGAGCTGGAACCAGATGGGAGGGACATGTGGGTACTGTGCTAGAGACCCAGGCAGGCCTGAGCCCACAGCTCTCTGGGAGCCTACTGGCTCTATTGCCTCAGAATATATGGAGAGGCTGGTACACTGGAAGGTCGGAGCTCAGGGATGGATATCTGGGCACAAGACACTTGGTCTGACCCCCAACTGGCTGGGAATGGCCCTACATACTCCCTTTCCCTAGGATACCAGGCAAAAGGTTCAAATTATATCCCTCCAAGGAAGATAACCATGAGCAAATATGGGTTGGGCCCATTCTGACTCTGAAGAAACACTCCTGGCTTTTCTGGGCCCACCTCTAGACCAGGAGGGAGCTCAGGTCTGGGTAGCCTGAGAACATAGGCTCATTTGTACATCAAGACTTCCCAGGACAACTGAAGAGTCCCTTTCCCTTTATTTCACAGGGCCCTCACCAGGGACTACCTCAACTCTTTATCACCCTTTGCCTCCTAGAGCCCCCTTTTGCCCCCAGAAGTCAGCAGTACTGAGGTTAGAACCAGGAATCTAAGACATCCACTTAAGTGGCTTAAGAGGTTATGCAAACTTTTCACACACGCGAGGCCTCAAGAACTGGAACAGCCCTACTGGCAGCCACATGGTGGTCTCTGTCACTGGCCACAGTGTGGCTACATTCTTTGACTCAGCTTTTAAATCTGGGGAGAGCACACAGAAGGAGAGAAGCTTCATCCACAGAAAAAGACAATTTGTCTGCCCATTAAATAAAATGATGGACATGAAGCTAACATGCCAACATGGCAAGGCACCTGTGAAAGGTCCAGAATGGCAATGATACTAGGATGATGTCATGTGAGCTAAGGGCTAGAAAGGAATTGGGATGACGATCTGGGTGGTGGGATGGCAGGTGTATTTTCTCCTTGGTTTTCTACCCTGTGATGACTGTAAACATGGCTGTGGCTGGATCTGAGGAGAGATGCTGAACACCAAGGTCAGTGGGCATCATGTGGTTCAGTTGTTTATAGAAAATTTGCATCTTCAGTGTCTTCAGGTAAACGGGGTTCTTGGTGGTAGCTTGCATCAAATGATTCCTCAAGTCGGTGGTTCAACCAAGATGCACGTGATTGGCTTAAAAAGGGGGGTGCTCCCCTCAAAGTCCAGAGGGTTGTCTGCTCTTTCTGAGAGCAAGGACAGCCAATGAGGTCTGGTTGCTCTTCCTTGGCAGGCAGGAAAGCTCTCACTGTAGTCCTGGAGCTTGCAAGGTACTGTTCGGGCATCCTCAATTAACCTTACAACTATCCTGTGCATGGAGTGACAGGTGGGGGCTACACATCTGGCCTGCACCACACAGCCCTAAGTGGACAGGACTTGCCCTGGAAACTAGGACCTAAGGCCTTATCTCTCTTGTATCTTGGCTGCCTGCACATGTGCATGCTTAGGGATTCAGGGTCTATATGAATGAGAGTGGAGGGCCAGGGCTGCATGCACTGGGCACATATTGTGCCAACCTGGGCTTCTGAGTAACTTGCTATTTGTGTTGAAGGCACATAGCTGAATCCAGCAGCTCCTGTTGTGGGACCCTCCCACATTGTTACATGGGCTTCACAAAAAAGAAAACTGGCATGTGGGTCTCTCCTAGGCCTTAGTCTCCTTAAAACTGTAAAGTAGGGTTGTGGCAGGGACAGAGAGGCACCAGCCCCAGACCAGCCTGCTATGACGTAGGAAGGCCTACTGTCCTGACACTTAGGGCAAGACCAGGAAACCTGTTTCTGCTGAGAGTGCCCTGATGCTGGCCCTATTTCTCTGAGGAGAGGGGAGGCCAGAATGCTCATGACATCCAGGTCTACAGTGCAGGTCAGAGCAGGGCAAGCCCCAAGAAGGGAGCTGGGGGTGCGGAGGGGCCATCTCACCTTCTGTTAGTGCTGGAAGCACCCGGGCCCCAAGGCCCAGACAGGCCTGGGACTTCTGCAGAACCATACAGGAGATAAGCTAGACTGAATCTTCAGGTCTGGTTCACAGAAGCCCCCTTTCTGGACCCTCAGAAGGGCTGTTGTCCTCGGAAATGGCTGACCAATTTCCCTCCTGTGAGGAGACCCTGCTATGTCTGCCAGGAAAAATGCAGCTTCACAGCTTATTTTTCACTGTGGTTTGAGATAACAGCAGTGAAACAGTTTCATGTTGCTGCCACTGATGTTATCTCTGGCCCAGACCTGCTCTTTCAATCTGAGAGTTGATTAATTAAAAACTGTTCTCCCTTTTCTTTTTCTCAACTTCAAGGGAAGATCAGCACAAACTCCCCAGGTTCTGCCCTCAAACATACTTCATGGCCTTCACCCAAGAGGAAGATCTGTATTTCTTCAAGATCCTGCAGTTCTTCTGGAAGCAGAGAAAATCTTTTTAAAATAATTATTTTGAGCTTTAACTGAGTTGTATGTTAAGTACACAAATCTCTAAGTGTATATTTCAGTAGCTTTTTGTATATGTCTATACCAATATAAACAGCACCCCAGGGCTCTAGGATATAGAGCATTTCTAGGGCTCCTTTATAAAGGCTGCCTCTGCTTTCTCCTTCTTAGTTAGTATCTGCTGCCCTAAGTGTCCAACCTCTATCACCACAGAGTCATCTTGCCCTTCTTAAACTTCATTTAAATGGAATCATAGACTGTGCTCTCTTTTGTGTTTGACATCTTTTGTTCAATATTAATATCTGTGCAATTCTTTCTGTTTTTTGATAGAGCTGTAGTCTATTTTGTTTCTGCATAGTTCATCATGTACCATCATGTATTTCCCATTTCACTGCTGATGGATATTTTAGCTGTGTCTGCTTTTTGGCTAACATTAATAAGGCTGCTACAAATACTCCTGTATTCCTATCTTGGTGAGTATTATGTATGCATTTCTGCTGGAAATGCTGGGAATGATGTGGAGTTACTGGGTCATTGGATATACATATTTTAGTTTTAGTAGTCACTGTCAAATATTTTTCCATGGGAAAGTCTTTTATAAGCAATATTATTGGTTTTCCTCCTTCTTGTACCCTGCTTGTCTATCAGACTCTGGATCTTTTCTCTCCTTTCACATGATCTGAAACTGCTTCCCAAAGTCCTCGTCATTGCTGGAAATTCTTCTCTACATTGTTCAGTCTTGCCCAACTGTCAACATTCTGACAAGCCAATTGTTGGGAAACAAAACCCAAATCCGATTAAGCCTCAGAGGGTGCTCACAGGGCCGTTGGACTTGCCCTTGGGGAGCTTGGCTTGGGTAGGCTGCAGGGAAGTAAGCACATTGATAAGAGCAGAAATGAGCAAGTTTACACTCTCCACTTCCTCATGCTACCATGGCTGTATAGGGGCTCCCTCAACTTCTAGCATCGCATTTTGGGATCAGTTTGTTCAAAAAGGGCCCAGTCTGACATGGATGTGGATGGTGTCTTGCCAGGGTGTTCTTCAGTGTAGCCCTTGTCCATAAGTCTCTTGCCCCATAGGCTCTGGGAGGCCCCAAGGAAACTATGATGTGCTATCATCCTGGGGGAGAGACAAGGTTGAGGGGCTCAGCCACAGATAGTGTCCTGGGCTCCTCTCAGGGTCATCATCCCCTAGTCAATTCCCCATCATACCTTGGTATTTTCACTTTCCTGGCCCCTTAAACAAATCTGCCCACTTCACCAACCTATAGCCCTGCCCCAGCCTACCCCACCTGTCCCACACAGATTACCACCTCAGTTGGCCCAGGGGCATTAATCTCTACACAGACTTCCCATACTTCTCTCTCCGTGGCAGCTGGATGGATTTACATACTCATGAATCCACTCAACAAATATTTATTGAGTGCCTATGAACTATCAGGAACTGTTCCAGGCTCTGCAGGGAACCCAACCCTTGAGATGCTTACATTTTAGGTAATTAGTCTCGCCATGTCCCATATGGGCCGCCTGCTGGCTCAGGGTGAATATCAAGTAGTATGTTCTGGCCTAAGGCCCAGCCATGACACTCTGGCCCCCACAATCCCTATACATACCTTTAGCTTCACTGCTCACAGCCCTGTCTCCTTCCTGGCAATCCTAGGCCCCAGGAACAGAAACCAGCCACAGTTCTACCATACCCTGACCCCTATGCCTGGAATGTATCTCAGCCAAGTGCCTGAAATCTGTTAAGTTCCTGACATCCATTTCCCTCAGGAGACTCAACCAGTGTCGAGTAGGAATCGACATATCCTCTATGAGGGCATACTCCTCCTCAATACTTACTCTGAGGCTTGCCTGCCAACCTACTGGGCCTTACGGTACACTATCATCTGCCTCTCAGGTAATATGGGGTCTCTGCTCTGACCTACTTCTCTATCCCTCAGGTCTGAGGAGGACTCTTCACTATATGGGTGCCAGCAGTGGCTATATTTTAGGGTCTGATGAAAATGAGTCTGTTCTCACCTGTAAGTAAAAGAAATGTACATCGGTTTTATGGAAATCAATATGAAAAGGCATTTTGAGTTTTCAAAGTTTAGAAAATGCTCTGTGGAAGCAGATCAGCACTAGGCTATAAGATACTCAGCAAGGGATGCTGTTATCATTACCTTTATCTATGAGAGCATCTGAGAGGTGAGCCAAGAGGATAACTTTGGGCCACTCAGGAGCCAGGGGACCTGGGAACCCAATATCAGCACAACTGCATGCTCCCTATCCCACTTAACGGATATCTCAAAGGAAACAGAGGGAGGGAAGCTCAGCTCCCTGGCAATGTGTCACATTTCCTCCTACTCAGAGCCTGGGACAGCCCCAAGCTTTCCTGGTGGAAGCCCTGGCTCCTGTCTAGGCTTCTTCTGCCAGCAGGGCTGCATATGGGTGGGGTCATTTCATGCACTGGAAGGGGAAGCCAGGGAACCAGCAGCTGCTGCTAAAGCCACAGCTTTCAGTCAGAAACTACATGGTAACTCATAGTCTCCACTCTCTTCCTGTATCTCAGGAAGCTCTCCTTGACTGACCCCACAGTTCTCAGGCCCCTTACCCCACTGGGATCCCTCTGGGCCAGCTGTTGTAGGCCCCTCCCAGGTCCTCGACTGAAACAGAAGCTCTCGCCCTCAACAGGGCTGGGAGCAAGGCTGTACCCAGCCCAGGTTCAGAGAAGGGTTGTGACCCAGTTAGACCCTAATGCTCCATCTCTCACTGGTTGACCCCCTGGAAATGCACACCACCCAGTGTTGGAAGCCAGGCAGAACTTAGGGAAAGCGGCAAGAGCTGCAGGCCATGTCTTGGGTCACTGTCACAGCAAAGGCTCCCATGCCTATGAAACTCAAGAAGAGAGACGCAGACTTGGGCTCCATGAGCAAACAAAAACACCAGGTATGGCTGAGGGCCTAACTCCCCCAAGTTACTGTAAGCCCCCATGGTAAGAAGGAGCATCTTTCCTTAGAGTCAGACAATCCAGTGGTCCAGGAGTCAGAGAAAGACAGAACAGGTCCATAACACTGACAGACAAACTGACAGACACAGCTCAGGGCTCCTGAAAGTAAGAGACAGACAGATACTGACAGAGTCCCTGGCATTGACAGATTTAACCAGAGCTTGGATGGGAAAGATGCAAAGACCAGTTGGGGACAGTGGAAGTGACAGACTGACAGAGTCCCGGGCAGTGACAGACAAAGATACAGCTGTTGCAGTGGTGGAAGTTCTGTCCTGAGCTTGGCCTTAGAGGCTCTTGGAGTTTCTTCTTGTCACTCTGATCAGAGAATTTGAGAAATTCTTTCCAGGGCCACAATTCTCCGTACTCCATGATCCCCAAGTAGGGAGCAGGTGGTGGCCTTTGCTGTCCCTGGACCTAGACTCAAGAATCAATCCACTCTCTTGTCCCCACCTCCCCTTCCTAGCCTTGTAGGGCAAGGAAAGCTTCCCCCATATTCCTCCTAGGTCCACCTACTCATAGCACGGTGGACCTGCTTGTCCTCGAAAAGGTTTTCTTAGGGACTACTGTGAGTCCAGACTCTGTGGGCACATTGGACAGTGTCAGGCAAAGGCTGCAGTCTAATTTATCAGAAAATGCTTGGTTCTAATTGGCCAGCTTCTGTTGTCATCCTTGTGACTTCCAGGGCTCAGGGACCTAAAAGTCTAAAAGAGTCTAAGAGGAGACATGCTAGGTCATACGACGATGAAGTGATTAGCCCTTTTCATAGATAGGGAGACTGAGGTGATATGGAATTTATTCAGCTCTATAGAGTCCAAGAACACCTTAGGAAGGGGTGAGATGTTTCTCCCTTGAAGGGACCTTTTTGTTGAAATCATGACCAGGCTGTTGCCTCAGGTTGGGTTCATGGAAACAAGACTCTGAGACAGAGATCAGCATGCAAGATTGCTTATGGAAGAGAAGCCGTTCAAGGTCACTCTTAAGTGGAGTTGTAGTATAGTCACTATCCATTTTTGACATCACCCATATATATGACCTATTTGCGAACCAATCTTGGGTTTTTACTTCCTTCATCAGCAATAATAAGCACAGGGAGACGCGGGATTTAATGCAGTCACAACAAAAGTCTCAGCTAACCCAAAGGAGGATTCTGGAGCTGGAATGGTCCTTCAAAGTTTTCCTAACTTGGGGCGAGGAGGAAATCAAGACTTTATTCCTCCATGCTTATCAGTAATTGGATATAGGCTGTGTCTGGAAAGAAGCATGACTTTAGGCATGGCAACTTTTTTCAGTAGAGGAAATCCCTAAAGAGACATGCAATATTCTATCTGAAGCTCAGGGCTGTTCTCTGCTGGTATGCTAGACATAGGACAGTGCCAGTAACTAGAGCAAATGTGAAAGAACTCCTGGTATTGGGTTTGTGCAGAGTCTGCCCCCATGGCTATTCCATTCATGTACCCACTGAGCCAGCACTGGGGTAGAATGCAGAAACTGGAGAGTATCAGCTGGGTGAGTCAGTATGTCTACCAGATTACTGTATCTTTTCCACTGTGGTATGATTTCTGGCGACTATTACCATGAAACATGAAACTACTCATACTATGTACCACAAACATTTGTCCAGCGCATTCCTTTATCCTCAACTTCCTTGTCTCGGGTCTTCTGGTCTTTCTCCTTCGAGGTCCCTGGCCAATCAGCCAAGCCATACACCACTTTCCGTGAGTACATATATATTTAATTTCAGACTATCTCTCTACACAAAGTCAGTGGCCAGATGTACCACCTGAAGCTCTAGCCCATTGGACTTTTCTTTACTATTGCCATTCAAGGTCACTCTTGAGTGGGGTTATAGTATAGTCACTAACCATTTTTGACACCACCCATATACTTATATGACCTATTTGTGAACCAAGCTTGGGTTTTTACTTCCTTCATCAGCTGGTCCTAGGGAATCACTCATGTAGCCATAGGCTCTTGTGCCACAGAGGTGGATGACATGGGGTTCTGGGTTACCTGTTTGTGCAGCTTATTTGTGCCCTCCATTCCTATTCATATTTGATTCCAGATGTATGACTTTCATTTATAATGGATTGTTCTAGGCCCACCTGACCTGTGGCTTAGTAAGTCTAGAAGAAACCAACTCGTCACAGGTAGTTCCAGCTCATGATTGCCCCAGCTCCTCTAGGGCTCAGGAGTATAACAGCAATTGGTTTTCAAAATGTATATGATTACCCAATGTAGATGCTATGACATTGCTCCATAGTCCTAGGGAAACAACATATTTTCCCACTACTCATACCTTTAAAAACCATACGTTCTGATCATTTATATGGCCTAAATGGCAGGGCTACTTGTACTACAGCCTGAAACTGCTGCAGAAGCCCTTTCCTGCTTGGGGACCCACTCATAGATGGCAAGCTTTTGTGTTGTTGTCAAGAATATGGGTCAGAATAATATTCCTAAGTGTGCAACGGGTTGCATCCATAACCCTAAGAGGCCTACCAAACATCCTTCCTTCTTCATAATGAAAAGTACAAGATGTAGCAATTTTTCTTATGCATTGGGGGAAATTTCCTGACATGCCTTAGACCAATGGATCTCTAAAAATTTTGCTGATGTGGAAGGCTCTGAAGCCTCATAGGGCTTATCTTCTGGAGTGCATGTGTCTTATCATGGCCACCAAAGTGTTAGCCACTTCTTGGTCACCTTGTCTGATTGGCATAACATTACTGGTAGAGTATACCAGTGAGATATTCTGTGGGATGTCCAAATGGTCCAGATCCCTTGGGCATATGTTATCATAGAGGGAAGGAGAGATAAACCAGCTCTCTAAATTTATACTGTTTTCTCCAAGCGAATGCAAACTATTTGATAGGGATGGAAAGGAATGAAGTAATCAGATCAGTGGCCACTCACTCAATGCCTGAGGCCATGTTAATCTGCTGAAGCGAAGATATCACATCTGGAAGGCACAGTGGCTGTAACTGTGGCTACGACTTTTTGAATTGGTAGTAGCCCACTACCATCTTCTAGTAGCTATCTTGAGTTTTACCAGTGAATTAAATGAAGATTTGATGGACTCCCTCGAGGTCTTTAATGGTGGCACTAATCTGTGCCATCACCTCTGGAAGTAAAGGCAGGGACTCTGCTTGGAGGGTGCAGGCCCTGATTTGGCCCATAGATATCTCACAAGTTTGAGATATCTAGTATAGCCAGGGAGAGAAAGAACCAAGCCCTAAGGTACCTACCTGCAAACCTAGCAAATGGGCAGAAGAGGAGAGAGCTGCAGAAGTTGGTAAGAATTGGTCCCAGAGGAGGAAGAGTGCCAAGAATGGTGGCATCATGGAGGCAAGGGGAGTCCAATAGGTCAGAAAATAGTCCTAATCTTGGAAAGAGCAAGTTAGTGTAGGGTGAGGTGGCATCTCTTGGCAAGGCCTTCAGGACAGGTAGAGTGGGGTGGTAATGGGGAATGAGAAGATGATGTGAATGGAAGAGACCTGGATAGTGCAGGCACTGGGAGACTTTTGGACAGGCTGGATTCCAAGCAAGATTCAAGTGAGAGCCACCCTCAGCCTGTGCAATACCCTGGCCTCTCTTTTAGCTTTCCCCAGAGCCTTGTTGGAGCAGGATGGACAGGAACTGTTTTAAGGTCCAGATGCCAGCTCATGCTTGGGTTTCCCCAGAGGGCAGGTCCAACTGGTCTACCAATCTGTTCTGGCAGTTCTGAGCTCTTCTCGGGCAGAGGTACATCCAGCTGTTTTGAGGGCTTTCCAGAGACAATGCTTCTGTCCCATGGAACCTACAGGGAAACCCCCAGCTCTGACATCCACCCCTTGACTAAGGCCTCCAGAATCTGGGCCAGAAGCCAGGGTGGAGCAAGCCATTGAGTCAGGACAGCGGTTTTCTGGCTTCCTTAGTTCAGTTCTCCACAGTTCCCCTACCTTCCCCACCCCAGAAGATGACCCTGGTAGAACTGAGGAGCTGAAGACCATAGTGTCACTGGTATGACTTACATCATTTCTTTAATGCTCACCACAATCATGTGAGACCACAACCCCTCTCCCACAGATGGTGTAACCGAAGCTCTGAGCAGAGAAATAACTTGTCCAGAGTCACATAGCCAGAGCCTTGAACCCCAGCCTCTGAGACTTCTTGTCAGGTGCTCTTATATTACCCTCCTTGCTGTTCAGCATGAACCAGGCAGGAAAAGATACTGAGAGAGATGCCAGGTCTTTGTTAAGCAGCATCAGCATGCTCAGCTAGATCTGAGGGCCTCTAAGTGTTGCCTATGCCTGCCTTAGGACCCTCATCTTGAGTTTTACCTGGTCCATCCACCACCCCAGGATGCCTCTCATACCTCACATCTCAGCCTTCCTCAGCCTCACTTCTTGGAGTCTCCAGCCTCTGGTTCCCATGGAGACCCTCCTCCTAGACATCCCAAACTCTTCATAACCACTGGTGTGGTGGAGACATTTTACCCACAGAGACATTAATACATGGAGAAGCACAGGGAGCCAGGGCAGAGAACACATGGGTCTAACACTTTCCCTAGAGCAGGTCCCTAAGTGTCCAAAAACAGCAGATGTGAGGGACAACAGCCCTGTGTTTTAGCCACCTCAGTGAGGTCAAGGGTGAAGCAGCTGGGGCAGCCCCAGATCCAGGGTCTTTGGAGGGAATCTCCTCTCCTTGTTCCCCACAGGAAGCATGTGGTGCTGTCTGGCTAGCCACAGAGGCCTGGACATCCCCACAGAGCAGCCCCACCTCTCCACCTTTTGGCCTTCTGGCCCTCTCCCCACTTTTATTGCACTGGCAGTCACACTTATCTCAGAGCCTGGCTTCCTGCTGCTTTTAAAGAGACATGTGGCCTAATGGCTGGGCTGCCACTCTGCTAAGAGGACCTTTCTGCATCTCCTGGGGTCACAGTAGACTTGTGCCTTGCTCACCTTTGAGAAGGAGGTACTCTTCTTCCCACTCAATACCTAGGTCACTCTGGTCTGCCAAACAGCCCAGTGACTAGAATGTGAGCTGTTCTGAAGCAGGTATAGATGGACGGTTGGACTGATTCATTAAAAAAATACATATTTATTGAGGACGTAATTAGTATATATCAGGCACAGTCTCGGGCACTGGGGACAAGGGAGAAACAAGACAGGTTCTGTCACCTAGTATTTACATTCTAGGGGGGAACATAGATAGCAAAGCATTAAACAAAAGGATTCTGCAGTATTTCCTGATTCTCCCACCTTCTGCTCCTGAGCTAGCCTGGGCTCTTGCAGGCCACTGCCAAATGCCCTTGGACAGTGCCAGAGGTATCCAGAAGGAAGTAGGGACAGATGGTGAGGGAAACCCGGGACCTAAACCTGACAGGGTGTGTCTCACTCTCAGGACACCATGATCCTAGTTATATGAGGAATTGGACTTGAGATACAGCAAGTATCCTTCTGCCTGAAGCTTCAGTACCTAGAAATGCTGGAACTTTGAAGGGTGGATACCACATCTGCTGTTCATCAGATTGACTGCCCCTCAGCACCTTCACCTAGACACAATCCAGGAAAACACCCAGAGGTGATGCCCACTGAAGCTGAAGCACATTGGTAATCAGTCATGCAAATGGACATCCTCACTGTGTGGAACATCTTCTGAGATTCTGGCCATGGGCGAGCAAAGAGGAATGTTAGACAGAAGTTAGCAATATAGGCTGGGAGAGGACAGCTGTAAAGATAGGAACAGTCAGTGGTCAGCAGAGATTTGCTGCTCATCACATGCTCAAACCATTGCTCACCATGAAGGTGAGCTCTTCTCTCCACTCAGCATCAATCCCCCAAAATATCAAAGCAAGAGGGCTGTGATGTCAAGATGAAAGGGGCAGAAAATGAGGCAAGGACAGTTGCAGCACAAATGGCAATATCAGGAATGAGGTAGAAGCCCTCCAGGGACATTCAATTTTGGGGACAAATGGTACATTGAAGCCACTTCATTCAGTACACCTCAGTGGCTTGTGATGGGAAGGAGGATGTTTGTGACCCATCCAGTGATGTTCCCCAAGATAGTCTGGCACACTGCAGTAGGATCCCAAGGGTCAGAAAGTTTGAGAATTGTATTATATTTCAAAAGCTGGGTTGTTATGGACTCTAAGAATGGGCCCAAGAAAAACATCAGATCAGGACAATCCCAGGGCAGGAACTCAAATGTTTTGCTTCTGCACAATTTGATAGCTTTCTTGAGAGACCATGTGGAAACTTAGCTTGCCTCCTGAAGAATTTAAAGGCCAGTGAAGCATGTGTATTTGGGATTTACTTGCTAAGGCCCACAATGGGAGGTGCTCATGAACCAATCTCCAAAATTTAAACAGAGTAAGAATGAGATCACTGTTTTCAGGTATGTCAGCCCTACAAGAGGCCCTCAAGTAGAGGTGGACACAGATTTGTTATCCTTGAGCTATCAAAGGTGACCCATGTTTACCTGGAGCCCTTCCACCATCAACTAGTATACAGATGCATAATAAAATTCCAGAGTAGTTCATACATTCCTGCCTGGAGCGAAGGTTCTCTCTCTGAGAGTGAACATGGCTCTGGGTCTGGGAAATCACCAAACTCAGAGGAAGAGGAAAATGTGGGCACTTCTGAGGAAGGTTATCCATTTTCCTAAGCTCTTGCCATCTCACATGCCCCTGCTTGGCCTGTTCCACTGTAGGTACAGCAGGGTCAGGCTATCCTGCAGATGAAGCAATGTAACCACTAGAAACATTTTATGAGAAAGCCAGCCCATCATGTGGCTGTGCTGTACAAATCTTAGCTGAACATATCAGAGATTTCTTAGAAATTACTCTAATGTCTTAAGAATGCTATGTTTATTGTTAAAAATCTAAACAAGCAAAGTAAAAGACATCCCCTTTACAGAGATGGCATTCTAGTTAGCATTCTTTAGGCACCTCTTTTTCCCCACCCATAGAGTCAGGTATACATTGATACCCTTTGTGAAAAAATTTCTTACTATACATGATATAACCTCTTTTATCTTGTTCATTCAGCAATTGTAATGTGCCATATGGTAGCAATATTATTCAGAGTCAAAAATTTATTTTGATTCAAAGAGCTAAGAGGAAGTTATAATCTAATATTATGTCAGCTATATTTTGATAGTAGAAAGTACAGATTCCAGAGAAAGTCCTTCTCTTAATCTTTATTCGGTGTTACAAGAAGGTATTGCCTCCTGCTCATCTGCCACCCGCAGCGTGACTGACATGGAAAGGGCAGGCACAGAGAGAGCGGCTGCCTGGGCTCTCAGGTACCATGGATGCAGAAACTCATCATCACAACAGTATGTCAACATCGCTAAAAAAACTTTGACAAAGTGAAAGACCCTGTTAGCAACAGTGAAAGTTTTCTGAAGGGTGAGAAAACCGCCTGAGAGAAGAATGACTTGGCATCTGATTGGCTCATGATGTCTACAAAAAGGCAATTGATCAAAGTGGCAGGGAAGACCCCCAGATGCTCATGGTTTAGCCACTTGCATGAGACAGGAAAAGGGAAAGTGACATTTACTGAAAGCTGGCTATGTGGTAGTGCTAGGCACTTTCATATATTATCTTATTTAATCTTCACTACAGCCCTTGGAAGTGAATATTATCATCCATTTTACATGTTCAAAAGTGAACTCCTTATCTTCCCCTTTGAAACTAACCCATCCATGGTCTTCCTTATCTCAGGTGACTTCACAACTTTTTTTCTAGCTTCTCAGAAGCAAACCCTTGGAATCATCATTGACCCTGTGCTCTCATATTCCACATCTAATTCATCAACAAATCCTGATGGCTCTCCCTTTCAAAGTAAATCCAGAATCAAACATTTCTCACCATCTCCACTGTACCCACATGATTCAAGCCACTATTATCTTTTGCCTAGAAGCAAACTGGGGGCATCTGGGTGGCTCAGTCGGTTGGGTGTCCAACTTCGGCTCAGGTCATGATCTCAGTTAGTGGATTCGAGCCCCGCGTCGGGCTCTGTGCTGACAGCTCAGAGCCTGGAGCCTGTTTCAGATTCTGTGTCTCCCTCTCTCTCTGACCCTCCCGCTGCTCATGTTTTCTCTCTCTCTCTCAGAAATAAATAGAAGCAAACTGACTGGTAAGACTTTCGGCTAAATGACAACCTGAGGATTGTTTAGAGGTTGTTCATTCAGGGCTGGTGCCAATTCCAAGCTGTATCCTTGCCTAGATTCAAGGCACAATGATCAGCCTAAGAAGTGGCCTTGAGTCACTCTGAAAGGCATTCATTGTGGTCAGCATTATTGATTAAGGTAGGGATGTGTGAGAAACACTGTGGAAAGGATATCTGCGAAAGGAGATTACGGTAATGTCTGGGGCTTGCCCACTTGTGTTATTTAAAAGTCACTTTCCTATGAACTCAGACTCCTGTTTTTCTGAGGGCAGAGTGGTCACCTCACTCCTACCCAGGTGTTGTCTCAGTTTCTTAACTACAGTATTATACATGAACCACAAGCCTCCCTCTACACTTGCCCTGGATGCAGTGCTGGCTTATTTGCTACTCTCACCTCCCCATGGGAAGCAAGCTATCCTCTTCCTAAATTCCTTGCCCTGAGAAGGCAGTCCAGAGCTTGGAGATGAATTTATTTCTCAGATACTTCCTCTGATCCACATCAGCACAAAGGGCCTGACTATGGTGATGGGGAAAGAGGTGAGGGATATCACTTTACAAGCACTTTGGAGGCTCTCAAACACCTAGGACATTGCGCCAATCCTTGGCTCCTCCAGAATCAAGGCAGCAGGACTTCAGAAAAAGAGGGGTTACCTTCAAACCAACCAACCAACCAACCAACCAACCAACCAACCAAACTAACGAACCAATTACTGTGACCACATTAAGACTGTTGCTGGGAGAAGTAAGACAAAGAGACACCTAGTTCCTTCAATCCCATCCCATTCTACCTGCTATCAAGGCAGAAACTGCTTGCCTGTGTTCTTGTCCACCACATACATGCCTTCACTGAGAGATCATCACAGAGGCCAACCCAGTGACAGCTGAAGGCTCAGGGAGGAAGGTTCCCCCAAAGGCCAGAGAGGACTCCACTCCTGCCCTTTCCATTTAGGAAAATGCCACCAGCTGGCAACTGAGATCCAGGACTATCCATATGACTTTAGGAGCAGGAGTCAGGGCCAGCCCTCCTCAGCCCTCAGCCCTCAGCCTGACAAATCTCCACCAATTCCAGGAGCAGGACTGCTCTTCAGAGGCACCCAGGTGAGCCTAGGAGCTGAGATGGGACAACCCAGGGGTTTGGAAAAGGGGGCTAACTAGACAAGAGCCCCACAGAGGGATGGGTTGCATCTAATTCTGCCTCTGAGTGAAGCCTGGGGATCCAAGTGTGAATACCACACAACCCCATCTTTCTAATGGGCAAGGAGCTCTGAACTCTGCGTGGTTTCCTGAAAGTGCTTTATGAAATATCCCTATTAATGTATTTCTTAGGCATAAGATTTTCTCTTTTCTTAAAATGAAAATGCCCCCAGAAAGGTCATAGACTGAGCCCACACAGTTACTGATACCACTGAGTACATGGGTCTTCTGTTGAGTGGATTTTCGGAGAGCTACTCTCTACTCACATCCCTTCATTGATATCTTAAGGAATTTCTTGTCCAAACTAAATCTCCCAGTGAAAACAAAGTGCTCAAGATGGTTATGTAAATCCTGGAATGGAGCTGTGAGGCTCAGCAAGTAAGACAGGCACACAGAGGGCCCAACCTCAATACTCAAGGACACCTAAACTTCTGGCATGCTACTGAGGTCTAATCTAAGGAGGCAAGGCTTCCACACTGGAAGGCCCACCTGTGTCAGGCTGCTGCAGTGCGGGAGCCAGGAGCTGGGGGCAGGGATCACTTTGGTGACTAACAACCTAATAGTGGAAAATTACAACTTCCTGAGCTGGGTCTATCAGAGGTGGCCGCAAAACTCTTTATGATGTGGCCAAAAATTCCTCCTGCCACCACAGGCCTTGAAAATAGGTCAAAGATACCTTCTATGGAACTCTCACGCAGGGCTTAGCTTATACATCTAACGCTATGTTATTAGCCTACAAATACTGGAGATTTTGTGAGAATGCTCTCTTCCTCTCTGGATCTGAGCCCAGCCTTAGCTTTGGTCATGAGTCCTTCCCTGTTTGGTTCTCCTCAGGAGACTGATTGGTTATGGAAGCCAAAGAGAAGGCTGTCTGTTTGCCTCTGTCAATAGCCTCTCTGGGCAGCAGTGTCTCTTCTTACATACCAAAAAAGACCTAAAGGCCTGGCCTCAGCTCTGAGGCTACATGTCACCTCACAGCAGGACAAGGGGTAGACTAAGCACCAGCAGAGACTTCCATTACATTCTCCTTAGCTTTCCAGAGACCCCAGGCTTATGGCAAAGGATCACAATTGGCTGATCCCTGGATCAGACATGCAGAGATCCTTCACTGAATGTTAAGTATCCCTTTGGCAGTATCGTGCAGGGGATAGCACCTTGCCTGTCTCTGACTGCCACCTATACTGTATCACTCTGGGCTATCTTCTTTAGCAGAGTAAGACCTGGCTTCTTCTCTGAGAATGGGGGTGGCATTCTCTGCTGCAGGGGTTGCTGTAGAAATGGGAGGTGATCAAAGGTGAGGTGAGGTGAGGTGAGGTGAGCAAAGACAGTCAATCTTCCATTTTCTGTGTTCAGGCCTTAAGAAACAGAAACCATTTAGCTCTGAAGGTGCTCACCAGTGGGGCTTCAGCTCCAGGAGGACAGGACTCTCTGAAAGTTCTGTGCTAATTCGTGTATATGTGTGTGTGTGTGTGTGTGTGTGTGTGTGTGTGTGTGTGTGTGTGTGTCTGCTGCTACCAGAAGGAATCCTAACCTCTAGGGCTGAAGTAATGATAGAACCGCTAGCGTGGCCATAATGGGTCTGAGTATCCTCCCTTCTAAGAGGCTCAGGAAGTGAATGGCCCGGAGAAGATGCCCTACTAAAGTGCCTGCTAATCAAGATGATACTTTTCTTGAGCCAGAAGCTTCACCTCATCTCTGACCCAGGCCTCAACCTGGGTGGGTATGGATGGCCCTGTCCTGACAGGACCCTCAGAGTCTCCCAGGCAGCCATTGCCAGGGTAAGAGGTCCTATGTCAGCTTGGCCTATAGCCAGTCTATGCTGAGTCACAAGATTGTGCTTGGAGCTTGAGAGCAGAAACAATGATTCAGGCAGCTTGGAATCCAGGGAAAACCAGCTCTAGCTCTCTAGCCAGGAGCCATACCCAGCTGGACATGAGCTCACCCAGCTAGACAGTGACAATGACTGAGGGATATTGTCAGTCCCTTGTAGATGAGAGAAGCAGGGGGCTGAACCTTGAGCCTGAAACCTCCCTTGAAACATTCTTTGAAAACCCCATATCAACTCATCTAAAATTAGCCTTCAGCATCTAAATCACTTCCTGTTATGGAAACCACAAGTCTGATGCTTCAGTCATCACCCTGCCTGCCTATAGGGGGTGGAGGCAAATGACACAGGGGTACTTCTACAGAAAAATATGACAATCCAAAAAGACAGAGCAGTCAAGAGCCCCTCTTGCCCTGCTGCAGAAAGGACAGCAACACAGGCCTCCATAACCCTGCTGATGCAGGGACTAGGAAAAGAATGAGCACACATGCTTACTTACCCACACACATATATATCTCTGCTTATGTACTTATACACACAGGCCTGAGCCTTCTCCATTGCTGCTGAGAGACCACTACATGCTCATCTCAAGCATATCTTCATGATGTCCCTTTCAAGCCTGAGAAGGCAAGAAAAGAGGGTGCATAACTGGGCTGCTTGGAGCACCTGCAGCCCTGTCTCTACACCTGGTGGCTCTGGCTACTTGATGTCTAATGGGCTGTGAGCATGATTAGCCTACTGCTTCACTCACTGCTTCAGCCATCTCTTTATACTAGCACTAACAGGAGGCATCCTTAATAAGATCAAGGAATATGCTAGAAATCCATAGCAAATATACTTTAACAGAAAAACATTAGAAGAAATCCCATTAAAGGCAGGAACAAGACAACAACACCTGTTACCCATGTTATTATTCAATGATGTACTGAAGTCCTATCCAGTGCATTAGAAATACAGGAATGAAAAAAACCTAAACTTGTTATTTTTAAATAAATAAATGATGATGATGATGATTGTTATTACTGCTTACTTTACATTAAATGCTTTGTGTATCTTAACTCATTTCATCCTAACAACCATTTTGTGAGGTAGGTATTAGTGCCAACCCCATTTTTATAGATGAGGAAACTAAATAATAGTGATATTAAGGTACTTGGCTAGAAAATGGCAGAGCCAGATTTAAATCTAGGCAATTTAACTTGAGAATCTGTGTTCTTAATCACTATACTATATTACTTCTCAGTAATGTGAGATCCTACACAGAAAACCCAGGAGTGAAATGATAGGTCCAGATACAAGATCAACAAACAAAAATCAACAGCTTTCCCAATACCAAAAAAGTCCATTAACCTCCAAGTGTGAATTCTATCTCAATTCTATCAAAATAAAAATTTCTATGGAATTTCTCATGGATCCTAATAGACTGATCCTAAAATTCATATGGAAGAATATTCAAGATCATTTTGAAGAACAATGGTAGTTGCAAATATATATTTGCCCTCTATATTATCAAAATACATTAATAAAACAACAGGAATTACAACAGTGGGAGGGGGCACACGGGTTGTTTAGTCAGGTAAGTGTCTGACTCTTGATTTCAGCTCAGGTCATGATCTTACAATTCATGAGACTGAGCTCCACAAAGGTCTCTGAGATGACAGCATGGAGCCTACTTGGGATTTTCTTTCTCTCGTGCGCGCGCGTTCCCTACTTGCATTCTCCCTCTCTCAAATAAATAAACATTAAAAAATTAAAACAATGTGGGACTGATACATAAATAAATACGTCAATGAGAGAGAATAAAGAGTCCAGAAAAATACCCATGTATTCATGGGATTTACAAAGGAAGATAAAGTCCAGATTCAGGGATAGGGGATAATGTTAACTTGGACTCTCTTCGAGTTGCTTTTGTTTTAGTTTACTGATGAAATAAAGTTAATAATTAGCAGTACAATTATTACTCCTGTAATAATTCCTGAGTAATTCCTGAATATTCAGGAAATGACGATGCATGTGGGGTGTGTGTGGCTCCCCACTGCCTTTCTTGCTTTCTCACAAAGGCATCCCCCAAGTTCAATGGTCTTGATAGCCCTCATAGAATAAGATGTCCACCAGGTGAGAAGAGCCCGGAAGAATACTCATTGCCTTCTTTAATCCCACCTGTGTGAGCACCAGAACTAGCTTATACTAACAAATAAAGTCATAACTGTGCTCCTCAGTAAGCCGCATCATACAGGCCTAATATGTTTATTCTATGCCTTGAAAATTTTTGTTGCCAGTATTTTGGGCAATCTATCCTTACCTAGCTGTAGAGTCTTAAAGTTTTTTCTTCATGTTTATTCTGGTCTTTCAGTAAGCAGGCCTGAGTCTACCACAAGTGGTATTTCATATCAGTGTGAAACAGATGAATCTTTCAATGAAACAGTATTGAGATGATTTTTATTAAACTGGATAGGAATACTAACCAATTATAAGTAATATTTTAATTTAATTTTAATTTAATAATTTAAAATTATAAGATTTTAAGTAATAGTTTTAAGTAAAGAAAACTCAACTCAAACTGGCTTAAACAAATAAAATGTCCTGGTTCATGGAAATTAAATGCCCAGAGGGAGGTTAGATTTCAGAACAGGATAGATCCAGTAGATCAATGATGTCAACAAGAACCTTCTTTTTGCTCTGTCTTCCTTGCCTTCCACTGCACTGGTTCTTCCTAAAAATAGCCCCCCTTTTGTGGAAGTAAGTAGATTATCAGAAGAACTAAGCCAAGAGTAAAAAGAAAGTATCTTCCTCAGAAGTTCACAGAAAACATTATTTCATGTATCACTGGCTCCCAAAGGGTCATTTACCCATTTGAATCATTCATGTCCTGTAGCCAGGGAGATGGAATGCACTGATTGGCTTAGGCCAAGCAGCATCCATTTTAAGAGGTGAAGACAAGAGCAATCCCACACCATCCACCCAGCTGGGAAATTCAGAATGCTGTTAGCAAGGGAGGAAGAAAGAATAAGCACTGAGGAAAAAACAACAAAACTTCCACACAACTATTACTTAAGAGGAAAAATAAAGTGAGACCCTACTTCATACCATTCACAAGAAGAAATTCAGTCATATTAAAGCCCTCAATAAAAAGAATAAACATAGCAAAAAATATACGATAATCTGTTTATGAGCTTAGAGGAGAAGAACCCTTTAAAAATTTTTTTAATGTTTATTTATTTTTGAGAGACAGACAGACAGACATAGCATGAACAGGGGAGGCGCAGAGAGAGGAGACACCAAATCTGAAGCAGGCTCCAGGCTCCTAGCCGTCAGCACAGAGCCCGATGCGAGGCTGGAACTCACGAACCAAAAGACCATGACCTGGCTGAAGTCAGACACTTAACTGACTGAGCCATCCTGGCACCTTGAGAAAAAGCCTTTTTTTTTTTTTTTTAAGTTTATTTATTTATTTTGAGAAAGAAAACGAGAGAGAGAGAGAAAGAGAGAGAGAGCGAGCAAGGGAGGGGTAGAGAGAGAGAGGGAGAAAGAGAATCTCAAGTAGGCTTTGTGCTGTCTGCACAGAGCCCAGTGAGGGGCTCAATCTCAAGAACTGTGAGATTATGACCTGAGCTGAAATCAAGAGTGGTATGCTTAACTGACTGAGCCAGCCAGGTGCCATAAGAATAAGCCTTTTTAATTAAGACACACAAAAAATCAAGTCATTTTAAAAATTGATCATTTTTCTCCAACAAAATGAAATACTTTGATATAATCAAAAGATACTATAAAATAAAGAATGAGTGAGACAGTAGGAAAAAACATTTGTAATACCTATAAAAGACAAAGAATTAATATCCAGAGTATATAAGGAATATCAAAAAGTTAACAAGTAATAACTACTTAATAGAAAAAGGATATGAACAGGTAATTAGCATAAGAATAAAAATGCTCAATATATAAAAAGATGTTTAGCATCATTAAGGAAGTTGAGAAATGCAAAAGTCACGTGATATGTATGCAACACGTGATAATATCAAGACAATGGTTTCAACAGGCTGTTAGTGGATATGTAATGTTGTGGCTGTTGGTGGGCACAGCTTTTCTCTAGAGATCAAGGTGACAGACTCTACTAAATGTAAATATACATACCCTATGAGCCTGTGGTTCCTTATAGTGTA
The DNA here is from genome assembly GCA_017311185.1 of Proteles cristata cristata. NCBI lineage: Eukaryota > Metazoa > Chordata > Mammalia > Carnivora > Hyaenidae > Proteles > Proteles cristata. The sequence continues at coordinate 1,341,133 of JAESUZ010004208.1, forward strand.
TCTACCCAAGAAAGATGTTTGCTTAATGAAGCATATGCAACAATACTCATTGCAGCCTATTTGTTGTAGTGAAATCTGGGAGACACACAAAATGTCCATCAACCAGAGATGAATAAATACACTGAAGTATGTTCATGCTAGAGAACATTGCACAGTCATTCAAAATAGCACATGATCTCTTTGAACCAACATGGAGAGATTTCTAAGAGATGTCACTGACTGATAACTGTAGGGTGACAGGTATAGTACATAGAAGGAAAGAAAGGAAGGAAGAAAGGGAAGGAGGGAGTGAGGGAGGCTGGAAAACACAGAAAAATCCTATTTTCTATAGATATGTATAGGGTCAGTAAGGAAATGTAGAGAAATAGCTCTGAAAAGATAAATACCTTCCTGGGAATTGTAGTTACTTGTGGGAATGGGGAGAAGGAATTGGGATCAGGTGAAACACTATATTTAGACTTATGATTGCATAACTTTCCTTTTTGCCTTTTTTTACAGGAAGATAAAATGTTACAAGAAGACAATGTATTCATGCATAATTTGGGTAATTAAATAACAAAATGGATTTTTTAATAAAATGATTAGGGATTGGCCAAGGAAAGGCAAAAGTTTGGACTCTTCTCCCTTTGCTAGGGGTCCTGTGGCCCAGGGGTGATTTGATTCCAGATGCTGCTGCCTAGGAATCAACTACCATGCCTGTAAATCTCCCTTACTCCTAAACATGGGGTAAGGGGTCAGCTCTCTCCCTCAGCACAGCTGAATGCCCACAAATAGGGGACAGAGGGCAGGCCCAATGTGTTGGAAAGCCAGAGAGATGGATGATAAGGGCTCTTCTGTTGAAAGAAGTTCAGAGACAGAAAGGAGGGAATGCCATGGAAGGTCCAGTCTTGACAGGCAGGTACCAGCGTTCACAGCCTGTGTACCTCTCCTCATTTCTTCAGCCGCCATCCTTGAGGCACTATGCCTAGACTTTGAGAGACTGCCCCTCTCAGCTTACTTGGAATCCAAGACATTGGCTCAAAGAATGACAGATTGAGGAAAAGAAGCATGGCCTGGGATACTATTGGGTCAGAAAAAGGGGTGATTAGAAACCAAAACAGAATAAGAGATTGGAAAGGACCAGGGACAGAGGCAGGAGTTTGCATCAGGGACAAAGGTTCTATTGATATCCATGGATAGTAGTGGCAAATGAAGCTATTACCTACTTCTTTCTCCAACATGGAGCAAAATGTCTTCTACCTACAGGGGTAGTAATCCTAATTCTCACTTCAGTTAATCATGTAAGAGAGGAAAGAGGCTGCCCACCAGGCCAGGGCAAAGAAAGTAATTGTTTCCACTGAAGAGGTACAAATGGAGCCCAAGGCAGTAGGCAGAGTCCTCCCAAGGCATGATCCAAAGGCCTGGGCCAAGATGGCTAGAGATGCTGATAATACATCTGCAGGAAATGGAATCCTGGGGGTGGTGTGGTAAAGAAAAAATACCCTCTGGTTTTAATAGATCCACTCCCAAGGTTACCCAAAAAGTTCAGACTAAAGCATCACCTCACCTCCCTCCACCCACTCTACAATGACTTCAAAGAAGAGTTGTGGGAACTGAAGTACTCCATCCCAAGAACAAGAAGGACTTCCTTTGAGGTTAAAGTGTGAAATGACAAAGACTATAGCATCTAAGAAGGTCATCCCAATGCTGAAGATCTCTGCCTCTACCTCCAGAGCCTCAGAACAGACAGGGGAGAAGATGGGCTCTCATTGGGCTCTGAAAATGAATAGATTAAAAAAAGCTTCTATTTTAGAGCTGAATGACCTGCTACTGAAGGAGAGAGGTTCAGAAATGAGCTTATTTTCCTATTTCTGAGGTTCACAGGGGCATAATTTGAAAGGAGGGTACTTTTTTGTATAAGAGCATGAGGTAACAATTTTATTGTGGATAATTATAGAGCAATTTGGAAAATGCTTCCCCTCTTCTTTCTTGGTTTATAATATCCAGTTTATAAGAATTAATGGGTGACTCTGTGTGTGTGTGTGTGTGTCTGTGTGTGTGTATGTTTGTCTAATTCAGGTGGACAACTGCAATAATGAAGAGGTATATCTACTTTACACAGTGGCAGTAAACAACTTGAACCAACCTTGGGGAACCTACATCCACATGGACAATCCTCCTGGAAGGACAAGATTCTAGACCCACAGCTTCAATAGAACATTTGTGATGATGAGAGTATTATATACCTTCACTATCCAGTATAGGAGCCATGAGTCACATGTAGTTATTGAGCACCTGCAATATGGTTAAAGCAACTGAGGACTTTTCATTTTATTTAATCTTAATTAATTAGTCCTATTTAATTAAATAGTCATATATGACTAAGTTTGTCCTGTTTGTTTGGAGTAAAGCTGCCAAATGGTAGGACAATATGTACCATGGAAGGTGACAGCAGAAAATAGCACCAAACCCATGAGAAACACATGACAGATGAGGCCAAGGGCAAGCATCATGACAGAATAAAACATCTCTGGCACCTTATAGCATCTCAAGCATTTGCTGCACACACAAAAAACTTGTGTAAGTGATGTTTTCAGAAAAGTCAAAGAAAAGGGGGTGTATTAGTGAAATGGAATAATATGGAACATATATAGCAAATTCAGAACATCAGAAGAATGTAATCCTGATGATATCTTGGTGATACCTTCATCTCCAGTCCCATTAGTGAGATGCCCCACTCTGGTAAGCGACCAAAGGAAGCACCAGACTGGACAGTGGTGGAACTGGACCTCCCTATCTTCCATGGGCAGTGACTAAGGAGGCAGAGTGTTAAGTCAAGGGAAGCCTCAACTTTTTGGCTATATGAAGATCTCCTGGGCTCTTTGGGCAAGGTGGTTTTTTAGATGAGGCAAAAAATATTAGAAGTGTAGGCAAAGAGTGAGCCTAATCTCCTTCCTTGCCATCCATCCCCAAGGCATGGAGTGATAATATAATCTTCCTGCAATTTTCTATTTCTATTCTGAAGGCCAATTTTCATAAGCCATATAATAAGAACATGACATCTATTTTGCAAACTCCCAGGTCACAGTTCAGGAAGCAAAACTCCCCTTTTGGAAAATGTGAAAACCTCTGCTGTCTGGCATACTAACCAAGGCCCAAACTGCAATAGCTACTAGTAGGTAAAATATTTACTGTTGACAGTGTTGCTACTTTGGAGACGGTAGGAATCAAAAGCCACTCTAGGGAATATCCCAGAAAACTGATCAAGATTGGGGCAAAGGAAGAAACAGAGAAGAGACAAATGAGGAGAAGAGAGAAAAAGCACAAGAAGAGATACATTGTGTCCTATCAATCTCTCACCAATGGAAATATACCAATGGAGCTTCCTGAAACACTTCTTATGATAGTTCTTTCCTCTCAGCTCAAAGGTCTCCAATACCTTCCTGCAGCCACAGGGTAAAGGCTAAAATCCTAGGCTTAGCATTGAAGGTTCAGGCCCACTGGGCCAGGGCCTACCTACTCTATACCCTGCATGTCTTGTTTGTCCTAGACAAACTGCACCTTTCATTTCCCTCACATACATTGTGCTGATTTGGGCCTCTGCATGATCTTTATATCAACTACTCCTACCATCTAGTCCACCCTAACCACATCCTTTTTCCAACCACTTGTTTAAGACCTCTAATATTGTTCCCTTCTGGAAGAATTCCCCAACTAACTGGTTCAGAGGGCAGTCTCCTTTCTTTTAGTGCATCTGAACTTCTTGAGAAATTTCTTCCTTTATTATTTAAGTCTTCAAATGGCTAATATCCCTACTAGATGAAGCTCACTGCAGGAATGGAATGTGATTTGATCATTTATGTATTTCCCACAGCACCCAGTGCAGAGTTAGGAATTCAGCGCTCAGTGTACTTTGGTTCATTTCAACAAATATATTCTATGGACTAACTCTGTGCTGCGAACCTTGCTAGGTGTTGCTACCAGATTTGATACAGATAACCAACCGGTGGCTCTAGTGTATTAGTACATTTATCTCATCTTCAGACATGGCTGGATGAGCCCCAAATTCCAGTGACTCTTCAAGGCTGTAGAGTTTTCCTTTAATGAAAATGACTCATACCTATATCAGACCTAACTCTTCCTTTTACCATAACCTCACTTCCCATACTGCTCTTGAATATCTCAGAAACCTGAAATCATTCAAGGAGTTTAAATATAATCTATGCCAAAATCTCAACTCGCCTCAACTCCTGGTATGAGGCAAACTCTGGTCTCTCTCTGTAATGAAAGGCAAATAAATAACTCAAAACGTGAGATAACAAATTTAGCAGTTCAAAAGAAGCACCCCAATCTGAGGAATAATTTTTCCAACATAATCCATTAGGACATTGTGTGAAGAAGAAAAATACAATGAGAAAAGAAAGCGCAACAATGTGTGGAGAGAAAATACTGTGATTGCAGAACTATACATATTGAATCCCAGTGAAAGGAGTGAGCAGAATATTATATACTACAGAACAGAGAACCAATGAAGTAGTGACAAACTTGAAAGAAATTATGAGATATTGAAGGAAAGACATAGAAAGAAGAAAATAAAAAGATACACAAGAAAATTCCAGACAAGGTAAAGTAAATATAAAAGAATTTTCTCGAGAAAATTGGTTAGACGAAGACCTAATGATTAAAAAAATTGCTGAAGAAAACTGCCCTGAGAAGTGAAGGGTTATAGATGCCAGGGAGAGAGCAGTAAACAAGATACCCACTCTCACAGTGTACACAAATGAATAATCAAGACTAATTCAGACACTAGTACATGCTTTAAAGAAAAAATAAAACAACATAATAGAGTGACTCAGAGTGACAGAATGAGTGATAAAGTGATAGAAGTGAGTGACAGAATGGCTACTTTAGATTGGGTAGTCAGAAAAAAATTCTCTGACAAATGCACTTAGTCCTAAATGAAAAGAAGGCATTAGTCACAAAAAGAAGTCTTCTGGGTAGACTTCCTAGTGTAAAAGCACAGCATGGTTAAGGGTAAGAAACAAGACCAGTAAAACTAGAATGCAGTGAGCAAAAGGGAGAGTGGTATGAGAGGAGTTTGGAGAGGGAGGCTGGGAGTAGATTATATAATACAAGGCATGATAAGAAGTATGAGAGAAGCCATGGGAGAAGTTTCAGCTGGCAAATGATCACTTTGGCTACAGAGTGGGGTATGGATTTCCATAAAGTAAAAGCAAAAACAAGGAGACCAATTAGGTTCCTATTTCAGTAGTCTAGGGAAAACAGGACAACAGTAAACTTGGACTAAGTTTTTTCAATGGATATGGACATAGTAGATGGATTAAATTTTTTTAATGTTTATTTTTGAGAGAGAGAGACAGAGGGTGAGTTGGGGAGGAGCAGAGAGAGAGAGAGTGACACACAGAATCGGAAGGAGTCTCCAGGCTCTGAGCTGTCAGCAAAGAGTCTGATGTGGGGTTTGAAACCTACAAACTGTGAGATCATGACCTGAGCTGAAGTCAGACACTCAACTGACTGAGCCACCCAGGCAATGAACACAGTAGATGGATTAAAAATAAACAGATGGGCAAAGATGCATGAAAGCAAGACAAAATCATAAGTAGCAATAGAAAAAAAAAACTAAATGATATCAATGGATTATTTTCTTATGCTACTCCAAAATAAAGAAATTGATAAACATTTCTGGGATGAATAATAGCTTACAAAATAAAATAACCAAGAAGAAAGAGAGTTAATTCAAGAAAAAAAATGGTAAAACCATTATCATAATCATTATCTTTAACATACTTACTTTAATCTTTAACAGATTAAGTAGGAAAAAAAGATTATAGAGAACCCACTATTAATAATTAATAAATGTGGCTTAATAGAGATATAAACATCCCATAAATTTCAAATGTACATTCTGGTCAAAAAGTCGAAAGAACAACTTCAACATATTTCTCAAAGTGAAAATTTAATTGTCCCTATTCTTTGACCACAAAGTTAAAACAATAGAAATAAAGATCAAAAGGTAAAATAAAAGTCTCAAACACCCTGAATTTTTTTAAAGTCACTAAGTAACTGTAAGTCAAAAAGGAAATAAAACTGTAAATAAAAGGAAATATCAACTATCATGCTACATACTAAATACATATGGGATAGATTGTGAAAAAAAGTCCTTAAAACACAAAGAAGTCCAGGATGTAGAAATCTGGGAATAGTATTGCTCATACCCTAACAACAATGACAATAACAACAGTAGCTGGATAAACTACAAAACTATAACTTTTCCTGAACTCATCAGAGATAAGAGGTCATAGGACAATCAAAAAGTCTCAAGTCTAAGGAAAGACAGGTGCCACCATTGAGAGATGAAACATGAGCAAATGTTCACCTGTGGCAAGAGCACAAAAGGAAGAAACACCAGACACCACAGAAGCAGGTTAAAAAAATTCACATAAAAATTTTAAACAAATTACTAAAGGCAATGGGGAGCTTGAGTGGCTCAGTCAGTTAAGTAGCCAATTCGATTTCAGCTCAGGTCATGATCTCACAGTTCGTGGGACAAAGAATCATGTCAAGCTCTTTGCTAACAGCATCGGGCCTGCTTGAGATTCTCTCTCTCCCTCTCTTGCTGCCTCTCCCCCAACTCTCAAAATTAAAAAAAAAATTATAAAACCTGCTAAAGGCAAAGCATGGGTGATATGATGTGATGTGATGATACGGGACTCTTGGGAGTCCCAGACACAAGGAAAATTCACAACTTTCACATGTTCTACTCAACAGACCTCCATTGGATGCTCACAAGAAAGACTGGCCCTATGGCCATAGAGCTTTCTCAGTGATCCATATCTACCTCTCCAAGACAGTCAAATTCTTCCTTGTATCTTTGGTGGGTCTTGGTCAGTAGACAGTATTGTATTCCTCCTACAGTGGTATAATACTTCTAAAGATCTGGAACCAGATCATTTCCTGACCCTCTCCAAAAGCAACAAACTTTGCAGTCTGTCTAAGACTGAGGATGGACCAGGACAACAGGATTCTCACTGATCCCTACTACTAGGCTAGCAAGCATGAGTACCAAGCAAGAGAAGATTATGGTCAAGGATGGGCAACAGTGCCCTGTGACAATCCCTCTGAGGTGCAAGTGTACTAGGAAGTCTCAAAGTTGCAGGTGGAGTAGGATTGTTAAAACACACACACACACACACACACACACACAAACGCACACCCCTCTGGAACTCCTATCCTCAACTCCTATCCTAAGAAAAATGTTTTGAAGCTGAAGACACATTGAAAGCAAACATAAGAACAAAAAAGATCTCAAATACAGGCTCATATACAAACTAAATTCACTCAATGCTCCATATTAATATCTTAGGAGAAGAACTGTGCATACTTTCAAAAACTATAATATTTACATCATGACTTTACATACAATATTACACACAAGGTAAGTATGCAATAAAAACTGAAAGACAGACCAAAAAAAAAAAAAAAAAAGCAAGAAAATAAAGTGCTTTAAGAGACAAAGCGATTTTTCTGAAACATAATCAGGGCAAACTGAGATACTGGAATGATATGACAGGGAATTTAATATATCTGTGATAAATAAATTAATGTCCTGAGTGTAAAAAATAACTAACAAATATAAACAGATGTGAAATTTCAGTAGAAATACTGAAAGTATAAAAAAAGAATTTAATGGAAATTCTAGAAACAAAAAATGTAGTAAGAGAGCTGAGTAATGCCTTTGAAATGCTCAAAGCAGACTCAACACAACCAAGGAAACTATTAAGGAACTTGAAGATAGGGCAACACAAATTATTCAGACTGAAACACAATGAGAAAAAAGTATATTAAAAAAACAAATAAACAAAAATCAGAGCAAAGTATCTAGGATCTGTGAGACAATATTAAATGGTATACCGTATATGTAATTAGGATCCAGAGAAGGAAACACAGTTGAGGAAAAAGAATCTTTAGTCTTTAGCATATTAATCATAGCTGTTTTCAATTTATGGTCTGAAAAGCCCAATATCCCTGCATTGTCTAGTCTAGTTCTGATACTTTCTCTCTCTCCTTAAACTGTGTTTGTTTGTTTTTCTGTTTTTAGTATGGCTTGTAGCCTCTTATTGAAAGGATGACATGATGCATTGGGGTAAAGGAACTGTCGTGAGTAGGACTTAGTAAGTAGTAATAAGGTGTGGAGAAAGTAGAAGCATTTTATAGTACCATGGTTATGTTTCAGTCTTTTGATAAGCCTGTGCCCTGGACTGTCAACCTAACCAATACTTCTCAGTTTTTCCCCCCCGTTAGGTTGGAGAGGAGGGCTAAAGGGGATTGGAGTTGGTTATTTCCCTTCCCCGTGTGGAAGGAGAGAGTGAACTAGAGTTGGGTAATTCCCCTCCCCCAGGTTGATGAGGCTCTGATAAAATCTCAGCAGATTATGCTATAATAAAATAACCTCTCCTGGGAGAAGGCCTTGTTAAGAACAGAATGCTCTTCACAAGTGCCCTATTGTATTTAACTCATGAATCACTGAATTCTACTCCTGAAACCAATATTGCACTATATATTAACTAAAATTTAAATAAATTAATTTTTAAAAAGAACAGAATGCTCTAGCATAATTCAAAATGGTTTCTTTTTCTCTACCCTTGTTGGAAGCATGAAAGGATTTTTCTGTGATTTTTATTGTGAGAACCTGGTAGAGTTTCTTGGATAAAACTAATAAAAGCATGAGAGCCTTCTAATAACTGGGATCCCCTGGGGTTTTGATTTCTGAAGCTTTTCCACCATGAACCTAATTTGTTAATCACACTTTAGGGCTTTTTTATTCCAGTACTCTTCCCATGAAGGTGGGTTTCTTCTCAAATAAGTTGTGATTCTATCTACCTATATGTCTCCAATTTATAGGGCAGAGGTTTGTACTGTAACCTCACTTCTCAGATGAATCTAAAAGAGCTGTTGATTTTTCAGTTTGTTCAGCTTTTTATTTTTTATTTATTTATTTTATTTAATTTTTTTTATTTATTTCTAGGATAGAGAGAGACAGCGTGAACAGGGGAGGGTCAGAGAGAGAGGGAGACACAGACTCTGAAACAGGCTCCAGGCTCTGGGCTGGCAGTCAGCACAGAGCCCGACGCAGGGCCCGAACCCACGAACCGCGAGATCATGACCTAAGTGAAAGTCGGACGCTTAACCGACTAAGCCACCCAGGCGCCCCAGTTTGTTCAGCTTTTTAAATACTTGTTATTAGGATGGAATGGCAACTTCTAAGCTCCTTACAGATGGACTAGAAAACGGAAGTCTGAAATATCTTTTCAGGTAAATAAAACCTGATTATTCATTACCCACAGACCTGCCCAATAAAAACTTGGATCTATACAAAAAAATAAAGGTTTCTAAGAAAGGATAAATGAAGACAAATATAAAACACATGTTTTCATATTGTTAATCACCTAAAAGATAATTGTCTAAAGCAAAAATAGTAGCAAGGTGTTATGAAATTATAGCATATGATAAAGAAAATTCATGACAACTAGAGCACAAAATTAGGAGACTGAAACTGGGGGTATTATAAGGTACTTAACCTATACATGAAGCAGGACAAGTATTGGTTAATAAAAGACTGTATTATAAACTCTAGGACAAACATTAAAATTTATTTGAAAGAGGTACAACTAATGCCAATAATGGAGATAAAATGGAATCATAAAAAATAATCAATCTAAAAGTGGGCAGAAAAAGAGGGTAAAAGGACGAAAGAACAGATGGAACAAATAGGAATCAACTAGAAAAATTATAGACTTTAATACAATTATATAATTATATTAAATATAAATGGTATAAACATACAAATTAAAAGACAAAGATTGCCAAATGGGGTGAAAACAAAAGAAATGCACTTTATTTATTTATTTTTTCAATAATTTTTAAAAAATTTTTTCACATTTTTAAATAGTTTATTGTCAAGTTGGTTTCCATATAACACCCAGTGCCCATCCCCACAAGTGCCTTCCTCCATGCCCATCACCCCCCTCCCACCCATTCCCGTTTATTTATTTTTTGAGAGAGAGAGAGGGAGAGAGACAGAGCATGACAAAGGAAGGGGCAGAGAGTGAGGAAGGCACAGAATCTGAAGCAGGTTCCAGACTCTGAGCTGTCAGCACAGGAACCAACACAGGGCTTGAACTGACAAACCGCAAAATCATGACCTGAGCTGAAGTCAGGCACTCAACTGATGGAGCCACCCAGGCACTCCCCCCACAAAAAAAAAAAAAAAAAAAACCACTTTAAATGTAAAGAAAGGTTAAAAGTAAAATGATGTCAAAAGAATTAAAGACAAGCCATAGCCTGAAAAAACCTTTACTAAATATATATTTGATAAAAGACTCTTATTCAAAATACACAAAGAACTCTTAAAACTCAATAAAAGAAAAAACAACCCAATGAAAAAATGGGCATAGTATCTGAATACTTCATCGAAGAAGATAGAAGGCAAGTAACTATATCAACAGATGCTCAACATCATATGCCATTAAAGAAATGCGAATTAAAACAATGAGATATTACTACACACTTATTAGAATCCTAAGAAACCAAAACACCAAAAACATGAAATCCTAAGTGAGAATGTAAAGCAACAGGAATTCTCATTCATTGCTGATGGAAGTGAAAAATGAAACAGTCACTCTGGAAGATAATTTGGTATTTCCTTAAGAAGCTTCTTACATAGTTTTACCATGATCCAGAATTGTGTTCCTTGGCATTTACCCAAATGAGTTGAAAACTTATGTCTATACAAAAACCTGCACAAAGAAGTTTATAGCAGGTTTATTCATAACTGCCAAAACTTAGAAGCAACCAAGATGTTCTTTAGTAGGTGAATGTATAAACAAACTATGGTCTTCCATATACTATTATTCATCAATATAAAAAAAAGATTAAGCTATGAAAAGACATGGAAGAATCTTAAATGTATGTGGTAATAGGAAAGAAGCCAATCTGAAAACACTACCTAATGTATGGCTCCAACTACATAATGTTCTAGAAAAGGCAAAACTATGGAGACAGTACAAAGATCAACAGGGGCCAGAAATTCAAGGAGAGTGGAGGAATGAAGAACAGGTGAAGTACAAGGCATTTTTAAGGCTATGAAACTTCAGGATGATACAGCGCTGGTGGATGCATTATATATTTGTCAAAATCCTCAGAACTGTGTAAGACAAAGAGCAAACTCTACTATAAACTATGGATATTAGTTGATAATAATGTAACCAATATTTGTTCATGAAGTATAATGAATGTATCACATTAATGTAAGATGTTAATAACAATAGAAACTGCAGGGGTAGGAAAAAAGGAAAATGGGAAAACTGTATTTTCTACCCAGTTTTTTTAAATGTAAAACTTCTCTAAAAATTACATCTATTAATATAAAGTAAGTAAAATAATGGAAAATTATATACAATTAAAACACAAATCAAAAGAAAGCTGGAGTGGCCATATTAATATCAGACAAAACAGACTTCAGAACAATAAATACTACCAGGTATAAGAAAGATGTGTAATAAAGGGGTAAATTAACCAAGAGAACATAACAATCTTAACTGTGTATATATCTAACATAATTTAAAAACACATGAACAAAAGCTAACAGAACTGAGTAGAAATAGATAGATCCACAATTATAGTTAGACTTCAACCTTCCTCTGGAATTGATAGAATAGAAAATAAGTAAGAATATAGAAAGTTTAAACATTATCAGCCAACTTGGTATTTACAATATGCTCAATCCAACAACAAAATACACACTTTTTTCAAGGGCACATGAAACATTTACCAGGTGTACCCTATTCTTCATCATAAAACAATCCTCAACAAGCTTAAAACCCAAATCATGTAAGGTAAGTTCTCTGACAACAAAATAAAATTAACAAGTAAAAAACAGAAAGATATCTGGAAAATCCCCAAACATTTGGTAATTAAGCAACATGGTTCTAAATAGCTCATGAGTCAGAATGGAAGTCATAAAGGAAATTAGAAAATATTTTGAATTGTATTTAAATGAAAACACATATCAAATGTATGTGATAACCCTGACCAAATAAACAAAGATTTCCGTCACCAGTAATAAATCATGTTGCTATCATGTGCATCTAAAATGATGCAAGAAGGGCATATTCTTCTACAAAACCCATGCCTTTACTCTAATCATTGGAAAACATCAGACAAACCTAAGTTGACGGACCTTCTATAAAATATCTGATCAGTACTCTTTAAAATTAGTAGCACTGGGTGGCTCAGTTGGTTAAGCTGCTGACTTCGGCTCAGGTCATGATCTCATGGTTCATGGGTTTGAGCCCCCTGTCTGGCTCTGTGCTGACAGCTCTGAGCCTGGAGCCTGCTTCAGATTCTGTGTCTCCCTCTGTCTCTGCCCCTCCCCAGCTCACACTGTCTCTCTCTCTCTCTCAGAAATAAAACATTAAATTAATTAATTAATTAATTAATTATAATTAGTAGCACTGAAAATAAGAAAGAAATAAATGAAGGAGACATAATGACTAAATGTACTGTAGTATTCTGGATTGGGTCCTGAAACAGGAAAAAGACATTAGTAGAAAAGTTGGTGAAGTCTTAATAAATTCTTACTCTTAAGGCAATATCAATATATCACTATTAATTTCTTAGTTTTGAAAAATATGGTTGTGTAAAGTTATTAGTATCAGGGGATCCTGGTGAAATATATAGGGGAACTCTGTCTTATCTTTGCAACTGTGTTTTATAAATCTAAAACTATCCCAATATAAAAAGTTTTGTTAAAATGTGTGCATGATACAACTAAAACAGTGCTTATGTTACATGGAAATGCTTATCATTAAAGGCTTATGTTAGAATAGAAGAAACATTTACAGTCAATAACCCATCCTTCTACCCTAAGCATATACAAAAAGAAAAGCAAATTAAATGTGAAGTAGGCAGATGGAAGGAAATTACTGGTAAGGGCAGGAATCAGTGAAACTGGAAACAAAGAAACGACAGAGAAAACCTACAAAACCAAAGTTAATTCTTGGAAAAGATCAATAAAACACAAATTTATAGTCATAATGATAGTTTTTAAAAAGACACAAATTACCTATATCAAATATGAAAGAAGGGCTCTCACTTCAGATCACTCTGACATTAATTAATTCAACTTGGAGGAAATTGAAAAATTCCTTAAAATACACAAACTACCAAAAATTCCTTAAAGAAGAAATAAGTAGAAGACCACTCAAAACAAAATTCACCACTCTTTTCTTGGAAGGGACCTGGACATTAAGCACAACTTTAAAAACAGTGACTAAAAGAGCACTATATTAAATAACTCTTCCCTTAGGAGCACATGGATGGCTCAGTTGGTTAAGTGTTCAACTTTGGCTCAGGTCATGATCTCATGGTTTGTGGGTTTGAGGCCCATGTCGAGCTCTGTGCTAACAGCTCAGAGCCTGGAACCTGCTTCAGATTCTGTGTCTCCTCCTCTCTCTGATCCTTCTCTGCTCATGCTCTGTCTCTCTTTCTCTCAATAAATACACCATTTTAAAAAATTAAAAAAAAATAACTCTTCCCTTTAAAAATGGCCTGGGCACAGGGCTAAATTTGTAAACAGAAGGTAATCTTTTTTCCTATGATAATGTAAAAAAAATAAGTTAACTCTCATAAAAATACTTTTCATTGTTCTAAATTACAGGATTTTAAACATTTGTCTCTGTATAATACAGTATCACTTAAAATTTTATTTAAAAGCAATTAAGGCCTGCTTTAAGATGAAAAAAGGGACCTTAACTTAGTGGGAACACTGTGCCTCAGGCTATACCCAAATATTTCTCTCTGCCATTGTTCCTCAAAAAAAGTATGTAACAGAAGGTTTTATACAGGTGGTATCAATGCTGTTTAAAATCATAGAAGATTGAGTCGGACCTGCTACTACTACTGGAGAGAAGAAACATGAAGGCAAGAATGCTTTAACCCTGGACACTGCTAAGTATTATATTAGAAATGACAGAAGTTTAAGTCTTGTAGGTCACCAAAGTCACAGAACCATGCTCTTCTGACTGAATCAGCCAGGTACGTCAAGTCTTTACTTTCTTTTAGCAGTGTTTAGGAGTTTTTAATGTACAAGTCTTGGAACTTTTGGATTAAACTTATTTCTCAGTATTTTATTCTTTTGATACTACTTTAAATGAAATAATTTTCTTAATTTCTTTTTCAGATTTTCATTACTGAATATAGAAATACAACTAATTTTTGTATGTGCTTGGATTTAAATTTGGATTATACTGAATCTATAAATCAGTTGAGAGAGAATTAACACCTTAATCATACTGAACTTTAAAATCCATGAACAAGGTCTCCATTATTTAGGTCTTCTTTGATTTTTATTATCAGGGCCAGGGCCTTGCTACCTTAATTTCTCTTTCTTCAAAGTTTCAACAACAGAAACTTTTCACTACTTAAAATACTTGATGAAGGTTGATGAAAACGTCTATGAAAAAAACACAGAACACCCCTAAATAAGGCAATGTCTTATTTACATCCAATGTATTTAAGCTTCCAAAGATGTAGGGGGAGAGACAAAGAAGTAATTAACCAATATAATCCTATACTAATTAAAGTCTATTCCAACAAAGAAAACTCTGGACATAAATGGGTTGACTATAGAGTCTACCAAACATTTAAAGAAGAAATACTAGGTATTCTAAACAAATTCTTCTGCAAAATGAAGAGAAGGAAACACTTTATAACCAATTTTATGAGGTTAGCATTATCCTGATAACAAAACCAATTTTAAAAAGTACAGGAAACAAAAAACAACTATGGATCAATATTTCCCATGAACATGAATACAAAGCCTATTACAAAATATTAGCAAATCAAATCTATCAATATATCAAAACTATAACATCATGATTAAGTGGGGTTTATCCCAGGAATGCAAGGTGAGTTCAGTGTATAAAACACAATTAATGTAATTCATAACATCAATGGACTAAAGAAGAAAAATCCCATATGACTGATTACATCAGTAACTTAAACTGCATTTAACAAAGTTTAACTTCCATTCAGATAAATACAGCAAAGTAGGCAGAGAAAGGAATATTCATAATCTGACAAAGTGATCTACATAAAACCTTTAACTTCTATCATATTTAATGGTGAAAAGCTAAATGTTCTTCTCAGAGACTGAAAATGAGGCAAAGAGACTTGCCTCCAACATTTCTATTCACCGACATACTGCAGGTCCTAGCCTGTGCAAGAGGGTAAGAAAATTAAATAAAAGACCTATAGATTAGAAACAAAAAAATAAAATTGTCTCTATTTGCAGATGCGCTGGTCTACATGTAAAATTCTGAAGAATTTATAACAAAGCTACTAAAATGAGCTAATAGTTAAGATGAATCACAGCACAAAAAGTCAAAATTGAAAGAATCAATTGTATTTCTATGTATTACCAATGAACAAGTGGAAATTTAAATTTTAAAAAAGCACCATTTATTAACAGCACAAAAACATGAAGTATTTAGGCATAAATGTAACAAAATATGTGAAGGTTCTGTATGCTAAAAACTACATCAACACAAAAAAATCCTGATAATAAAAATTAAAGAAGATCTAAATAATGGAGGCAGTGTTCATGGATTTTAAAGTTCAGTATGGTTAGGATGTTAATTCTCCCTCAACTTATTTATAGATTCAATATAATCCAAATTTAAATTCAAGCACATACAAAAGTTAGTTATATTTCTATAACCAGGATGAAAATATGAAAAGGAAACTAAGAAAACAATTTTATTAAAAGTAGTATCAAAAGAATAAAATACTGAGAAATAAACTTAATCCAAAAGTTCCAAGACTTGTACACTAAAAACTACTAAACTGCTAAAAGAAAGTAAAGACTTGAAGCACCTGGCTGATTTAGTCAGAAGAGCATGCAACTCTTGATCTTGAGGTCATGAATTCTAGCTCCATGTTGGGTATAAAGATTACTAAAATAAAATAAATAAACTTAAAAATAAATGGAAGACTTAAATAAGGTAAAAGGTATCTCATGTTCATGGACTAGAAAACAATACTATTCAGATGACATAATCCCCAAAGATACCAAAAGATTGGATGCAATCTCAATCAAATTGATAATCAATTTTAAAACTTACTATAAAGCTACAGTTATTAAAGCAGTGTAGTACTGGCATAAGGAAAAATATATAGATCAATGAAATAGAATGGAACTGAGAGCACAAAAATTAATCTATATATCTATGGTTAATTAATTTCTTACAAGAATGTCAAGACCATTCAATGTAGAGAGGATAATCTCGTCAAAATGGTACTAGATGATTAGATATCCAGATGCAAATGAATAAAAATGAATGCTTACCTTACTTACAAAACTTAAGAGGGATCAAAGAAATATAAGAACTATAAACCATAAAACTCTTAGAAGAAAACACCAGGGTAGGTCTTCATGACTTTGGATTTGGCAATGGCTTCTGAGATAGGGTACCTAGAGCACTAACAACCAAAGAAAAAGGCAGATAAATTAAAATTAAATTAAAATGTGAATTAAAAAACTTTTGTGCCTCAAAGGACACCATCAAGAAAGAAAACGACCCAGCAATTGCACTGCTAGGAATTTACCCAAGGGATACAGGAGTGCTGATACATAGGGGCACATGTACGCCAATGTTCATAGCAGCACTCTCAACAATAGCCAAATCATGGAAACAGCCTAAGTGTCCATCAACTGACGAATGAATCAAGAAGATGTGGTTCATCTATACCATGGAATACTACATGGCAATGAGAAAGAATGAAATCTGGCCATATGTCGCAACATGGATGGAACTTGAGGGTGTTATGCTGAGTGAAATAAGTCAGGGAGAGAAGGACAGATACCATATGTTTGCATGTATAGGAGGATTAGGAGGAACTTAACGGAGGCCCATGGAGGAGGAGAAGGGAGAAAATAGTGGTGGAGAGGGAGGGAGGCAAACCATGAGAGACTCTTGAATGCCGAGAATAAACTGAGGGCTGATGGGGGTGGCGGAGACGAGAAGGGGGGTGATGGGCATGGAGGAGGGCACTTGTGGGGATGAGCACTGGGTGTTATATGGAAACCAACTTGACAATAAACTATTAAAAAATTTTTTTAAAAGAAAGAAAAACAACCCACAGAATGTGAGAAAGCAAAGAAAATATTGAGTCTAGTATCCAGAATATATAAATAACTCTTACAAGTCAATAATAACAAAAAACAAAAATTCAAAATAACAAAAAATAAACAACCCAATTTAAAATTAGGCAAAGGACCTGAACACATATTTCTCTAAAGAAGATGTATAAATGGCCAATAAGGACATGACAAGACGGTTAACATCATTATTCATTACTGAAACACAAATCAAAACCACAATGAAATATCCCTTCTTCACAGTCACTAGGAAGGCTGTAATCTTGATGAAAAAAGAAAATAACAAACACTGGTGAGAATGTAGAGAAATTAGAACACAAAATGGGCAGCTATTGTGAAAAATACTTGGTGTTCCTCAGTAAGTCAAACAGAATTACTAGATGATTTGGTAATCTAATCCCACTCCTGGGTATATAATCAAATAATTGAAAACAGGTGTTTAAACAAAAACATGTACATGAATGTTCATAACAGCCCTATTTATAATACCCCAAAAATATGAACAGTCTAGATGTCCATCAACTCATGAATGGAAAAAAAAATCCAGCATATCCATGTGTGTTGTTTCCTAGGGCCACCTTAACAAATTACCACAAACTGGTTAGCTGAAACTAGAGAAGTTTATTCTCTTACAATGTTGCAGCCAAAAGTCTAAAATTAAGGCATTGGCAGGCTACACTCCCTCCAATGTCATGAAGGGAGAATCCTTCCTTGTCTCTTACAGCTTCTGGTGGCTCCAGGCATGCTTTGGCTTCCTCAGCTATATCGTTCTCATCTCCATCTCTGTTTTTACATAGCCTTCTCCTTTTCTCTGTCTTACTTCTTCTCTTATAAGGATACCTGTCATTGGATTTAAAACCCAACGGATAATTCAAGACGTTCCATCTTGAGACCTTTAGCTTAATTATATCTGTAATGACTCTTTTTCCAAATAACGTCATACTCACAGGTTCTGGGGGTTAAGATGTGACATATCTTTTGGGGGACACTATTCAAACCATTATTTCATGTAATGAATTATTATTCAGCCATAAAAAAATGAAGTAGTGATACCTCCTATAACATGGATAATCTGGAAACATTTTACTAAGTGAAAGAAGGAAGACACAGAAGACTACATATTGTATAATGCCAATTATATGAAATTTCCAGAACAGGCAAATCCAGAGAGACAGAAGGCAAATTAGTGGCTGCCAAGAGCTAGAGGAAGGGGAAATGAGGAGTGACTGTTTAATGACTACAGGGTTTCCTTTTTGGTTGATGAAAATAAAGTGGATGATGAAGTGGATAATGGTGATGGCTGCACAAATTTATGAATGTTGTGAATGCCAATGAATGCACTATAGGACTCCAAAGACCTACTGTAAAGGTACAGTAAATATGACATTGTGGTATTAGTGAAACTATAACCACATAGATTAATGGAAAGGAACAAAGACCAGAAATAGACTTAAGTATCTATGGTTGGGCGCCTGGGTGGCTTAGTCGGTTAAGGGTCCGACTTTCGCTTGGGTCATGATCTCACGGATCGTGGGTTCGAGTCCCACATCGGGCTGTGTGCTGACTGCCAGTTCAGAGCCTGGAGCCTGTTTCAGTCTGTGACTCCCTCTCTCTCTGACCCTCCCCTGCTCACGCTGTCTCTCTCTCTCTCCTAAAAATAAATAAAACATTAAAAAAAAAATTAAGTATCTATGGTCAATTTATTTTAATAATATTTCTAAGGCAATTTAAGAAAACTGTTTTCAATAAATGGTGGTAGAACAATTGGTTATCCATAAGAAAGTAAGTAAATAAATAAGCCTCAATCCTTACCTCACATGATACACAAAACTGGCTCAAAATGGATCAAAGACATAAATAGAAAATCTACAGCTGTAAAATTTGTCAAGGGAAATAGAAGAGAAAAATCTTTATGGCCTTTTATGAGGCAGTGATTTCTTAATTAGGTAAAGATATAACAGAAAAATCATGATCCATAAAGATAATAAATTAAACAAGGTAAATACCTGTAAAACATACATGATAAAAAAAATCTTATATCTACCAGATATAAATAATTCTAAAATCTCAGTAAGAAAATAAACAACATTGTAAATAGGATGAAGAGCTAAATGGATATTTCACCAAAGAAAACCTACAGAAGGCAAATAACGACTAAAAAAGAATGACTATCATTAATTACTAAGGAAATGGAGATGATAAGATACCACTACATAGCTATAATGACTTAAATAAAAAGTAAAATGACAATACTCTTCTACAAACCTAAAATTACCTAAAAATAAAAGAAAAAAATATAAGGTAACAATGGCATATACATTGAGAGAGAAATATATAAACTGAAATATAAGATGATCCTGCAGCATCTTTTGGTGCTAGAAAGTGCGTTAAAAAAAAAAAAAATGGAGGCACATTGAAAGAACACAAGAGACCACCTTAAAAAAGCTCAAAATGGGGATACCTGGGTGGCTCAGTCGGTTGAATGTCTGACTTCAGCTCAGGTCACGATCTCGTGGTCCGTGAGTTCGAGTCCCGCATCCGACTCTGTGCTTACAGTTCAGAGCCGGGAGCGTGCTTCAGATTCTGTGTCTCCCTCTCTTTCTGCCCCTCTCTGGCTCATGTTCTTTCTCTCTCTGCCTCTCAAAAATAAACAAATGTTAAGAAATTTTTTTTAAAAAAGCTCAAAATGGACAAAGTTGAAAAAAGTTGGGCTACAAAATATATAACAAAAATATTAAAGTCTAGCATAGAGAATAAAATAAATAAATATGACATCATGGTGATATAAAGAAATTATTAAATAAGCAAAGAAATGAGGAAAAAGAGACAAAAGGTCCTGATAGAAAAATTCCAGTTAATAAAGGTAAAAGAATTGGGGTGCCTGGGTGTCTGTTAAGCATCTGTCTCTTGATTTCGGCTCAGATCATGGTCTCACAGTTCATGAGATCCAGCCCTGTGTCAGGCTCTGCACTGACAGCACAGATCCTGCTTGGGATTCTCTCTCTCCTTCTCTCTCTTTTCCTTCCCCACTCTCTTTCTCAAAATAAATAAGTAAAATTAAAAAATATATATAGAAGAAATGAAGGAAATAGAAAATCGCCATCAGAACACTAAAGTAACAATTCCTATAGTGAAGAACTACCAAAGAATGCTTAAAGTAGCAGGTTAAACTTTAAACAAGAAAAGGGTATTTGCAAAGTCTGAAAGAATATCCCCCCCAAATATTTAGTAATTATAAGGAGAAAAACAGTAACTGCAGTGGACAATTCTAACAGACACCATCTTAAGCAAGTGATCAAAGTTAACATCCCCAGTTACCCATAGTGACATCAGGCACTCCCGGATAGGTAATACCAAGAAGAGGACTATATCTCTGTGACATTGTTCCAACAATGCATAAGCCCAATCTCATCATGAGAAAACATCAAACAAATGCAAACTGCAAAATAAAAGACGCTTTACAAAATAAGTAACCAGGATAACTGAAAATCGTTAAGGTCATGAAAGACACGGATGACTGAAAAAACATCACAGAAATAAGCTAAAGGGACACAATAAATAAATGAAGCGTGGTACCCTAGACTGGGTCCTGGAACAGAAAAAGGATGATAGTGGGAACATTTGAATAAGTTCATTACTTTGGTCAACAGGACAATGCCTTTGCTTTAATAAGCATCTAATAGTTATGTAACATGGTAACATAAGAGGAAGCTACACATGAAAATGTTCTGTACCAGTTATGTAACTCATCTACAAACCTAAAATTACCTAAAAATAAAAGCAAAAAATATAAAATAACAATGGCAATGTATTGAGAGAGAAATATATAAACTGAAAGCATTCTATGTTCTTTGTGTAATCTAAGAAATAAAAGTACCAAATAATATAAGAAAATGGTAAATAAAAATGCATATCATACTTTCTAGGGTAGCCACTTAAAGACCAGCTGAGAGCTTAATAACCTCAAAGATAGGTTATTAAATGAGAAAATGGAATAATAAAATGAAAGTTAAAAGAACGTAAAGATAAAAAAAAAGAGAGACATGAACAAATGGGAAAAAAATGAAGAACTCAGGAAAATAGTAGATTAAAAGCTAAATATATGAAAAATTAAATCAATTGAAAGTAGACTAAATGCTAAACAATGTAGGATTGCATTAAAATATCCAACTATATACTGTAAATAAGAGACACATAGAAGATAAGGAGAGTTTAAAGTAAAAGAATGTAAAATGACCTACTATGCAAACATTAGCCCAAGAAATCTGATGAAACCATGCAAGTATCCAGTAAGATAAACTTGAGACAAAAATTACTACTAGAGATAAAAATGATAAATGTGTCACAGTGGTAAAGTTAAATCCATGCGGTAGATTTAACAATTCTTTTTTTTTTTTTAATTTTTTTTTAATGTTTTTTTTTTTATTTATTTCTAGGAGAGAGAGAGACAGCGTGAGCAGGGGAGGGTCAGAGAGAGAGGGAGTCACAGACTGAAACAGGCTCCAAGCTCTGAGCTGGCAGTCAGCACAGAGCCCGACACGGGGCTCGAACCCACGAACCGCGAGATCATGACCCAAGCGAAAGTCGGACGCTTAACCGACTAAGCCACCCAGGCGCCCTAGATTTAACAATTCTAAATTTGTATGTACCTACTACCATAACCTCAAGTATATACAGAGCAAAAATTAACCAAAATATAAGGATAACTAGAGAAATCTGCAAACATACTGGGAGGGCTAAACAAATCTCTCAGTAACTTACTGAGAAAGTAGGTAAGATACAGATTCAGGAAAGATACAGAATATCTGAACAACATGATTTACATATATAACGTAATTAATGTCCATAGAATGTTAGTCCCAGATGTATACAATATACATTCTTTCTAAGTTCATTGTGAATATTTTCAAAACTTAACCACTGCTGGATCACTAAGCAAATTTTAAGAAATTTTAAAAGATTGAAAAGAGACAGACTATATTTTCTGCCCAAAATATAATTAAATTAGGAATTAATAACAAAAGATTAAAAATCTCACAAATCTGGAAATTAAGAAAAAAAACTTCTAAATAATCTATAGATAAAAGAACAAAACGCATAAAAAATAAAAAATAAGGCACCTGGGTGGCTCAGTCAGTTGAGCATCTGACTCTTGATTTCAGCTCATGTATCACGATAATGGTCATGGAATCAAGCCCCGCATCAGGCTCAGCACTGAGCATGAGGCCTGCTTCAGATTCTCTCTCTCCTGTTCTCTCTCTCCCTCCCTCCCTCTAGGCCCTCACCCTGCTTTCATGCCCCTCTGTCTCCCTCTCTAAAAATTAAAAAAATAATAAAATTTATATGTTGAACTGAGTAATAAAAACAATGTAATATATTAACACTTGCAAAATGCAGCCTAAAGCTAGAGGTAAATGTATTAATTAGTTTGGGGGTGACTGCTGAAAAGTTTTCTATTTTGCTAGGCTGCCTTTTTTCCAGTCCTCTGGCTAGAGGACACAGACTTTTCTTTTGGCTTTTTTCTTTTCCTATCTGTTGGCCTTCCCAGGTTTCTGGCTTCTCCCGTACTAAGTCTGAGATATATGAGGCAAAAAGAAAACTCAGGGAACTCACTACGGTATCATTCCTTGTGTCCCAAGGCTCCTAGCTGGTCTGCCTTCTTTCCTCTACCTTTTAGAATGTTCTTGGGGCTCCTGGGTGGCTTAGTCGGTTAAACGTCCGACTTTCGCTTAGGTCATGATCTCGCGGTTCGTGGGTTCGAGCCCCGCGTCGGGCTCTGTGCTGACTGCCAGCTCGGAGCCTGGAGCCTGTTTCAGTCTGTGACTCCCTCTCACTCTGACCCTCCCCTGCTCACGCTCTCTCTCTCTCCTAGAAATAAATAAAACATTAAAAAAAAAAAAAAAGAATGTTCTTATGTTTGTTTTAAATATAATGTCCGGGGTTTTTAGCTATATTTAGTGATAGGAATAAGGAAAACTACTTCTGCTCTACCTTTCCAGATGCAGAAGTCTCTCCTAAGGGGCTTTTAAGGTACTGACTTTATTGCCCTCTTTCTTAACCTGGGTGGTGGTTACATCTTACTATTCTTTAAGTTTCTATGATTTATGCATGCCCCTGTGTATACACTTCACAACTTGAAAACAAGCGTCACTGAAAACTGTTACAGCATTGCAGTTCTCATAATCCTCTGTGAGGCAAGGATGAAACACCTCTTCCATGTTGCAGCAGGGATAATCAAGCTTGGAAAACACAGAGAAAGAATCCAAGACCAGGGCCATTAACCACTAAGACACTCATTATTCAAACTCCTCAATTTGACTTTCACAAAGAATAAAAAGTGTTGAATTTAGTAAAGCTTCTCTACTCTTAGAATCACACCCAAAATAAGACTCTTTAAGCTTCTCACAGAGACATTTTATTTTTTGGTTAAAGCCTCAACCAATGGAAATGCCAAATGAATAAATGTGTAAATAAGGTATTGGAAGTTGGACTTACTAAAATATATTACAAAGACACTACAAGGCACTATAAAGCTTGACTCTAGAGCCACTCTAACCCTGTCCTCTGCGTACAGAGATATTATGGACTAACCAGATAGACTGTCAGATCAGTATGGATTCAGCTCACCTGGGACTTGCCCTAGTCTGCCTTCTCTCTGCTCCAGACCGACACTCTTCCAAATTCTCACCTGAATGGGGCTGGAACACAGAAAATTAAAAAAAAAAAAGATATGGGTTTAGAGCCAAGAGGGAAAGGACAAAACAAGATGTCAGTCAATTTCTGTTAATCCACATGGCCTCAAGAACTCTTGTCCTCACTCACGGAAACCACCTGTTAGAAACTGCGAATACGGAGAAAGTGTATTACAGTCTTGTCATTCAGTAGCCAAAATTGATAATCCCTTCAACTCAGGTTCGGTGCTGGGCCCTGGAATTAGACTTGAGAAAGTCAAGTCTCACGTCCCAAGCTTCTCATGACCCAGTAAGGAAGAGGAATAAAAAAATACATAAATCTGCCAGTGACACAAGACAGGTGCATAGAGGTTGCCATGGGAGCAGAGTCAGAGGCATCTCACCAGGTAAGAGAAGAAAAGAAGACCCCAGAGCTGGGACATGAAGCTGAACAGGAGTTACTGAGGGAAAAAGATGGGTATATCAGATGGTTCCTATATTAAGGGAGTCCAGAAGGTAGGAACAGGATAAGAAAGACATCAAGGAATGAACCACCTTGGTGTGGATCAAGGATCCCAAGCATCTTGATATTAATGGGATGTGGCAAGTGGAGAATGAGATATAGAAGCTAAGGATGAGGAATCCTGTCAGGAATATGAGGGGGCTGGATGTCAACCTTAGGATCTGAGTGCCTGCAGATGAGATCTGTGTACTGTGGGTAGCAGAGTAGCAGAGCTGGTGCTAGCATTGTCTGTCACCTAAAGCTTTGTCCCAGATCCATGTGAACTATAATATCACTCCTCAACATAGACTCTTTCATAATGAATGAAAAATGAATTGATTTTACTACACTAATGAAGTCATAGTACTTTCAGACTGTAATTTAGTATTTTATTTTTTAAAGTAATACATATAGGGGTGCCTGGTGGCTCAGTCAGTTGACTCTTGAATTCAGCTCAAGTCATGATCTCATGGTTCATGAGACTGAGCCCTACCTTGTGCACTGTGCTGACAGCGCAGAGCCTGCTTGGGATTCTTTCTCTCCCTCTGTCTTCCCCTCCTCCCCATCAAAAATAAATATTTAAAAAAATAAAGCAATACTTGTAGTTGAAAAAAATCAAATAGTAGTTCAAAGGAATATCTCACCTTCTCCTTCCACCACCAATTCCCACTTACAGAGCGCATTCAACCTTTTTTGGGAAAAGATAGTTGCAAATGACATATCAGATAAAGGACTAGTATCCAAAATCTATAAAGAACTCACCAAACTCCACATCCAAAAAACAAATAATACAGTGAAAAAAACAGGCAGAAGATATGAACAGACACTTCTCCAAAGAGGACATCCAGATGGCCAACAGACACATGAAACAATGCTCAGTGTCCCTCATCATCAGGGAAATATAAATCAAAACCACACTGAGATACCACCTCACGCCAGTCAGAGTGGTTAAAATGAGCAAATTAGAGGACTCTAGATGCTGGTGAGGATGTGGAGAAACAGGCATCCTCTGACACTATTGGTGAGAATGTAACTGGTGCAGCCCCTCTGGAAAACAGTGTGGAGGTTTCTCAAAAAATTAACAGTAGGACTCATCTATGACCCAGAAATAGCACTGCTAGGAATTTACCCAAGGGATACAGAAGTGCTGATGCATAGGAGCACATGGACCCCAATGTTCATAGCAGCACTCTCCACAATAGCCAAGTCATGGAAAGAGCCTAAGTGTCCATCAACAGATGAATGGATCAAGAAGATGTGGTTTATCTATACAATGGAATACTACATGGAATGAGAAAGAATGAAATCTGTCCATTTGCAGCAACATGGATGGAACTCGAGGGTGTTATGCTGAGCGACATAAGTCAGGCAGAGGACAGATACCGTATGTTTTCACTTAGAAGTGGATCAGGAGAAACTTAACAGAGGATCATGGGGGAGGAGAAGGGGAAAAAATCATTGGGGAGAGGGAGGGAGGCAAACCATGAGAGACTCTTGAATGCTGAGAACAAACTGAGAGCTGATGGCAGGAAGGAGGGCACTTGTGGGGATGAGCACTGGGTGTTATATGGAAACAAAGTTGACAATATACTATTCAAGAAAAAAAATTTAGACATGGAGGTAAGTTAAGAATACATAGCATTTGGAAATACTCATGCTTGACCAGTGTCAAGAAGGCCCCCTTAACTATTGTTGCCCAACTTTCTTTTTAAATACACGATGTTCTATCTAAAAAGAAAAAGAAGAAAAAGAAAAATTCATAAGTGTCTATGAATCTTGAGGTTCCCCCCTCATTCCTCATTTTAAAAATTAGCTCAAAAATAAAATAATTATTTTAAGAATTAAAAAATTAGTCTTTGTCCAGAGAGAAAAACACACCCGACTGGCAAAACATTACCTGGCTGGGAAAACAAATCATTCTAGATCTTTACTTTTCAAGAGACTGACAACCTAAGGAGTAATAAAGAAGTGCTGTGTAATATGAAAAGTCCCCCAAATAATTCTGTGACTTTTCCCTTTCCCTCTTTCTCCCTCTAATTCTAATAACTAAATGATAGTAGCTCCTATACCAGGTTAATCATTAGAATCTTCAAGTGTGTTTTTAAAAATACGAATTCCTTGGTGTGCCTACAGGGCAATCCAGTAATGACCATACTTATATAACTCATGAATGTAGCCACACAATTCTCTGTCTTGTCAATCTCCAAAGGTTCGTTGTCAAATCATTGTGAAATTTAAGTCAAAGTGAAACGCAAGTCTTAGACTTAAGTAGTTAAGAAG
Source organism: Proteles cristata cristata (assembly GCA_017311185.1). Lineage (NCBI taxonomy): Eukaryota > Metazoa > Chordata > Mammalia > Carnivora > Hyaenidae > Proteles > Proteles cristata. Next base: position 1,367,804 of record JAESUZ010004208.1, read on the forward strand.
TACAGAAAACAGTTGCTTTCCCATCCATTATAATTAAGGATGTGATGTAAGAAAGAGAAGCCCATCACAGCCAAATGGAGGTCACCTCACCCCTTCAGGATGGACAGGAGCAGAGAGGCAGTAGAGAAGAGAACCGAGGCAAGAAGGGCCGATACAGGAACTAAATGTTACATTCACATAACAAGCCACCAATTCATACATTTGTCCATGATAAGAGACAGAAAACTCAACACAGGAAATGGATCAAAGATGGATAAAATGGAGTATATGCCACTCTGAGAAAACATTTTATCCTAGCACTGGTCAGGAAAAGTTCAGAGTAGCAGCACAAAGGTGGCTTATCCAGAGGACAAGGCTGGCTTTTGCTTTCAAGGTCTATGTGTTTTTGTCTGTGAAAGCTCTTCCAGCAGCAGCAAGAACATGGTTTCCCATATTCCTATAACCAGTGAGTACATCCTGACTACAGAGAGAGTTTCCCTTAGACTACATTACAGGGACATCTTCTTATGAAGGTACAGGTTTAAAGAAACAGTTTTAGCTTAGATCTAGCTCTTCCAGGAAGACTTTAAAAGTTCGGGCTGTATGCCTGTTCACTGGGCCTCAGGATCACAGCACATATGCTTCCTCTTTAATGTTTTTTTCAAGTATTTAGGAAGTAGCTATTCATGTTTCAAAAAACAAAAACAAAAACAAAAAAAGCCCACTATGGCCTCTCTATGAGAACTGGTACTGTCTTCTCTGTTTTCCTAGCCCTAATACCCAGGAGAGTAACCAGCACATGAAAGGCGCTAAAGAACATTTGTTGTTTAGTTTGCTAATTTAGTTTGTCTTTTCCAAAGGACAAAATGTCTATCTTCTCTTTCTGTTTGGCTCAGCCACACCAGTGAACTGTGCTAGACTAAAGTACTGGAGCTTAGAGTAATAGACTCCAGTGCTCCTCATACCAACAGAGAAGTGAGGTCTCCCTGCAGACAGGAAGAGGAATCTAGCACAAGAGGGGCCACAGGTGGGAGCAAAGGATTCTGTGTGGTTCTCTATCATTTCCTTTTTTTTTTTTTAACGGTTTCAATTTTTCTTTTCATTATAACATGAGCTAAATTTAAGGAGTGAGTCTTTTGACTTTATGTCCCAGAGTTGTTAGAAAATATAAATGATAATATAACTCATGAAAATATACTGAAAAGTACAAGAGCTGATGTAAAATGGTAATTAAGGTTCCAGGTATCAAGGAACTAGAGTAGGTGAAGAATGAAACCAGTCAGGCTACTGCCTGACAGACGCAGGATGCGCTGGTTTAGCGACATGCCATCAAAGAATAGGAAGACCATCGGAGGAGGGCAAGATGGCGGAGAAGTAAGGAGCTCCGTACTTGCACTCGCGCCCATACATCACACAGAAAAGATCTGAAGCCATTGGAAACCTTAAAAAACCTGAGAGACTGGGAGAAAAAGGACGCAGAATCCAATGAGAGAGCCTTCTAATGTGAGTGCGAACCGGGGAAGATAAAATCGGGCCGGGATCGGAGACTCCAGGGTGGGAGGCAATCCCCCACTACCCTCTACGGGGAGTGAGAGGAGAAAAGGAGAGAGTCCGAAACAGAAAAACCTCCGCTCGGTGCATAGAAAGACCGTACTTGCCAAATACCTGCACACCAGGCCCCCTCGCGACAACTGGTCCTGGGGGGGAAGCGGGGGCTGAGTACACAAACTGCTTCTTTGTGCCGCTCCTGGAGGTTGGATTTCAGAGTTTCAGAGCAGCGGCGCGCCTGCCGCCATTCAGAGCAGCTCCAGGGCAGCTGGGGCCCCTGAAAGAGCCGCACTGACACCGGGCGTCCGCGCTCCTGGCTGGCTGGAACTCGAGAGGGAAGGCAAAGAGCTAAAAACTGGGAAATTTGCCTGTGAGTTCGTGTTTCAGGTGACGAGCCATAGAGGGACCCGGTTTTCCTCACTCCAGCGGGCTCGGGCTATGCGCATCCGGCAGGCAAGCCCCTGTGCATGCGTGCCAGCCTGACCCAGAGAAGGAAGCAACGATTCTGACTCCGCCCCCAGAGCTCGACAAGGGGCCTGGAATTGCCCAAGGGGGTTGCCTGGGAAGCTGTGTCTAAGGCAATTTCAGTGGGGCGCGGACTGGGATTTGGAGATTGGAACTGGCCTGGGCTGAAGAGTCCAACCAACTTCGGTTGCGTCCCCGGAACAGGGAGTGGACACGCCCAAAAAAGCGAGTTGCAGCGCGGGGTTCAAGAAGGGACTGGAGCACCGTCACTCTCCTCCCCACAACCGCCAAGGCAGAACCCCCGCCTGAGGCATCGGATCACGCCACGCCCATCCCTGCCTGAGAGGTGCCCTCCTCCCTTTTTTTTTTCTCTTTCTTTTTTCCTTTTTTTTCTTTTTTTTCTTCTTTCTTTTTTTTCCCCTTTCTTTTCTCTTTCTTTTTTTCTTCTTCTTTCTCTTTTCTAGCTTTTTTCCCCAAAACACTGACCTGATTAACTCTGGTCGCCAGCTTGCTTAAACAATCACAAGTCCATTCTGTAAATGCAAATTCTACACCTACCGACTTTTTCAGCTATTTCTCTCAGAAGTAATTAGACTATATAGTTTCTCTGGATAATTCCAGCATCCTTCTCTCACCTATCCAACCATATTCTACCCTTTACCTCTTTGAAAAAAGCTTCTTATCCCTTCTGCCTGTTCATTCTATTTCCAATTCTGCCTGTCTCGCCCTGCCTTCTCTCTTTTTCTCTATGCTCTTCAACCAGCACTGCATACACACGGCTATTTAACTGTAGCTGGGAAATCCAGGTATATGCTTTAAACCGTTCTTTGACCATCGGTTTTCTCCTTTTTTCCTTTCCTTTTCCCCTTTTTGGCCCTTTTATGTATTTTATACTCCCTATTATTCGCCCTCCCTCCTGCATCTTTTCTCTTAACTTTTTCGTTTTCCCTCTCGCTTTGCATGTTAGTTGAATTAGCCTGTGCGTTTGTGTGCTCCTGCTCCCTGTGTGTTTGTCTGTCTGTTTTCTTTTCCAGGGCTACCTCAAGAAACAAGCTAGAGTACACAAGGTGGAGAGTCCCAAATATCACTACGAATAGGAAAATAAAATAACTAAGGTCCCAACAAGAGAGACCGAGGGATACCATTCAAAAAACAATCTCTGAAAGGATAGGCCCTGGAAAGTCAAAGAGTCTTCTTGGATATAGCAGCGCTCATAGAAACAGAGAGCATAACAGGTCTTTAAAACCAACAAGAGCCGGAAAGCTAACTAAAATGACGAAACGAAAGAGTTCTCCTCCAAAGAAACTCCAAGAAGAAATGACAGCTAATGAACTGCTCAAAACAGATATCAGCAGCATAAGTGAACAAGATTTTAGAATAATAATGGTAAAATTAATAGCAGGGCTTGAAAAAACATAGGGGACATCAAAGAAACTATGGCTACAGACAGAATGGAAAATAAAAATAGGCATGAAGAATTAAAAAATGCGATAAATGAGATCCATAATAAATTAGAGGCCTCCAATGCACGGATTGAAGAGGCAGAAAGGAGAATAAGTGATTTAGAAGACACCATTCTAGAAAAACAAGAAGCTGACAAAAAAAGAGACAAACTGATCCAGGAACAGGAAAGAAGAATTCGAGAGCTCAGCAATACAGTCAAACGCAACAATATCCGTATCATAGGAATCCCAGAAGAGGAAGAGAGAGGGAAAGGCGCTGAAGGAGTCCTGGAACAAATTATAGCAGGGAACTTCCCCGACCTGGGGAAGGAAGTAAATGTGGAAATACAAGAGGCTCAGAGGACTCCCCTCAGACGTAACTTGAATCGATCTTCTGCACGACATATCATCGTAAAAATGGCAAAATACAAGGACAAAGAGAGAATTTTGAAAGCAGCTAGGGAGAAAAGGGCCCTCACATACAAAGGGAAACCCATCAGAGTGGTGACAGACCTATCGACTGAAACGTGGCAGGCCAGAAAGGAATGGCAGGAGATCTTCAATGTGATGAACAGTAAAAATATGTAGCCAAGAATCCTCTATCCAGCAAGCCTGTCGTTCAAAATAGAACGAGAGATAAAAACATTTCCAAATAAACAGAAATTGAAAGAATTTGTCACCACGAAGCCAGCCCTACAAGAAATCCTGAGGGGGATGCTCTGAAGGAAAGGTTGCAAGGAACAAGATTCCAGAGACACCACCACAAACATGAACCCTACAAAAGATACAAAGACTCTAAACCCACATATTTCAATAATAACACTGAATGTAAATGGGCTGAATGCTCCAATCAAAAGACATAGGGTAGCAGAATGGATTAAAAAACAAAATCCATCTATATGCTGTCTACAAGAAACTCATTTTAGACGGGAAGATACCTTCAGATTAAAAGTAAGGGGATGGAGAAATATATATCATGCTACAGGAAATCAAAAGAAAGCCGGAGTAGTGATACTTATATCAGACAAACTGGACTTTAAATTAAAGACAATCACAAGAGATGAAGAAGGGCACTACATAATAATTACAGGGTCCATCCATCAGGAAGAACTAACAATCATAAATGTCTACGCACCGAATATGGGAGCACCTAAATATCTAAAACAATCACAAACAGAAACAAGCTTCTAGATAAGAATGTGCTAATAGCAGGGGACTTTAATACTCCGCTTACAGCAATGGATAGGTCAACCAGACAGAAAATCACTAAAGAAATAATGGACTTGAAAGATACATTGGACCAGATGGACCTGATGGATATATTTAGAACTTTACATCCTGAGGCCAGGGAATTTACTTTCTTCTCAAGTGCGCATGGCACATTCTCCAAGATAGATCACATACTGGGACATAAAGCAGCCCTGAATAAATATAAAAGAATAGAGATCATACCATGCACACTGTCAGATCACAATGCTTTGAGACTTGAAATCAATTACAGGAAGAAGTCTGGAAAACTTCCAAAAACATGGAGGTTAAAGAACACCCTTCTAAAGAATGAATGGGCCAATCAGGCAATTAGAGATGAAATTAAAAATATATGGAAACAAATGAAAATGAAAACACAACAATTCAAAATCTATGGGATGCGGCAAAGGCAGTCCTAAGAGGAAAGTACATTGCTCTCCAGGCCTATTTCAAAAGATTAGAAAAGTGCAAGTCCAAAATCTAACAGCTCACCTAAAGGAACTAGAGGCAGAGCAACAAGAATGCCCTAAACCCAGAAGAAGAAGAGAAATAGTAAAAATTAGAGCAGAAATAAACAACATAGAGACCAAGGAAACAATTGAACAGATCCATGAAACCAAGAGTTGGTTTTTTGAAAAGGTAAACAAAATTGACAAACCTCTAGCCAGACTTATCCAAAAGAAAAGAGAGAGCACCCAAACAGACAAAATTATGAATGAAAATGGACTTATTACAACCAACCCCTCAGAAATACAAGCAATTATCAGGGAATACTATGAAAATTATATGCCAACAAATTGGACAACTTAGAAGAAATGGACAAATTCCTAAACACACACTCACTACCAAAATTCACACGGGAAGAAATAGAAACCTGAACAGACCCATAACGAGTGAAGAAATTGAATCAGTGATCAAAAATCTCCCAACAAATAAGAGCCCTGGACCTGATGGCTTCCCTGGGGAATTCTACCAGACATTGAAAACAGAATTAATCCCAATTTTCTCAAGCTATTCCAAAAAATAGAAATCGAAGGAAAACTCCCGGACTCATTTTATGAAGCCAGCATCACTCTGATTCCCAAGCCAGACAGAGACCCAGCAAAAAAAGAGAACTACAGGCCAATATCCTTGATGAATATGGATGCAAAAATTCTCAACAAGATCCTTGCAAATCGAATCCAGCAGCATATAAAAAGAATCATCCACCAAGATCAAATGGGATTCATTCCTGGGTTACAGGGCTGGTTCAACATTCACAAATCAATCAATGTGATACATCATATCAACAAAAGAAAAGATAAAAACCATATGATCCTGTCAATAGATGCAGAAAAAGCATTTGACAAAATACAGCATCCCTTCTTAATAAAGACTCTCGAGAAAGTTGGGATAGAAGGAACCTACTTAAACATCATCAAAGCTATCTATGAGAAGCCTTCAGCTAACATCATCCTCAATGGGGAAAAACTCAGAGCTTTCCCCCTGAGATCAGGAACACGACAGGGATGCCCACTCTCACCACTGCTGTTTAACATAGTGCTGGAAGTCCTAGCATCAACCATCAGACACCAAAAGGAAATCAAAGGCATCAGAATTGGCAAAGAGGAAGTCAAACTTTCACTCTTTGCAGATGACATGATACTCTACATAGAAACCCGACAGACTCCACCAGAAGCCTACTAGAACTGATCCAAGAATTCAGCCAAGTTGCAGGGTACAAAATTAACGTACAGAAATCGGTTGCATTTTATACACCAACAATGAAGCAACTGAAAGAGAAATCAAGAAACTGATCCCATTCACAATTGCACAAAAAACCATAAAATACCTCAGAATAAACCTAACCAAGGATATAAGAGATCTGTATGAGGAAAACTATAGAAAACTTATGAAGGAAATTGAAGAAGACACAAAGAAATGGAAAAACATTCCATGCTCATGGATAGGAAGAATAAATATAGTTAAGATGTCATTACTACCCAAAGCTATCTACACATTCAATGCAATCCAATCAAAATTGCACCAGCATACTTCTCAAAACTAGAACAAACTATCCAAAAATTTGTATGGAAACACAAAAGACCCCGAATAGCTAAAGTAATCCTGAAAAATAATACCAAAACGGAAGGTATCCCCATTCCAGACTTTAGCCTCTACTACAAAGCTGTCATCATCAAGACAGTATGGTATTGGCACAAAAACAGACACATAGACCAATGGAACAGAACTGAGAACTCAGAAGTGGACCCAAAGGTATACAGCCAACTGATCTTTGACAAAGCAGGAAAGAATATCCAATGGAAAAAAGACAGCCTTTTTAACAGATGGTGTTGGAGAACTGGACAGCAACATGAAGAAGAATGAAACTACATCATTTTCTCACAGCATGAACAAAAATAAACTGAAAATAGATAAAGGACCTGAACGTGAGACAGGAAACTATCAACACCCTAGAGGAGAAAGCAGGAAACAACCTCCTTGACCTCCACCACAGCAACTTCTTACTTGACACATCCCCAAAAGCAAGGGAATCAAGAGCAAACATAAACTGTTGGGACCTCATCAAGATTAAAAGCTTCTGCACAGCCACGGAAACAACCCAGAAAACTAATAGGCAACCAACGGAATGGGAAAAGATAGTTGCAAATGACATATCAGATAAATGGTTAATATCCAGAATCTATAAGGAACTCACCAAACTACACACCCAAAAAACAAACAACCCCGTGAGAAATGGGCAGAAGACATGAACAGACACTTGTCCAAAGAGGACATCCAGATGGCCAACACACACCTGAAACGATGCTCAGCATCCCTCCTCATCAGGGAAATACAAATCAAAACCACACTGAGATACCACCTCACGCCAGTCAGAGTGGCTAAAATGAGCAAATCAGGGAACTCTAGATGCTGGCGAGGATGTGGAGAAACGGGCACCCTCCTACACTGCTGGTAGGAATGTAAACTAGTACAGCCCCTCTGGAAAACAGTGTGGAGGTTCCTAAGGAAACTAACAATAGAACTCCCCTATGACCCAGCAATAGCACTGCTAGGAATTTACCCAAGGGATCCAGAAATGCTGAGGCATAGGAGCACATGTACCCCAATGTTCATAGCAGCACTCTCCGCAATAGCTAAAACATGGAAAGAGCCTAAGTGTCCATCAACAGATGAATGGAGCAAGAAGATGTGGTCTATCTATACCATGGAATACTACATGGCAATGAGAAACAATGAAATCTGGCCATGTGTAGCAACGTGGATGGACCTTGAGGGTGTTATGCTGAGCGAAATAAGTCAGGCAGAGAAGGACAAATATCATATGTGTGCACATATAGGAGGATTAGGAGGAACTTGACGGAGGAACAAGGGGGAGAAGAAGGGGGGAAATGGTGGGGGAAAGGGAGAGAGGCAAACCATGAGAGACTCTTGAATGCTGACAAAAACTGAGGACTGATGGATTTGGGGGGAGGGGGGATGGGCATGGAGGAGGACACTTGTGGGGATGAGCACTGAGTGTTATGTGGAAACTAATTTGACAATAAACTATTTGTAAAAAAAATAAAAAATGAAAAAAATAAATATTTCACACCACTCTCTTCTTGCTTAATTCTGAACAGAAATCTGATGTAATTTTAATCCTTATAGCTCTATATGAAAGATGGTTTTTTACCTATGGCATAATAAGAGTTTTTTTTGTCTTTTATTCTGTGCAGTCTGAATGTGAAATGCCTAAGTGTTGAATTTCTGGAATTTTTCCTGCTTGGTGTTCCTGGAGGTTGCTGGATTTGTGGTTTGGTATCTGACCTTACTTTTGGAAAATTCTAAGCCGTAATTACCTGAAATATTTTTTCTGTTCATTTTTCTCTTTCTTCTCTTTCTGCTATTCTCACTGTACATATGTTACACCTTTTGTAATTTCCCCACAGCTCTTACATATTCTGTTCTGTTTTTTACAATAACTTTCTCTTCAGTTTGGGAAATTTCTGTTAACATACCTTCACTTAAAGTTTCAATTAAAGCTCACTCCTTCTTTCTTCATCCATTCCTAATATATTGATGAGGCCACTGAAACCTTTTATCATTTCTGTTACAGTATTTTTAGTTCTATAATTTCTGTTTAAAACTTTATTAGAATTTCCAAGTCTCTGCTTATGTTATCCATCTGCCCTTGCATATTGTCCACTTTTTCCATCAAAACAATTAGCATAAAGGAAAAACAGGGGAATTCAAGATGTTCACAGAGAGTGTTAAAGAATTCAAACATAGACTTAGAACTCTAGAATGCCACACACATGTACAGTACGGTGTATATTACCAATAAAGACATAAGTAGGCCCAAATTTCTCATGTCCCACTGTCCTTGAGTCTCTGCACAGGTCAGATGTGAAAGTTAAGGCAGAATTGTAAACTGCCTGCCAGAATATTGAAGGTATGCCCTGACACCCACACAAGGTCCCTCAGCAAAGGCTGAGAGACTTTTGGTTCCAGATATCTAACGAAATATTGGTCCAATAATCAGCTGACCTACAAACTAAAGAAGCAGGGATGTAAATGGCCACATAAGATAAAATACATATACAATACAGAATAACACTGTGAAAGTCACTATAAAAACAGCACAGACAACAACAAACCATGTTAATGGGATGAGGGGCAATCTAATTTCCAGAGTTCCCATACTACAATATTTTAAATGTCCAATTTTCTCACCATAAAATAGAAAAAATGCAAAGAAACAAGAACATATCTTTCTTACACAGAGAAACGCAGTCTGGAAGCCCATACACTGGACTTAGTTAATAAGATTTTTTAAAATGTTTATTTTTGAGAGAGAGAAAAGAGAGAGAGAGAGAGAAAGAGAGCAAGAAAGAGAGAGAGAGAGAATGCAGAGAGAGAGGGAGACACAGAATCTGAACCAGGCTCCAGGCTCTGAGCTTTCAGCATGGAGCCTGATGCAGGGCTCAAGCTCACGAACCACGAGATTCTGACCTGAGCCAAAGCTGGATGCTCAACCTACTAGTCACCCAGGCATCCCAGTTAATAAGACTTCAAATCAACTATTATAGTAAATATTTTCAAAGAATTATAGGCAACCATGTCTAAAATGTTAAAAAGAACACATACACATGCACAAAATAATAATACCTCACCAAAGAGAGAATATAAGTAAAAAGAGTAAAAGTATAAAAAAGAACCAATAGCAACTCTGGAGTTGAAAAATAAAAGAACTGGAATATAAAATTCACTAGAGGGGCTCATCACCAGATTTGAACTTGCATAATAAAGAATCGCTGAGGGGCACTTGAGTGGCTCAGTCAGTTAAGCATCTGACTCCTTTTCTTTTTTTCTTAAATAGTTTATTGTCAAGTTGGTTTCCATATAACACTCAGTGCTCATCCCCACAAGTGCCCTCCTCCATGCCCATCACTCCCCTTCCCCACCCCCATCAGCCCTTAGTTTATTCTCAGCATTCAAGAGTCTCTCATGGTTTGCCTACTTCCCTCTCCCCAACAATTTTTCCCTTTCTTCTCCCCCATGGTCCTCCGTTAAGTTCCTCCTATACTTGCAAACATATGGTATCTGTTCTTCCCTGCCTGACTTATCTCATTCATCATAACACCTTCCGTCCACATTGCTAAAAATGGCCAGATTTCATTCTTTCTCATTGCCATATAGTATTCCATTGTATCAATAAACCACCTCTTCTTCTTCTTCACTGGGTCTCTGTCTATCTTGGGAATCAAAGTGATGCTGGTTTTGTGCAATGAGTCTGGAAATTTTCCTTCGATTTCTATTTTTTGGAATAGCTTGAGAAGAGCAGGTATTAATTCTGTTTTAAATGTCTGGTAGAATTCCCCAGGAAAGCCATCTGGCCCAGGGCTCTTCTTTGTTGGGAGATTTTTGATAACTGATTCAATTTCTTCATTAGTTATAGGTCTGTTCAGATTTTCTATCTCTTCCTGTGTGAATTTTGGTGGTGGGTGTGTGTTTAGGAATTTGTCCATTTCTTCTAAGTTGTACAGTTTGTTGGCATATAATTTTTCATAGTATTCCCTGATAATTGCTTGTATTTCTGAGGGGTTGGTTGTAATAAGTCCATTTTCATTCATGATTTTGTCTATTTGGGTGCTCTCTCTTTTCTTTTTGAGAACCCTGTATAGAGGTTTGTCAATTTTGTATTTTCTCATAAAACCAACTCTTGGTTTCATTTATCTGTTCAACTGGTTTTTTTTTTTGGATTCAATATTGTTTATTTCTGCCCTGATTTTTATTATTTCTCTTCTCTTACTGGGTTTGGGGTGCTCTTGTTGCTCTACTTCTAGTTCCATAGGAGCGCTGTTAGATTTTGCACTTGTGCTTTTTCTAATTTCTTGAAATAGGCCTGGAGTGCAATGTAGTTTCCTCCTAGGACTGCCTTTGCCACATCCCATAAAGTTTTGATTGTTGTATTCTCATTTTCATTTGTTTCCATATATTTTTAAATTTCTTCTCTAATTGCCTGATTGGCCCATTCATTCTTTAATAGGGTGTTCTTTAACCTCCATGGTTTTGGAGGTTTTCCAGACTTCTTCCTGTGGTTGATTTCAAGTTTCATAGCACTGTGATCTGAAAGTGTGCATGGTTTGATCTCAATTCTTTTATATTTATTGAGGGCTGCTTTATGTCCCATTATGTGATCTATCTTGAGGAATGTGCCGTGCACACTTGAGTAGAAGGTGAATTCCATGGCCTCAGGATATAGAGTTCTAAATATATCTGTCATATCCATCTGGTCCAATGTGTCATTCAAGTCCATTGTATCTTTAGTGATTTTCTGTCTAGTGGATCTATCCATTGCTGTAAGTGGAGTATTAAAGTCCTCAGCTATTAGCGCATTCTTATCCATAAGATTGTTTTTGTTTGTGATTGCTTTATGTATTTAGGTGCTCCGGTATTTGGTGCATAGACATTCATAATTGTTAGCTCTTCTGATGGATAGACCCTGTAATGATTATATAATGTCCTTCTTCATCCCTTGTTACTGTCTTTACTTTAAAGTCCAGCTTGTCTGATATAAGTATAGCTACTCCAGCTTTCTTTTGACTTCCAGTAGCATGATAGATATTTCTCCATCCCCTTACTTTCAATCTGAAGGTGTCCTCAGGTCTAAAATGAGTTTCTTGACACAGCAAATAGATGGATTTTGGTTTTTTTATCCATTCTTCTACCCTGTTTCTTTGGATTGGAGCATTTAGTCAATTTACTTTCAGTGTTATTATTGAAAAATATGGGTTTAGAGTAATTGTGTTGTCTGTAGGATTCATGCTTGTGGTGGTGTCTCTGGCACCTTGCATTCCTTGCAACATTTCCCTCATAGAGTCCCCCTCAGGATTTCTTGTAGGGCTGGTTTAGTGGTGACAGATTCTTTCAATTTTTGTTTATTTGGAAAGACTTTCATCTCTCCTTCTATTCTGAATGACAGCTCGCTGGATAGACGATTCTTGGCTACATATTTTTTCTGTTCATCACATTGAAGATTTCCTGCCATTCTCTTCTGGCCTGCCAAGTTTCAGTAGATAGGTCTGTCACCACTCAGATAGGTTTCCTTTTGTATGTTAGCACCCTTTTATCCCTAGATGCTTTCAGAATTCTCTTTGTCCTTATATTTTGCCAGTTTCACCATGATATGTCATGCAGAAGATCGATTCAAGTTATGTCTGAGGGGAGTTCTCTGTGCCTCTTGGATTTCAATGTCTGTTTCCTTCCCCAGATTGGGGAAGGTCTCTGCTATAATTTGTTCTAGGTCTCCTTCAGCGCCTTTCCCTCTCCCTTCCTCTTCTGGAATTCCTATGATACGGATATTGTTCCATTTGATTGTATCATTCTCTTTAACTCTCCTGTCATGTTTCTGGATCAGTTTATCTCTCTTTTTCTCAGCTTCCTCTTTTTCTATAATTGTGTCTTCTAATTCACCTATTCTCCTCTCTGCCTCTTCAATACATGCATTGGATGCCTTCATTTTATTATGCATTTCATTTATAGCAGTTTTTAATTCATCACAACTATTTTTAAGCTCTATAGTCTTTTTTTTAAATTTTTTTAAATGTTTTATTTATTTCTAGGACAGAGAGAGAGAGACAGCGTGAGCAGGGAAGGGTCAGAGAGAGAGGGAGCCACAGACTGAAAGAGGCTCCAGGCTCTGAGCTGGCAGTCAGCACAGAGCCCGACGCGGGGCTCGAACCCACGAACCGCGAGATCATGACCTAAGCGAAAGTCGGACGCTTAACCGACTAAGCCACCCAGGCGCCCCAAGCTCCACAGTCTTTTTAGCAATAGTTTCTCTGATGTCTTTATGCCTTTTTCAAACCCAGGGATTAATTTTATGACTATTATTCTAAATTCTTGTTCAGTTATGTTGTTTATATCTATTTTGAGCAGTTCTTTAGCTGTCATTTCTTCCTGGAATTTCTTTGGAGGAGAGTTCTTCCATTTCATCATTTTGGCTAGCTTTCTGTCTCTTGTTAGTTTTAAAAGCTTGTTATGCACTCTGCACCTGAGAGTACTGCTGTATTAAAGAAGGCTCTTTGACTGTCCAGGACCTGTCTGTTCGGGAAGTGTTCTTTGAATGGTGTCTCTTGGTCTTTCTTGTTGAGACTTTTGTTATTTTATTTCCCTACTCATAGAGGTATTTGGGACTCTACACCATGTGTACTTTGGCTTGTTTCTTGAGGTAGCCCTGGAAAAGAAATCAGACAAACACACAGGGAACAAAGGCACACAAATGCACAGACAAATCCAACGAACATGCAAACAAAAAGGGAAAAAGAAAAAGAAAAAAGGGGGGGGAGGGAGGAGGAAAAACAAATAAGAAGAAAAAGAAAAAATATAAAGAAAAAAGAGGAAAAGAAAAGAAAAAAGAAAAAACCTGAAAGACAAAAGACAGTCTAAAAGCATAAAACCAGAATTCCCAGCTACAAATAAAGAGCCGGGTGTATGCAGTGCTGATTAAAGAGCATATACAAAGAGAGACATGACAAGGTGAGGAGGAAGAGAAATTGGAAGAGAAATGACCAGGCAGAGAGACTAAGAGGCTTAATTCAGAGAGACAAAGAAGAGAATATGGTAAGAGGCAAGGAGAAAGAAACGAAGATAATGTTACTCAGAGAAAAAATATAGTCTGATTACTCCAGAGAGAGAGAGAGATAAAAAGGTAGTGGTGGAGGTGTAGAATATGCATCTAGAGCATGGATTAAATGTGACTGCTTAAGCAAACCAGTGACTAGAGTGCCCAGTCCAGCAGAGAGGAGGGATACGAATGGGACAAGGGAAAATATATATGAATAGAAAGAATTGATCTATTAATCACGGTAATGCATCCATGTTGGTCTTGCCCTGGGCTCTGGAGCCAAAATAGGCAGCTCTCCAGCAGGGATGCGCGTGGTTTGGTGTACGTGGGCCTTAGCCTCACTGCATCCCGTGGGCCACTCCCCGAGGTCCCACCTTGGTGGTTGTGGGGGAAAAAATGGCGGTGCCCCAGTCCCCTCTCAAACCAAGCATTGCAACTCACTCTTTTGGGTTCGATCTCCCTGTGCTGCGGGCATATCTGAGGTGGGCCATGCTCTATGTCCCAAGCCACGCCTCATTTCCAGATCTTAGTCCATGTTCCATTGATACCGCCCAAAATATAAACTGGCAGGTTGAGTCCCTCCGAGCAGTTTCAAGCCTCTCACCTCCCCACTGGGAATCAAGCTGAGCCAGAAGAGTGGCAGAGCGGCTTCAGGCGCTGCTTCCTCTCCAGGTCGAGCTGGCAAGCAGAGGAGCGGTTTCTCCTGGCATCGCCTGGGACCAGTGCGTCCCACTCAAGGTCAGCTGGACAGCTGGAAACCGGATCCCTGTGTCCCAAGCTGAGGTTTGTCTCTTCTCCAGGAATAGGAACAGTTTCTTGAGCAGTTTCGGCCGGTCTTTCTTTTCCCCTCGACCCACAACGGCTCCCCACAAAGGGGGCTCCCTCCCTCACTCCACATCTCTGGTCCCGGCCCATTTTTATCTTCCCCAGTTCGTATTCACGCTATAAGATTTTCTCAGTGGACTCTGTCTCCTTTTCCTCCCAAACTCCTGGATGCTGTAAGGGTTCCTATGGCTTCATGCCTTCTCCGTTGGAGACATAGGGGTGAGTGAAATGTACGAAGCTCCCTACTTCTTCACCATCTTGCCTCCTCTCTCGACTTAATCCTTTAAGCATCTGACTCCTGATTTCAGTTCAGGTAAAGATCTCACAGTTTCTGAGTTTGAGCTCTGTGTTGCACTCTGAACTGACAGTGTGGAGCCTACTTGCTATTCTCTCCCTCTCCCTCTGCCCCCAATAGTGTGCACGCGCTCTCTCTCTCTCAAGAATAAATAGATAAATTAAAAAAAAAAATCACTGAACTTGAAGACAGGTCAAATAAGATTACCCAGTATACACAAGAAAGAGGGAAAAAATGAACAAGAGAGCCTGAGGTAAAAGGGAGTAGGATGCTGGAATAGGAAAATTCAGAAATCTCTCTCTACCCAAACAAAAATTGCACTGCCAGAAGTTGTCTGAAGTGACTGTTGAAAGTGTGCAACTTTCCCGGGGAAAGCTTGGCTGGTAAAGTGCAGTTATTATCATTTGATATCAGACCTTGGTAAAGTTTCAGCTACCCATCCCTGTGGAAACCCACATTTCTGGCATGGCTGAAGCCAGGGTGGGTAATAAAGACCTTATCCTCCATATAACAAGCTTCTCAGTTCTGGATGAAGACTGCTATTTCTGGTTGCTGCCAGAGGCTGGCTGGCATTGCTCCAATCCTCATAAGCTATACAATGTCCTGAAGATTTAAAGATGTATATGTATTTTTACAACATTAAAAAACTACAAAGATTTAAGAGTAGTGGGACCCTATGCTTGCCTTGTCCCTTCAACATAGCTAGGTAAATATCAAACCATTTTCAACACCCAAGAAATTCATCTGAGGACTGAGAAAACAAACTGTACACGAAGAAGGGAAAAACAGCCACATCGTTGAAAGTAGGGGGTACATAACTGAGGAACAAGGGGGAGAAGAAGGGGGGAAATGGTGGGGGAAAGGGAGAGAGGCAAACCATGAGAGACTCTTGAATGCTGACAAAAACTGAGGACTGATGGATGTGGGGGGGAGGGGGGATGGGCATGGAGGAGGGCACTTGTGGGGATGAGCACTGGGTGTTATGTGGAAACTAATTTGACAATAAACTATTTGTAAAAAAATAAATAAACTCCAACTTAAAAAGCAAAAAAAAAAAAAAAATAGAGAGTACAAAGAGTTGATTTGGTGGAGAAAAGATCTGCAGGTCCTGCAGAGGGGAGGGAGCCCTGCATATAGAGAGAGGAGAAAGAGAGAGAAAGAGAATGCAGTGTACAGGGTATAACACAAGAAAAAAATTTCCCCAAAGCCAATGACTCGGAAAAGGATGCAGTGTACAGGGTAGGGTATAACACAAGAAAAATATTTCCCCAAAGCCAATGACTGGGAAAAGGAGAGGGGCTGATTATCACAAGTTTTTAAAAGAAGTGGAGCTCAAAATCTAAAGTTTTAAAAGTTTCCACCATTGCTGGGATTGGGCCAGGTCGGCTTAGTGGGGCTCCTATGGAGAAGAAGGGAAGAGGCCTGGGGAAAGGCAGCATAGTTTTAGGATCCACTGGATCACACTGAGAGAGACAGTTTTCCCTTCTTGGGGTGCATTTAGAAAATGTCACATTGCCCCTCAGGAGACAAGAGACAGTGGGCACCATTTAATAGCCCAATAACCAGCATAGCACCAGAGGCACCTGCTGAAGGCATGTAAACTGGAAGCCAGCTTTTGGCTGTGTTTTACCACAAAGTCCAAACTCCTTCACAGTCGTGCAACTGCTTATCTGGGACAAACTGGCATAAGCCACAGTATGGTGAGATCCTCCCACAGAGGATCAGTGTGGGCCTGTGCTATGCTAGGTTCCTAAAATTTGGAATTTTGAAACCCAACTGTGCACCTGAGATAAAACACAAGAGCACTGTGCCACCAGGTAGAGATGTCTGGGACACAGTATAAAGGCAAGGTCCTGATGGAAGCCTGGGAAGCAAGAGGAAAGATTGGTCTTCTATGAGGGAAGAGGGCTTCTGTGAGGGCTTCCTGAACAGCAGTGGGCACAAACTCCCCTCTTTCAGGAGGAGAGACCAGGGTGATACCATTTCCCCCATCCATCAGCATAGACAGACTTCTCTGAGCAACACAGCTCCCTCAGTTGAGGCAGAAGCCACTTACACCAAGTTCTGTCCACCTGTGCCCTGCAGGTGCATCTTTACTAGGACAAGTCAGCTGGAGATCCAGCACAGCAGGCCTCTCCCCTAGAAGATCAGCACAAATCCCCTGCACACACCAAGTCTACTACTCATAGTGTTCTGCAAAGCTTCAGCTCTAGGGGAAATAGGATCTAGCCTCTTTAATCAGCAGACCAAAACACACCTAGTTAAAACTTGCCACACAGTGGACAAGGTCCAAACACTCCCCATTGCAGGCAAGGAGAAACTCCACAGAGGAATGATCTGAGGAAAAGAGCAGGCAAAGCAGAACAGAGGGCACATTCTGAAATACTTCCTGAAGTGCCAGACCGTGGACAGGATGAGACTTCTTCTTAATATAGCCATTACTCTCAGGAGCAGGAAACATGCTTTCCGCAAAGCATCGACAAAAAAAATGATGTACAGAAACTGACAAGATGAAGGAATTCACCTCCAAAAAAGAACAGGAAGAAGTCATGGCCAGGAACCTAATCAAAACGATAGAAGTAATATGCCTGAATCAGAATTTAAAACAACAGTCATAAAAATAGTACCTGAGCTTGAGAAAAGCATAGAAAACATACAGAATCCTTTACTGCAGAGATTAAAAAAACATCAAAACTAGTCAGGCTGAAATTAAAAATGCTATAACCGAGAAACAAAACCAACTACATGGAATGACAACAAGGACAGACGAATAAGAGGAATGAATCAATGATATAGAAAACAAAATTATGTAAAATAATGAAGCTGAAAAGAAAAAGGAAAGAAAAGTAGATCACAAATGTAGACTTAAGGAACTCAGCAACTCCATAAAACATAACATTCATATCACAGGAGTTTCAGAAGAAGAAAGGGATTAAAGGGAAGAATGTTTATTTGAACATATTATAGCTAAAAACTTCCCTGATCTGGAGAAGGAAACAGTCATCCGAATCCAGGAAGCACAGGCAACTCCCATAAAATTCAGAAAAGCCCACCAATACCAAGACATATCAAAGTAAAATATATAAAATACATGGATAAGGAAAGAATACTTAGAGTAGAAAGGGAAAGGAAATCACTAGCCTACAAGTGAAGAAAAATCAAGTTAGCAGCAGATCTATCAACAGAAGCTGTGTAGGACAGAAATGAGTGACATGATATATTCAACATGTTGAATGGAAAAAATGTGCATCCAAGTATACTTTATCTAGCAAAACTGTCCTTCAGAATAGAAAGAGAGAGAGTTTCCCAGACAAAAACTAAAGGAGTTTGTGACCACTAAACCAGCACTGCACAAAATGTTAAAGTGGACCCGTTCAGTGGGAAACAAATAAAGAAGAAGAAGAAAAGAAAAAATAAAAATAAAAAAGACTAGAAAGGAACAGAGAAAATCTCCAGAAACAGTGACCTTACAAGTAATATAAGAGCACTCAATGCTTATCTGTCAATAATTACTCTGAATGTAAATGGACTAAGTACTCCAATCAAATGACAGAGGGTATTGGAATGGATTTAAAAAATAAAAGACTCCTCTATACACTTCCTATAAGAGATTCATTTTAAAAAATTTTTAAATGTTTTATTTATTTCTGAGAGGGAGAGAGAGAGAGAGACAGCATGAGCAGGGAAGGGTCAGAGAGAGAGGGAGATACAGAATCTGAAACAGGCTCCAGGCTCTGAGCTAACTGTCAGCACAGAGCCTGACATGGGGCTCAAACCCATGAACCGTGAGATCATGACCTAAGCTGAAGTCGGATGCTTAACCAACTGAGCCACCCAGGTGCCCCAAGAGATTCATTTTAGACTTATAGACACCTCCAGGTTGAAAGGGAGTGGATGGAGAACCATATATAGGGCTGTCAAAATAAAGCTGGAGTAGTCATACTTATATCAGACAAACTAGATTTTAAAACAAAGACTATAACTAGAGATGGTGGAGGGCATTATTTAATAATTAGGAGGTCTATCCAACAAGATCTATTAACAGTAAATATTTATGCCCCCAACTTGAAGGCACCCAAACAAAGAAATCAATTAACAACAAACATAAGGAAGCTCATTGATAATAATATAATAATAGTAGGGGACTGTAACATCCCACTCTACCACAATGGAAGATCATCTAAGGAGAAAATCAAAAAGGAAACAATGGCTTCTAATGACACACTGGACCAGATGGACTTAATGGATATATTCAGAAAATTTCATCCTAAAACAGCAGAATACACATTATTTTCAAGTGTTCCAGAATAGATTACATACTAAATCATAAATCAGGCCTCAACAATTCCAAAAATACTGAGATTGTACCATGCATATTTTCAGACCACAACTCTATGAAAGTTGAAGTCAGGCACAAGAAAAAAAATTAAAAACAACACAAATACATTGGCAGTTAAAGCAAATCCTATTAAAGATTGAATGGGTTAATCGGGAAATTAAAGAAGAAAAAAGAATACATGGAAGCAAATGAAAATGAAAACACAATAATCCAAAACCTTTGGGATGCAGTAAAGGTGGTTATAAAAGAAAAGTATATAGCCTGGTATAAAGCCTACCTCAAGAAGAAAGAAAGATCTCAAACACAAAACCTAACTTTACACCTAAAAAAGCTAGAAAAGAAACAGCCAACAAAGCCTAAAACCAGATGAAGAAGGGAAATAATAAAGATTAGAGTATATATAAATGATATAGAAACAAACAATCAAAATGAAACTAAAAGCTGGTTCTTTGAAAGAATAAAGAACACTGATGACTCCCTAGCCATACTTCTCAAAAAGAAAAGAGAAAGACCCCAAATAGATAAAATCATGAATGAAAGAGGAGAGATCACAACCAGCACCACAAAATACAAACAATTATAAGAGAATACTATGAAAAATCATATACCAACAGACTGGGACATCTGGAAGAAATGAACAAATTCCTAGAAACTTACATACCACCAAAATTGAAACAAAAAGAAATAGAAAATTTGAACAGACCCATAACCAGAAAAGAAAATGAATCAATAATCAAACATTTCCCAACAAACAAAAGTCCAGGGCCAGATGACCTCCCAGGGGAATTCTACCAGACATTTAAAGAATTAATACCTATCCTTCTCAAACTGTTCAAAAAAGCAGATAGAAGGAAAACTTCCAAACTCCTTCTACAAAGCCAGCATTGCCTCATTTCCAAAATCAGACAAAGACCTCACTAAAAAGGAGAATTACAGGCCAATATAACTAATGAACGTGGCTGAAAAGACTCTAAACCAGATATTAGCAAGTTGAATTCAACAGTACATTATAAGAATTATTCAACACGATCAAGTGGGATTTATTCCTGGGCTGCAGGGCTGGTTCAATATTCATACATCAATCAACGTGATACATCACACTAATAAAAGAAAGGACAAGAACCTTATGATCCTGTCAATAGATGCAGAAAAAGCATTTGACAAAATGTAGCATCCATTCTTGATAAAACAAACAAACAAACAAAACCCTCAACCAAGTAGAGATAGAGGGAACAGATCTCAACATCATAAAGGCCATATATGAAAGACTCACAGTTAATATCACCCTCAATGGGAAAAAACTGAGGGTTTTCGTCTAAGGTCAGAACAAGACAGGGATGTCCACTCTCATCAATGTTATTTAACATAATCCTGGAAGTCCTACCCTCAGCACTGAGACAAAATGAAATAAAAGGCATCCATATTGGCAATAAATAAGTCAAACATTCACTACTTGCAGATGACATGACACTCTGTATAAAACCCAAAAGACTACCAAAAAACTACTAGAACTGATACACAAATTCAGCAAAGTCACAGAATATAAAAGCAATATACAGAAGTCTGTTGCATTTCTATACACCAATAATGAAGCAGCAGAAAGAGAAATCAAAGGGGTGTCTGGGTGGCTCAGTTACTTAAGCATTCAACTCTTCATTTCAGCTCATGTTATGATTTCATGGTTCTTGGATTCAAACCCAAGTCAGGTTCTGTGCAGACGGTAAAGCACATGCTTGGGATTCTGGCTCCCTCTCCTTCTGCCCCTCCCCACTCTCACAATCTCTCTCCCTCTTTCTCTCTCAAAAATAAATACTTGAATAAAAAGAAAGAAAGAGAAATCAAGGAATCAATCCCATTTACAATTGCACCGAAAACAATGAGATACTAGGAATAACACTAATCAAAGAGGTAAAAGATCTATACTCTGAAAACTATAGAAAGCTTATGAAAGAAATTGAAGAGGACATAAAAAATGGAAATACATTCCATGCTCATGGATTGGAAAAACAAATATTGTTAAAATGTCTATACTACCCAAAGCAATGTACACATTTAATGCAATCCCCATCAAAATACCACCAGCATTTTTCACAGAGCTAGAAGAAATAATCCTAAAATTTGTATGGAACCAGAAAATATCCTGAATAGCCAAAGCAATCCTGAAAAATAAAACCAAAGCTGGAGGCATCACAATTCCAGACTTCTCCTAGCTGTATTACGATGCTATAATCCTCAAAACAGTATGGGACTGGCAGAAGAACAGACACATAGATCAATGGAACAGAATAGAAAATGCAGAAAAAGACCCACAAAGGAATGACCAGCTAATCTTTGACAAAGGAGATAGAATATGCAGTGGAAAAAAACACAGTCTCTTCAGCAATTATGTTGGGAAAACTGGATTGCGGCATGCAGAAGAATGAAATTGTACCACTTTCTTACACCATTCACAAAAACAAGTTCCAAGTGGATGAAAGCTTAAATATGAGACAAGAAGCCATCAAAATCCTAGAGAACATAGGCAACAACCTCTCTGACCTCAGCCAGAGCAACTTCTTACTAGATATATTGCCAGATGCAAGGGAAATAAAAGCAAACATGAAATACTAGGACTTCGTCAAGGTAAAAAGCTGCTGCACAGCGAAGGCAACAATCAACAGAACTAAAGTACAACCTATAGAATGGGAGAAGATATTTGCAAATGACATATCTGAAAAAGAGTTAGTACTCAAAATCTATAAAGAAGTTATCAGACTCAATACCCAAAAATAAGTAATCCAAATAAGAAATGGGCAGAAGACATGAACAGACATTTTTTCCAAAGAAGACATGCAGATGGCTAACAGACATATGAAAAGATGCTCAACATCACTCATCACCAGGGAAATACAAATCAAAGCTATGATACCTCAGAGCTGTCAAAATGGCTAAAATTAACAACACAGGAATCAGTTGGTGAGGAAGCAGAGAAAGGGGAACACTATTACACTGTTGGTAGAAATGCAAAATTGGTGCAGCTACTCTGGAAAACAGTAGGGAAGTGCCTTAAAAAGTCAAAAATACAACTACCTTATGGCCCACCAATTGCACTACTAGGTATTTACCCAAAAGATAAAAAAAAATACTGGTTCAAAGGAGCACATGAACCCCAATGTTTATAGCAGCATTATCAATAATAGCCAAACTATGGAGACAGCCCAAACATCCACTGACTGATGAATGGATAAAGAAGAAGAAGCAGTTTGTATGTGTATGTATGTGTATATACGCATATATATATATATACACACACACACATATAATAGAATAGAATATTACTCAGTCATCAAAAATAATGAAATCATGCCATTTGTAACAATGTAGATAGCGCTAGAACATATTATGCTAAGCGAAATAACTCAGAGAAAGACAAATACTGTATGATTTCATTCATATGTGGAATTTAAGAAACAAAACAGATGAACATAGGGGAAGGGAGAAAAATAAAAGAGAGAAAGAGAAGCAAACCATAAAAGATTTGTAAAGAAAGAGAACAAACTGAGAGTTAATGGAGGGATGTGGGAGGGAGATGGGCTAAATGGATGATGGGTATTAAGGAGGGAACTTGTGTGATGAGCACCAGATGTTGTTTGTAAGTGATGAATCACTAAATTCTACACTTGAAACCAATTTTACCCCATATGGTAACTAAGTAGAATTTAAATAAAAGCTTGAAATAATTGAAAAAAAAAAAAAACCCTATCATCCTAGGCTGCTCCCCAGCACAGAGACACCTCACAATAACAACAACAAAATATTCAAATCCTGAGATAAAGAGAGAATCTTGTTTCCAGGATTACATTATAAAATTCATATATCCAGTTTTAATAAAGAAAACAAAGGCATACAAAGAAATACTAAAGTGTATCCCATTCAAAAGAACAAAATAAATCAACACATACTGTATTTAAGGAAACCCAGATAAGAAAAAGACTTAAAATTCTCTTTAAGATGCTCAAAGGGTGGGGCGCCTGGGTGACTTAGTCGGTTAAGCGTCTGACTTTCGCTTAGGTCATGATCTCGCGGTTCGTGGGTTCGAGTCCTGCGTCGGGCTCTGTGCTGACTGCCAGCTCAGAGCCTGGAGCCTGTTTCAGTCTGTGACTCCCCCTCTCTCTGACCCTCCCCTGCTTGCACTGTCTCTCTCTCTCCTAGAAATAAAAAAAAAAAAAAAAGATGCTCAAAGGGCTAAGTGAAGACATGAAAAAAGACAGGAAATGATGTAAGAACAAAGTGAAAATGGCAATAAAAACAGCAAGATGTTAAAAAAAAATGAGCCCCCCCAAAATTATGGAGTTGAAAGTACAATAACTAAAATTAAAAAAAATATACTAGAGGGGTTGGGGACCCTGGGCGGCCAAGTCAGTTGAGCATCTGACTTTGGCTCAGGTAACGATCTTGTGGTCCATGAGTTCAAGCTCTGCACTGGGTCATGTGCTGACAGCTCAGAGCCTGAAGCCTGCTTTGGAGTGTGTATTTCCCTCTCTCTCTGCCCATCCTTAGCTCATTCTCTCTCTCTCTCTCTCTCTCTCTCTCTCAAAGGTAAATAAACATTAAAAAAATACTAGAGAGGTTTAAAGAATTTGAGCAAGCAGAAAAAACTAGACTTTAAATCTAAATAAGTTAGAGCAGACTAAGAAGGACATTATATAACAATTAAAGGTTTAATAGATCAAGAATATATCATTATAAACATTTACACAACTCCTAACAGATCCTCAAAATATATAAAGCAACAACTGAAAAACAGAAGGGCAAAATGGACAGTTCTACAAAAATAGTTGGAGACTTCAATACCCCTTTTTTAATATTAGACAGATCAACCAAAGAAGATGAGTAAAGAAATAGAGAACTTGAACAACAAAATTAACCAACTAGACCTAAGAGACATGTTCAGAACAATTCTTCCAACAATAAAATACTCAAGTGGATGTTCTTTTCAAGCAAGTATCATATGTTAGGCCACAAAATAAATAACAATAGATTTTAAAGGACAGAGATCATAAAAAAATATCTCCTCTGACTAGAAAAGGATAAAGTTAGAAATCAGTAACAAAAGGCAAAATGGATAATTAACAAATATGGAGAAATTAACAACACACTTTTAAACAATCAACTGGTGAAAGAAGATACCAGAAGAGAAAGCAGAAAATAGAGAGAAATAAACACACAATAAAACAAAACTTGTAAGATGCAATGAAAACAGTGGTAAAAGAAAATTTTACAGTTGTAAATGCTTAATGAGAAAAGAAAGATCTTGAATTGACAACTTGATTTACAATTAAGGAATTAGAACAAACTAAACCAAATGATAGCAGAAGGAAGGAAATAAAGGTTAGATCATAAATAAACAAAATAGAGAATAGAAAAACAAAAGAGAACATCAATAGAACCAAAAGTTGGTTCCTTGAAAAGATTAACAGAAGTGACAAATCTGTAGTTATACTGACAAAGGAAATAAAAGACAGGGTGCAAATAACCATAATCAGAAATGATTGTGGGAACATTACTACCAACTTGCAGACATAAAAAGGAGCATAAGAGAATTCTATGACAACTGTATGCCAACAAACTGATAACTTATAAGAAAGGGGAAAATTACAACAGATATCAAAAATTAAAACCAGAATTACCAAATGATCCAGCAAATCCAATTCTGGGTATATTTACCCAGAAGAATTGAAGGCAGAGTTTCAAAGACTTATTGTACACTCATATTTATAACAGTTATTCACAACAGACCAAAGGTAGAATCAATCCAAATGTCCACTGACAGATGAATGGATAAACACAATATGGTATACATATCCAATGGAGCATTATTATTCAGTCTTAAAATTAAGTAAATTTTGAACATGTTACAACATAGATGAATGAAGCTTGAGGATAACTAAGTGAAATAAGTCACTCACAAAAAAGAATAATACTGCAAGATTACATATATATAAGTTACCCAGAGTAGTCAAATTCACAGAGACCAGAGGTAGAAGAATAATTTCCAAGGGCTACGGTGGGGGAAATGAGATATGGTGTTTCATTTCTGCAAGACAAAAAGCTTTCTGGACTCTGGATACACAAACCTGATCTAATAAATATTACTGAACTGGTAGGGATGGTAAGGATGGTAAATTCTGTTATATGTATAAATATGTTATATATACTTCACCACAACTAAAATTTTTTTTAAAAAAACACATGTAACTGGTGTAAGGACACACACATAAACCAATGGGATAGTATAGAAAGCCCAGAGATAAAGCCTTACATATATGGTCAACTGATTTTCAACAGGAAAAGTCTTTTTTTCCCCTCCTAAGTAAGCTCCACTCCCATCACAGAGCCCAACACAGAGCCCAACACAGGGCTTGAACTCACAACTCTGAGATCAAGAGCCAGATTCTTAACTGACTGAGTGACCCAAGCATGCCAAGGAAAGGAAAGTCTTAAGAATGAAAGCTGTTGGGGCATCTGGCCAGCTCAGTTGGTGGAACATAAGACTGTTGATCTTGGGGGTGTGAATTTGAGCCCCACATTGGTTATAGAGATTTAAAATAATAATAAAAAAATGAATGCTGCTAGGAAAAGTGGATATCCCATGAAAAAGAATGAAATTAATTGCTTACCCTACATCATATACAAAAATTAACTCCAAATGCAGTAAGTTTAATCCCTAAGTTTAGTCAAAGATCTGAATTTAAGAGCTAAAACTGTAAAAACTCAGTAGAAAACACTGGAGAAAATATTCATGACACTGGATTTGGCAACATTTGCACGGATATAACCAAAGGACGGACAACAACAACAACACCCCAGTTTCATTAAATTAAGATTTTCTTGCATCCAAGGATACTATCAAGAAGGTGAGGAGACAAAATACTCACTGGGAAAACATATTTAAAAACTATATATCTGCTAAGGAATTAATATTCAGAAAATATAAAAATTCCTGACACTCAAGACCAACAAAGCAAACAACGTAATTAAAGATAACCAAAAGACTTGAAAAACATCTCTCCAGAGAAGACACACAAATGGCCAACAATCACATGAAAAGGTACTCACTATCATTGGTCATTAGGGAAATGCAAATCAAAACCAAAATGAAATACTACTTCACACTTACTAGGATGGCTATAGTCAAAAATGAAAGATAAAAAGTGGTGGCGAGGATATATAGGAACTAGAACCCTCCTACACTGCAGCTAGAAAAGTAAAGTGGTGCAGCCCCTGTAGAAAAGAGTTTCTCAAGAAGTTAAACATAGGACTAACATATGACTCAGCAATACAATTCCTAGGTAAATGTCCAAAGGAACTGGAAGCACAGATTCAAACAGGTATCTGCAGACCAATAGCAGCAGCATTATTCACAAGAGCCAAAAGGTAGAAAGAGTCCAAGTGTCTATCAGCAGATGAATGTATAAATAAAATGCGGTATATACACAATAGAATGTTGTTCATTCATAAAAAATAAGGAAATTTTAATTTATGCTACAACATGGATGACCCTTGAAAACATATAATAAGCCAGACACAAAAGGTCAAATATTGCATTATTTCGCTTAAGTTACCTATAATAGTCAAATTCAGAGACAGAAACCAGAATAGCAGTTGCCAGGGACTAGTGGGAAAAGGCAGAGTTATTGTTTTTGTTATATAGTTTATGATGAAGATGGTATTTTAAAAGTTTTGGAATAGACAGTGGTAATGGGTACACCATTATCTTGTGAGTGTATTTGAGTGTATTTAATGGCACTGTGTTATACATTCACAAATGGTTAAAAAGAAAAATGTTACATCATGTATATTTTGCCACAATAAAATAAAGAATAGAGAAAGAATAAAACCAAGAGTTGATTATTTAAGAATATACTTTAAAATAGCCAAAATGGCCAAGAAAATAAAAGATAAATCAGCACTGAATTAAGAATGAAAATAACCAATAATACTAAGAATATTTAATATCATAAAGGAATAAATAAAAGAACAGGTATAAGATAATAAATTTTAGATACTAGAAAACATAAAATGAGAAGACCTGGTAGAAGAAGAAATAGGAAGCTTAAAGAGATCAATAAACATTAAAGAAATGAAAATACATCAAACACCAGTCTCTAAAAAATTCTCCAGGTCTTGATAGTTTGATTTGTGAGATCTAATAAAGTTTCAAGGAAAACATTCTTTTTCTTTTTAAAAATTTTTTAATGTTTTATTTATTTCTAGGAGAGAGAGAGAGAGACAGCGTGAGCAGGGGAGGGTCAGAGAGAGCGGGAGTCACAGACTGAAACAGGCTCCAGGCTCTGAGCTGGCAGTCAGCACAGAGCCCGACGCGGGGCTCGAACCCACGAATCACGAGATCATGACCTAGCGAAAGTCGGATGCTTAACCCACTAAGACACCCAGGCGCCCCTCAAGGAAAACATTCTTAAATACCTTCAGATGCTTGTAAAAAGATTCATAAATATGAGGAAAGCTCACATAAACATGTGTACACCCAAGTGTGCAGGTGCACACACGTACACCCAAGCATGCACATGCACATAGACACCCAGACACACACAGCCCAGCTCACCAATGGACGGGTCCTGAAGGACAAATCTCTAGTAATGACCAATCTTTACTTAGATGCTTCAGCACCTTGTACATATCCACGAACGTTCTCAAGTGTTCCTTATCTTCAGGTATTAAAAGTTTCAGTGTATCTCTTTTCTCAGCCCAGCTATGGGATTTGTTGCCGGGGCGGGGGGATGAGAAAATAAAAATAATTAATTCAAAATTAAGATATTTTATTTTATAATAAATTTTAAAAGCACATCTCAAATATTCTGACTTTATTATGTACCAGGGCCTAGAATAAGGAATTAAAAACATTATGTCCATTAATCTTTCCAACTGTCAATACTCATCAAGTATGAACACTCCCCCCACCCCCTTCAACATTACAGATAAAACCAGGTCAGAGAAGTTAAGTTACATGACTTCCCAAAGTCATACAACTGGTAAATAATAGTTATGATATACGCCCAGGTGGGTAAAACCCCGAAACTAATGCTTTTAATCACTAAGCTATAATTGCCTCACAGATCAGCAAGGACATCAGCAACATCTAGTAGAATAGGTTAGGAAAGAAAGTAAGTACAGCCACACACTGTCAGCTACATATAATCCTTCTGAGGGAACACTGCAATTCCAGAATCTAACCATTTTATTCTTATGCCTTACCCTCCAGGAAAAAGTCAGAATGTGTGTAAAGATGTTTTAACAAATTGTTCACTGAAGCATCTTCTAAATATTTAAAATATTCAA
Source organism: Proteles cristata cristata (assembly GCA_017311185.1). NCBI lineage: Eukaryota > Metazoa > Chordata > Mammalia > Carnivora > Hyaenidae > Proteles > Proteles cristata. Next base: position 1,396,396 of record JAESUZ010004208.1, read on the forward strand.
GAAAAGAAAATTTATTAAATTATGTCACATGCACTTAATAAAATATGGCAACATCAAAATAACGATGAAACACACATTCACGAACAGAAAGGCATTAGCTACCAAGTCATATTACTAAAAAAACATTATAATCCCATTTTGGTCAAAACTTAATGTAACTAAATTTGGTTAAAAGAAATACATATTTTTGTGATCATATATTCAGAAAAAAGTCTGCACAAAGACATCATGATTATCTCCACTGAGTAGATTATGAATGTTTTTTACTGTCTTCTTTATCCTGACAACTATCATGTTGTTGCCATCTCTGTTGTCATGCTGGTAATAGCCTCCCAGCTTCCTACAAAAATAACTCAATGCAGGTACCCACCCCTGTCCACAGAGCAATCTCCTTCAAGGAATGCTAGGGCCATCAATTGATCCTGTACTGAGCAGTGCAAGGCTCTAAGCTAATCATGGTGGTGCTAGTCATTCGTTTCAGAATGGGCAAGTAATACAATTTAGGTCAAGACATAAGCTCAGTGAGAGACATCAGAAAAGGTTTGTTCAATGTTATACATAAAAGTAAGAAATCGCTCTTTAGTTGTATGTTGTGCTATGTCTAAATATGACACCTTTACCATTAAAGACATCTTGGCTGAAGACAGCTAATCTGAGGAGAGGCAGATATTTTAACAGCAGTAGAGAGAAAAGATAAAACCACCCAAGTTCATAACATTGTTGAGCCTCTCAATAAACTAGCCCTAAAATTGCCTAAACTTGGAATTTCTTTTTACGTGTGACATTACATTTTCTTGTTTAAGTTATTACCCTCTACCAAAAAACACCCCTAAATAATTAAAAATATTTCTGAAGAGTCTTCATTTTGTTTGTAACGTGAATGTACGGTTTTTACATCTATACTTTTAGAAATATGGGATGCTTGGGTAGCTCAGTCAGTTAAGCATCCGGCTTCAACTCAGGTCATGATCTCACAGTTCATGAGTTTGAGTCCTGTATTGGTCTCTGTGCTGACAGTGTGGAGCCTGCTTGGGATTCTCTCTTTCTCTCTCTCTCTCTCTCTCTCTCTCTGCCCCTCCAACCATTTGCATTCTCTCTTTCAAAATAAACATACACATTTGAAAAAAATATTTAATTGTTAATAGAGCCAGGAGGGGCACCTGGGTGGCTCAGCTGGTTGAGCATTCAACTCTTGATTTTGGCTCAGGTGAGGATCTCAGGGTCTGGAGTCGGGACCTGTGTCAGGCTCTGGTGGAGCCTTCTTGGGATTCTTTTCCTCTCCTTCTACCTACCACCCTCCCCAAGCTCTCACCCTCTTGGAAGGAAGGAAGGAAGGGAGGGAGGGAGGGAGACAGGTCTCAAAAGGTCAGGCAGCTGACTACACATTGCAGGAAGAGTACCAGTAATTGGGCATTCAAGTTGTGATCAGAACCCTAATGAAGCAACAAGAAGACACAGAGCCTGCACTGGAGCCTTGTCTTCTCTAGCCAGCTGAAGAGGTGAGCATTCTTAATAAAGTAACTGTTCCTTTCTACTCCAACCTCAAGAACCCTGGATTCATGCCCTAACTGTCCAGGTACCACCGATGACAAGGAGAATATGTGAAAAAAGTGACAATAAGGAAAGTCCAATACAGGACAGAGTAAAATGAGCAATTTCAAAGCAAGCATGTGAACTTTCAAGTCCACATTTTTTGAGCATGAACCATGAAGTGGGACACCTTTCTAAATTTTATCAAGCTCTTTGAGCAGCCTAGATTTTAAATGGACACTGAAAACATAAAACTGGAAAAATAAGTGAAAACAAAGGTTTCCAGGCAGAAGCTATAGAAGACAATTTCAAAACAGAGACTACTAGGGAAAAACTGATGAGATTAGGCTGGCTGAAACAGAGGGTGGGTATAGGAAAGCAATCGGATTAAAAGCTCTAAGTGGCTAGAGACCACATAAAGAAGAGATACAGCATTTAATCTGCCCTATCAACTCTTCCCTCATGCTAATGAGATGAGAGATGAGAAGGGTAGAAGCCAACTGGGGCAGAATGTAGGAATCAAAGTAACTGATCACTATCTTTTTTTTGGTAGAAATAAGTTTTTGAATTACATCTTCAAGAATTATATGTCTATTCACGCTTTCAGATTTGGTATTTTCTAAGATATTTCATTTAACTTTTCAAAATCATTAGATGCAGTTGTTCATAAAACTCTTTATTAATTAAAAAATTATAGCTGTGATAAAAACACATCTAAAATTTACCATCTTAACCATTTTTTTAAAAAGTTTTATTTATTTTTAGGAGAGAGAGAAAGACAGCGTGAGCAGGGGAGGGTCAGAGAGAGAGGGAGTCACAGGCCGAAACAGGCTCCAGGCTCGGAGCTGGCAGCCAGCACAGAGCCCGACGCGGGGCCCGAACCCACGAACCGCGAGATCATGACCTAAGCGAAAGTCGGACGCTTAATCGACTAAGCCACCCAGGCGCCCCCCATCTTAACCATTTTTAAGTGTATAGTTAAGTAGAGTTATCTATGTTCACACTGATGTGCAATCAACCTCCAGCATTTTTACATCTAATAAAACTGAAATTCTATATCCACTGAACAAGAACTCCCCATTTTCCTCTCTCCTGATGGCCCCTGGCAACCACCATTTATTCATCTTTCTGTATTTATGAATCTCACTATTCTAGATACCTCACATAACTCCAGATACCTGGAATCATACAGTATAAATCTTTTTATGACTGGCTTATTTCACTTGGCATAATGTCCTCAAGGTTCATCCATTTCATAGCTTGGACCATAAATTCCTTCCTCCTTAAGGCTAAATAATATTCCATATCATGTTTTATCCACTTATCTGTCAACGTATACTTGGATTGCTTCCATTTTATGACTACTGTGAATAAAAATGGTAGGAACATGGGTATACAGATAAGTCTGTAAGAATCTGCCCACTATTCTTTTGGATATACACCCAGAAGAGTTATTAGATCATATAAGAATTCTATTTTTAATTTTCTGAGGAACTGCCATATTGTTTTCCACAGACACTACACCATTTCACATTCCTACCAACATTGTACACGGGTTACAATTTCTTCATATCCTTGCCAACACTTGTTAAATTTTCTGATTGTTTTCTAGTTTCTTGTTTTTGTATGTTTTTAATAGCAGCCATCCTACTGGGTGTAAGGTAGCATCTCATTGTGATTTTGATTTGTATTTCCCTAGTGATTAGGGCTACTGGGTGTACTTTCATATGTTTATTGGTCATTTGCATGTCTTCTTTGGAGAACCATCTACTTAAGTCCTTTGACCATTTTTGAATCAGGATGTTCATATATTTTTAACTTCATTGTATGTATAGTTATATCCCAATTACTCCTTTTAATAATGCCTATTTGTAATTTTTCTTTCTTTTTTTCTTGACCAATCCAGCTAAAGAATTAGTTACTTTGTTAATACTTACAAACTGTACCAGCTTCTCATTTTGATGATTCTCTAAATTTTTCTCCCCATTTAATTAATTTCTGCTTTATCTTTTTCTTAGTTTATTTATTTTAAGAGAGAGTGAGAGAGCAGGCATGTGAGTGGGGGAGAGGCAGAGAGAAAGAGAGATAGAGAATCCCAAACAGGCTCCAAATTCAGCACAGAGCCTGACTTGGGGCTCCACCTCACGACTATAAGATCACAACCTGAGCTGATATCAAGAGTGAGATGCCCAACCAACTGACCCATGCAGGTACCCCAATTTCTGCTTTATCTTGTTTCCTTTCTTCTACTTTCTTATGAGTTTCCTCTGTTGGTATTTTGCTAACTCTTTGACTTGGACACTAGAAAAAGAAAACTCTAAGCCCCACAATTGCAACTCAATATGTCTACAAAAATAATAATGAAGTCAGAAGCTGTTGGCAAGCCTCAGTTAACAGCTTGAATGAACTTTGAAAACACAGAAAACTCTTAAAGATATTTTGAAAAGACAATCAAACTACGGTTACAAGTCAGTTGATCAAAATGAAAGATCTCCAAATCTTTAATATCTATTCTTATAAAGTTTAATTTATACCTATTCTTATTCTTTATCTTATCATTATATGTAATCAAGGTTCTAAGTCATGTTGAAATGTTTTAATAATTCCAAAGTATGTTTAATTTATAACTGTGAGTCCAACCGTGTTTGTTATAGGAAAGGAAGATTTTTAAAAATCTTTAAAAATTTTTAAAAATAATTGTTAAAGAAAAGGTATATACTCATTAAAAATGTAAACTGTATTATGATTGGTTTTCTTCCTGATAATTATGTCCTCATATGCTAATCAACAAAACTGTTTAAAAGTATTATAAAAATTCTTTTAAAATATTCAGAACATAAATAGAACATTTATCTTTGTAAAAGCAATTGTATAATTAAAATATATAGTGATTGTAGCACTTGAACCTTAATATACAATGCAAAATTTTCCTTTACTTAACAAAACTTACCTCAATAATTCCAATTTTTTTTCCTTTGTAATTTACACATTTAAGGCTATAAATGTCCTTCTAAGACAATCTAGATGCATCTTCAAGTTTTGATATATAGTATTTTCATTATATTCATTCCACTATAAATACTTCCTAATTTCTATGATGATATTATTACTGTCTGATTAGCTATTTATTTGAATATATAAATTTTTTATTTTTTATTTTATGTTTTTCTTAAAGTTTATTTATTTGTTTTGAGAGAGAGAAAGAGAGACAGCATGAACAGGGGAGGAACAGAGAGAGAACCCCAAGCAGCCTCCACTCAGGGTGGAGCCCAATGCAGGGTTTGATCTCATGACCATAAGATCATGCCTGAGCCAATATCAAGAGTTGGATGCTTAACTCTAGGCAACTCAAAAGTTTTTTAAACACAAACTTTTACTTTGCTATTTTCCAGCTTCACAGAATGGTCATCAGATAACATAGTCTGCTTGATAAACTACTGCCAAAGCTTAAGTTTATCTTATGATCTAGTGTATGGGGAACTCTTTTTAATGCTCTCTATGCACTGGAAATAAATATGCAGTGTTCTATACGTGTTCAGTACACCAAGCTGAAGCACTGTGTTGCTCCAAACATATGTAACTTTAATGTGTTTTGATTTGCCTGATCTACCAAGGACTATGTATGTATATTAATTAAAATTACCCACAATAACCACGGCTTTATCAATTCTTCTCAATAATTTTATAAATATTTTTGTAGTATTTCTATGGTACATTATAATGCCCAAACAATTTAGTATCTCTAAAATCATTATTTGCCTTAAAGATCATTTTATCTTCTATTAATTTGCTATACTAGTATGGCCTTTGGCACTGATCAAAAAATTCCTAACTGACTGGTTAGATTAAGACTAAGCTTCTGGGGATCCCTGGCTAGCTTATTTGGTAGGGCATGCAACTCTTGATCTTGGGGTTGTGAGTTTGAGCCCCATGTTGGATAGAGAGATTATTTAAAAAATAAAATCTTTAGGGGCACCTCGGTGGCTCAGTGGGTTGAGTGTCTGTCTCTTGGTTTTGGCTCAGGTCATGATCCCAGGGTCATGGGATTGAGCCTTGTACTCCACACTCAGTGTGGAGCCTGCTTAAAATTCTCTCTCTCTCCCTCTGCTCCTCTTCCCCACTCTGTATGTCTCTCTGTATGTCTGTATGCTCTCTCTGTATGTCTCTAAATCAATCAATCAATAAAATATTCTAAAAAAAGGACTACATTTCTGGGGGAGGCTGAAACTGCAGTTAGATTACATATTAAGCACTGGTTTAGGGACTTGGCCTAAGAGATGCCACTTTGGGTCTATGTGTGAGGGGGAGGGTTGGAGAGGGTTAACAATTGAATTGTGTTGCTTTTCTGTGTTTTCTATTTCTCTTTTATGTGTTTAATTATTTTAAAAATACTTGTCTTCTAAGTGTCTACTGTTCTTGGGGGTCTAATTTTAATTTTCATTTCTATTGTTTCTGCTGACGGTTATAGTGAATTGTTTTTGTAACAGAATTGTGAACTTAGGTTCAGCAGGGACTATATGGTCGAGATTTGAAAGTGTGTCCTTTCAGAGATTTGCCTTTGCTTCTGCTAGGCACCCTAGAGTACCATGTTCGTGTTAATATATATGTCTGAAAAGTGAGAGAAGGGCAGAGTCCTAGACAAATTGTAGGAATAAAAGATTACCTTTAACTTTTCATCATAGACAGCTTGGCTTCATCCAAAAAGATATATTCCTTCAGGGCCTGGACCAGTTGTTTTTCCACAGAAATTAAGCCAGCCATGTACCCTACAAGGTGGCAGAAGAAAGAGCTAGTCAGGACCGGACAGATGATTTCTCAGCTTACTTCACTGGGGCAAATGTGTGAGTGAAAGAAGCAGGTCCCCTGAGCCTGGAGAGAGTCAGTTCATTCTGGATCATGGGTCTTGCTGCTTAAGGAAATCTGAGAGTCCCACTGTTCTATCCTTTGGCTTCAAAAAAAAGAGATAGGAACTCACACAGGGATATTAAAGACTGTGGCCTATACAGTAAATCCTGTCATCAGGGAGGGACCTTTATCTCATCCTTTTACCCTATGCATAATCTTGTCATACGAATTTAGAAACACTGAGGGGTGGGAAATCATTTACACGCATAGAAATAAACTCTGAAGTTTCAGGTAAGGAAGAAAAATAGCACAGAGGACTTTCATGCCATCAAATGTACTCTACCAACAGTCACTGATACTCCACAAGAAGCATGTGAACATTCCTAAAGGCCCTGAAAATACCTACACTTCACGAGAAAGAAATATACCACAAACACCTGTTCTCCACAAAAAAGCCTTTGGTCTATTGAGGTCCAAGCCCTTAATGGCCTCTACAAGGAAAAGTATTAATGTCTGGAAACTCCTTTCTCACAGTCTTCTACTTATAGGTGAAAACATGTAGGGGAGACGTTTCCACCCTGATAGAAAACAAGCAAGCTATTCCTGAGCTGGGAACCTAAGAATCATTTGTGCAGAATACTACCTTCCCTGGCCCATGCAAACAGATGTGAAGATCTCAGCCTATGTGCAGCCCAGGAAACCAAACCAAGCCACCACTATTATACACATTTGGAGTTTCATGATCCCAGGTGTCAACATCTGCAACGCATTTAATAACATTCATTAAACCACTATAGTTAGAAAAAGATTAACTAATATGAGGAGTCAAATACAAATGCATAAACATGTGCAAGCACACACAACACATATCAAAGTAATTGACTTGCAGTATAAAAGCTTAAGGAAGATGAGTTAAGATGGCAGATCCTGGGTTTGTCTTGTCCCTGAAACATAGCTAATAAGGTGACCCTGGGTTTGTCTTGTCCCTGAAACATAGCTAGATCAACATCAAAGCATTTTGAGCACCTAGAGAATAGATCTGAGGATTAACAGAAGGATCTGCATAATTTGAGGGAAAGAACTGAGTAGGTATGTGGTGTGAAGAAGTGAAATAAGGGAGAGAAAAGCCTCAGTGCCATAGAGGGGAGGAAGTCCTTTTCAAAGAGAGGAGAGACAGAGGGAGAAAGAGAGAACAGCACATTGTATTCAGAAAAGAAAACTACTCCTCTTGAAAGCAGCTAGAGATAAAGAGTAAAAACACATAGAGGGAACTGCACAAGAAAACTTCCCCAAAACCACTGCTGAGGGGAGACGGAGAGGGTTTCAATACCACAGGTTTTTATGAACAGCGGAGTAGAGTCTGAAGTTTCAGAGGTCAGCTCCTGGCAGTGCTCCAGCGACAAAGCTGGGCACAGCCCTGGGAGCTAGCAGCGAGGTATGAGGATCCTCTTGGTTACACAAGGAGAAGCGGCTCCCCTGCTTCGAGTGCATTTGGTAGAGGCGATATGGCCTCTCCATGGGCAAAAGACCCAACTGGGCACTATGAACCTGCCAAGTTCACCCATATAGGAATAAAGACCCTAGCTAAGAGCAACAAACACTGGCACCAGATATGTGTTGCAATTTACCATAAACTCTGAGCCACCAGCACTGTTCAGTGTCACAACCACTTCCTGGGAACAAGCTGGTCACAGTGCAGCAAGACCCTCCCCCAGAAGATCAACACAGGTCTGAACCACAGGGGTGTCTGAAGTGTGGAGTTCTGAAACACAGCCTTGCCTGAGATAAAATTCTGGAGAGAGGTGCCACGTGGTAGGCCGACAGATGGGACCCAAACAGGGGGAAGGCGGGGAGCTGACAGAAGCAGGGGATAAAGGAGGGGTGACTGATCTAGTTTCAGCTCTAGGAGAAACTAGATCTAGCTTCATTTGGGTTTTTCTGTTTGTTTATTTGTTTGCTCTTTTTTTGGTCATTTTTGTTTTAGTTGTTTTTCTTCTCTTTTTGTTTCTTGGCTACAGAAAGAGCACATTTTTTATGGTATTTTATTTTATATTTAATTTTTAATTTTATTTTCTCTCTTCTCTTTTTGCTATCAAGCTTTTCTTAACAAGACCAAAACACACCTAGGATCTAGCTTCCTTTCTTTGATTTTTTTATTTTAAAAATTTTATTTCACTCCATTTTTTTCTTCCTCCAAAATGGTGACACAAAGGAATATACCTCAAAAGAAAGAACAGGAAGAAATGACATTCAAGGATTTAATGAATACAGATATAAGATGTCTGAACTAAAATTTAAAACAATTACAAGGATACTAGCTCAGATGAAAAAACATAGAAGGCACCAGAGAATCCCTTTCTAAGAAATAAAGTGTATTCAGGCCAAAATTAAAAATGCTATAAGCAAGATATAAACCCAAATGGAGGCCATAAAGATGAAGATGGACGAGGTAGAGAAGTGAATTAGTGATACAGAAGATAAAATTATGGAAAATAATGAAGCTGAAAAGAAGAGGGAAACAAAGATTAGGGATCATGAAGACAGATTTAGGGAATTCCGTGATTTATTAAAATATAATAACATTCATATCATAGGAATTCCAAAAGATGAGAGAGAGAAAAAGGAACAGAAGGTTTATGTGAACAAATTATAGCTGAAAACTTCCCTAATCTAGGTAAGAACACAGACATCAAAATCCAAGAAGCACAGAAAACTTCTATTAAATTCAACAAAAGCCAGCAATTGTCAAGACATACCAAAGTCAAATTCGCAAACTATGCAGACAAGGAAATAATCCTGAAAGCAGCAAGGGAAAAAATATCCTTAACCTACAAAGGAAGACAGATCACATTAGCACCATATCTGTCCACAGAAACTTGTCAGGCCGGTAAGGAGTGGCAAGATACATTCAACATGCTGAATGAAAAAAATATACAGTGAAGAATACTCTATCCAACAAGGCTGTCATTCAAAATAGAAGGAGAGATAAAGAGTTTCCCAAACAAACAAAAACTAAAGGAGTTTGTGATCACTAAACCAGCCCTACAAGAAATGTTAAAGGGGACTCTCATTAGAGGGAATTAAAAAAAAAAAAAAAACAAAAACACCAAAAGCAACAAAGACTATAAAGGACCAGAGAGCCTAACCAGAAACACCAACTCTACAGGTAACATAATAACACTAAATTCGTATCTTTCAATAATCACTCCAAATGTAAATGGACTAAATGTTCCAATTAAAAGACATAGGGTAGCAGGATGGATAAAAACACCAAGACCCATCTATATGCTTCCTACAAAAGAATCATTATAGACCTAAAGACACCTCCAGATTGAAAAGGAGGGAATGGAGAACCGTCTATCATGCTAATGGATGTCAAAAGAAAGCTGGAATAGCCATCCTTATATCAGACAAACTAAATTTTAAAACAAATACTATAACAAGAGATGAAGAAGGGCACTAATTCATAATTAAGGGATTTATCCATCAAGAATACCTAACAATTACAAATACGTATGCCTCCATATTCAAGCATTCAAATATATAAATCAATTAATAACAAACATTAAAAATTCATTGATAATTATACAATAATAGTAGGGGACTTTAACACCCTTGCTTACAGCAATGGACAGATCACCCAAGCACAAAATCAAAAAGGAAACAATAGCTTTGAATGACACACTGGATCTGAAAAACTTATTAAAAGGTATATTCAGAGCATTTCATCCTAAAGCAGCAGAATACACATTTTTTTCAAGTGCATATAGAACACTCTCTAGAAGAGATTACATCCTGGGTCACAAATAAATCAGCCCTTAACAAATACAAAAAGATCAAGATCACACCATGCCTATTTTCAGATCACAACACTATGAAACTTGAAGTCAACCACAAGAAAAAAACTGGAAGGTCTTCAAGTACATGGAGGTTAAAGAACATCCTACTAAAGAATGAATAGACTGGGACACCTGGGTGGCTCAGCTAGTTAGGTAACTGACTCTTGGTTTCAGCTCAAATTACAATCTCACGGTCATAGAATTGAGCCCTGCATCAGGCTCCATGTTGGGTGTGGACCCTGATTTAGATTCTCTCTCTTTCAAGGTCCTTGGGTAGCTCAGTCAGTTAAGCATCTGACTCTTGATCTCAGCTCAGGTCATGATCTCATGGTTTGTGAGATCAAGCCCCACATTGGGCTCTGCACTGACAGCACAGAGCCTGCTTAGAATTGTCCCTCTTCCTCCCTCTCTGCCCCCTTCCACTCATATTCATTCTCTCTCTCTCTCTCTCTCTCTCTCTCTCTCTTTCAAAATAAATAAACCTTTAGTTAAAATAATTTCTATAATATTTATCACACTTGCCTCAAAGAGGAAATGTAATAAATTGTATATATTGTTTTAATTTTGGATGAAGATAGCTTTTCCATTTACTATCTGTGATGCTTTAGGCAAGTCAATTTGCCTTTCTAAGTTCTGCTTTTTACTCTGCGATGTGGTTAACATAGGATGAAGATTAAATAATAGATGTAATGTGACTGGCATATATTCATCATTCCATTAAAGATAACTAGAGCCATTACTGTTTAAGAAATGTAAAACATAAAAAGTAGAAAGTGTCTGCTTTTTAAAATGTTGTTATGTTTGCCCAAATTCTGCCTTTGGTGTACCTTCCTCTCTATCCTTTTAATATAATAAAAACTAACATTTATTGAATGGTTACCAGTGTTCTACTCTACTTGTATAAACTCATTTAATCCTTGCAACAATTCTAGGAGGGTAGGAACTCTTAATTTAACTATTTAATAAATTAGAAGTACGCACAGAGAGGTTATGTAATGTGCCCAAGGTCACAAAGCCAGTAAAGTGTCAAATGCAAACAATATAGCTTTAAAGTTCATGTTAACTACTACTATGCCACAGCCATCTCAAGTAATACTCCTAAACAGATAATTCCCAAATCTAGTATTCTAGTGCTATGGACCAACATTTTAAAGCAAGACTAAAGCCAAAAGGGTGCTAGAACTCAGCCAATAGAATTTCTGTCTCTGATAGGTTCAGTCCCAATAGTAAAAGTTGCAACAACAAATTAAAAGAGTACTATATTTGTAAAACCAGTTGTTGGTGACAGAGCATGGTTCCTGCTAAGTAAGTAGTACTCTAAGAAGAATCCTGTTACATACTGATGGCATAGATTTAAACACCAATGACACACATCCTTCCTATGTTAGAAGACTTTTCTACACTCACTTAACCTTATTCCCATTCCCTGAGGGATAGCTAACATTTACTGAGTGGTCATTACACTTGAAATTGAGTCTAGGAATAGACAATTAGCTCACCAAGGAAACAGAGAATTGAGAATACAGAATACATAATGTAGGACAAATGTCTTTAAAGCCTACTAAGTACTGAGTACTTTGTACCAGATATCATAATATTATAAGTATTTTTTTTAATTTAACCCCCATTGTACACTCTTCAACCAGTTCAACCAAAAAGCCATGGAGTCATCTTCAACTTCTCTTCTTTCATGATATACATGCAATCCCTCTATCACCTCTATCTTTAATATGTATACCAAATGTAATCATTTCTTATTACTTTCACCACAACCACTCTCAACCAAATTACTATAACTTCTCCCCTAAATGAATGCAATAGTTCCTCAGCAGGGCTTTATTCTACCTTTCCTCCTCTATAGTCCATTCTTCATAAAGAACCAGAAGTGATCCTTCATGGTCTCATTCACAGCAAAATTCTGAAGTCCTTGCCCCAGACTACAAGGTCCTCCATGCTCTGGCTTCATCTACTAAACCTCTCCACCCTTCCTTGTCCACTCCAATGACAATGACCAGTCCTTTATTATTCCTCAAAAACATCAACTCTTCTTATCCCAGAAAGTTTATATTTATTATTCCTTGTGCTTGAAATGCTTTTCTTTATTGCATTCAGGACTGTACTCAAAAGTCACTTACCCAAAAAGGGCATTCGTGTTCTTTCTATATGAAATACTATAATCCAGAATTTTCTATACCCGTTGACTGCTTGATATCTCTTCACAGAAGCTAATCAGAAATAACTGCTCTTCCTGTCTTTTGTAAAAATGTAAGTAAGACCATGCTCAGGGCTTATAATGACAATAAGAATTAACTTCTGAAAACAAAACAAAACAAAACAAACAAAAGGTTGGTACAGGGAAGAAAAAGATAAAAGTCTAGTTAAGTGAACAGAATACTACACTCACAAACAGTATCTCTAAGAAAGAATGAGGACTCAGAACTGATGGCTCTGTGGTGTACCAAAGAGGACCAGGATTCCTGAACCCCCATGTATCACAGAAGCAGAAAACTGTCATCTTTTAACAAAGCACTGTGCATGTAGACAAACATCTACATACTATCAGCAATGATCATGACAAAGTCAAAGTTAGAGGCTCTCCTTCTATTTTTCTGGGGTCCTTGATGACTCAGTCCCATGATGATTGAGGGTAAATTTCTTACCAGCACAAGAGGAAAGACGTTATAAGTCAGATTCAATTTCAATAAAATTTTTCAAAAACATTATTTCTTTCTTACCGGGATTTAGATTCAACTTAATACACATAAATTGGATCAACTTTCTTTTCTTCTTCAAATATTTAAATGATTTCATAGCAAAGTTTCTAGTTTTTCTATGTTCTTCTCTTGTTCCCTTCTCTCACAATTTGCTGGCTTTCATTAGTGATATACTTGGATTCCTTACTTTTCATTTTTTTGTCTATTACTGGCTTTTGATTTGTGGCTACCATTAGGTTTATATATGACAGTTTATGAGTATAGCATTCTATATTAAGTTAATGGTCACTTAAGCACTTAAGTTTGGAACCATTCTACGAGCACTAGATTTTTATTCCTCTCCCCCACATTTTAGGTATATGATGCATATACCCTTTTATTTTTTGAAACCCTTCACTGATTTTATAGATATACTTAATTTTACTGCTTTTGTGATTCCTATTTTTCTTACTCCAGTTTATAGTCATTCTTTTCCACTCAGAGTCTCCCTTAACATTTCTTGTAAGGCTAGTTTAAAAGCATTAAATGCCTTTAATTTTGGTTTGTCTAGAAAATTCTCTCTCTTTTTTTTTAATGTTTATTTATTTTTGAGAAAGAAAGAGTGTGAGCAGGGAGGGGCAGAGAGTAACAGAGACATAAAATCCAAAGCAGGCTCCAGGCTCTGAGCTCACATGAGATCATGACCTGAGCCAAAGTCAGACTGAGTCACCCAGCTGCCCCTATCTAGAAAACTCTTTCTCTCTCCTTCTATTCAGAACGATAGCCTTGCTGGCGTATTCTTGGTTGCAGGTTTTTCCCTCCCAGAATTTCAATACATCATTCCACTTCCTTCTGGCCTGCAAAGTTTCTGCTGAAAATTCACCTAATAGCTTTACGGGGTTTCCCTTCTGTATAACAGTCTTCTTTTTTCTTGCTTATTTAAAAAAAAAAAATCTCTTTACTCTTGAATGCTGAGAACAAACTGAGGACTGATGGGTGTTGGGGGGAAGGAGAGATGCGCATGGAGGAGGGCACTTGTGGGGATGAGCACTGGGTGTTATATGGAAACCAACTTGACAATTAACTATTTGTAAAAAAAAAAATAAAAAAATAAAATGGTTTATATAAAAAAATCTCTTTGTCACTGCTTTTTGCCATTTTAATTACTGTTTGTCTTGCTATGGACCTCCCTCAGTTGATTTGGTCCAGGGCTCTCTGTGCCTCTTCGATCTGGATTTCTGTTTCCTTCCCTAGATTAGCTTTTATTTTCAGATAAATTTTCTGCCTCTTTTTCTCTCTCTTCTTCTTATGGGATCCCTTTAATGCGAATGTTATGATACTTGATGGTGTGTCACTAAATTCACTTAATTTATTTTTCTTTTTTATTATTATTTTTCTCTTTTATTCAGCTTGATTTGCTCCATTACTCTGTTCTCCAGTTACTGATCCATTTTCTGTTTCCTGTAGTCTACTATTTAAACCATCTAGGGTATTTTTCATTTTAGTTATTGAGTTCTTCATCTATGATTGGTTCTTTTTATGTTTTCTACCTCTTTTGTTAAACTGAGTCTTCAGCTCTTTTTCTCAATCCAGTGAGTATCCTTATGACCACTACATTAAATCCCATACCAGGCATATTACATATCTTCATTTCATTTAGGTCTGTTGTTGTAATTTGTCTCGTTCTTTCATTTGGGATATATTTTTCCATCTCCTTAATTTGTCTAAATCTCTGTGTTTCTACAAGTTAGGAGAGTACCTCCTGATCTTGATGAGGAAGAGACCCTGTAGCATCCTGCAGGGCAATGTCCCCTCTTCATCAGAACCTGGCATATTAGGGGGTCTCCTATGTGTGTTGCTTAAGCCCTCCTGTTGTGCCTGAGCCATATCTACCTTCAGTCGAGTCATCTGCCTTGCTCTCTTGGCCTGCTATGAGCAGAATTTGGTCCCTGTGTTGTTAGTGACCCAGTCTAGAGCCAAACTGCCGTCAAAACAGATGTCTGCTCCCAGCCCACTGTTGGGGCTGCAGGTGAACTGGTGTGTGTGTGATTTTCTTCCACTCTCCTCTGGGCGAGAGTCAATTTGGGGTGGTGCTGACCTCTGTTGGAACTGCTTGCATACTACCATGCCTGTGTGCCACTGCTTTGGACAGAATATTGCAGAGTCCAGGTTGGAGGGGGTGCATCTGCAAAAGAGCATGCAGGCAAAACCTGCTATTAGCAAGCTAGGTGGAGAGTGTTTGTGCTATGCTGGTTCCTGCCCATATACAGGCTGGGGGACAGGGGAAGGAAATGGCACCTGCCAACTCTTTATTCCTAGATAAGTCACCTAAAGATCCTTGCCCCTCCAGCACATGCTCTAAGATTAGTAAACAAATCTTTCTTCCATACACCCCAGGCATTTTCAAACTGCTGCTTCAGTGAGGTTATTTGTTATGCTGTCTTTTTAAAAGGACAGGGACTAAAAAAAATAAAATAAAAATTAAAAAAATAAAAGGACAGGGACTCAGTTTCCTCTCACCCTTCAGCTTTTCCAGAGCCAAGCTCACTGATGTTTAAAGTTACAACTGTTAAGCCCTAATGGTTTTAAAAACTCAGAAGTTAAGAAGTGCCTGGGTGGCTCAGTCAGTTAAACACCCAAGTCCTGGTTTTGGCTCAGGTCATGATCTCATGGTTTGTCGGTTCAAGCCCCATGTCAGGCTCCATGTTAATGGTGCAGAGCCTGCTTGGGATTCTCTCTCTCTTTCCTCTCTCTTTGCCTCAACCCTGCCCTGTTTGTCCTCTCTCTCCCTCTCCCCTCCTCCAATAAATAAATAAACTTTAATAAATTAAAAAAAAAAAAAAAAAGAACTCAGAAGTTAAGTCCCTTTGGTTTTCAAAGCCAAATCTTAAATGGATTCGTCTTCCCAGTGAGAGTCCTCTGTGCCTGGGGTGCATGACATGGGGTCTGCTCCTCTCTACACCTGAAGTGTAGGGACAGTCTCACAGATCAGTTTGGCTCAAGACTGGTCTCTATCCTTGCTATTTCTCATTGATGTAGTCTTTTCTCTACATTTTAGCTGTGGAGAGTATATTCTGTCAGTTTGGAATCATTTTCTGGCAATTTACACTGATGTAGGTATTATCTAGCTGTATCCATAGATGACATGAGCCTAGGACCCTTTCACTCAGTCATCTTCACTGGAAATTGCACAGCACATTTTGAATAAAATACAAACTGCTGATTACAGTCTTCGAAAGTCTACATGGCTTTGCCCTCTTTTAGCATTCTAACCTCATCTGTTTTCATGTTTCCCTTTCTCCCTGTGTACCACACTTTGCTTTCAGTTCTTCAAAAATGTCAAGCTCTCTTACAACTCAATTTGTTCCCTTAACCTACAATGCTAATCCTTCTCCTACCTTCACACTCTGTGTCACAAAGAGACATTCCTTGAACATCCTACCTCAAAACCCTGTCCCAAGATTCTCCATACTCTAGCTCTTTGATTTCTATTAGCAAAAGGCAGAATTTTTCAGTTTGAATAAATAAAAAGATCTAAATACATATTGCACACAAAAACACACTTAAAATTAAAACAATCTAAGACAATTTTGAAAGTAAAAGAAAAGTAAAAAATATACCATGCAAACAACAATCATAAGAGATCTGAAATGGTTATATTAGTACCTGACAAGATAGATTTTAAATCAGGAAATAGTACTACAGACAAAAAGGAATATTTCATAATGTAAAAAGGGTGAATATATCAGAAATACGTCACAACTATAAATGTATACAGACGTATAGATAGCCTCCATATACATGATGCAACAACACACATAGATAATACAACAATAGCTAGATATATGAATATCTCATGCTTAGTAACTGATAGAACATGACACAGAAAATCAGCAAGAACATAGAATATTTGAACAATGTTACTGGAGAGTAACAGAATATGGCACTCCAAAATATGCCATTTTGGCATAAGAATTCTTTTGAGCTAAAGATACTTGAAAAACAAAAGATGCAAGAAAGGCATTCTAACCTTTCCTTTTCTTCCTGAAGGTAGCAGATAAAACTCCAATGGGAAAGATGCCCTTTCTATACTAGGAAGAAAAAAAATTCTTATCACCAAAGATGGAATAGAGGCCTAGACAAATCTATACAAATAGACCTTGTTAAAGTAAATCTTACCCTCTGTTAGTCTCCCACTTATTTTAGTTTTCCACAACTGCTACTTTGTTCAACCTGGTTTATAAGCACTTGAGCCTGTCCACTTATTGGGTCTTTATTTCCACATGGGGGCTCCCATGTACATGTTTTTTTCTTTTCTTTTAATTTTTTATTTATTTCTAGGACAGAGAGAGAGAGACAGCATGAGCAGGGGAGGGTCAGAGAGAGAGGGAGACACAGACTCTGAAATAGGCTCTAGGCTCTGAGCTGGCAGTCAGCACAGAGCCCGACGTGGGGCTTGAACCCACGAACAGCGAGATCATGACCTAAGCGAAAGTCGGACGCTTAACCGACTAAGCCACCCAGGCGCCCCTTTAAATTTTTTTTTCAATTTTTTTTTATTATTTCTAGGAGAGAGAAAGAGTGAGCAGGAGAGGGTCAGAGAGAGGGAGTCACAGACTGAAGCAGGCTCCAGGCTCTGAGCTGGCAGTCAGCACAGAGCCCGACTCGGGCTCCAACCCACGAACCGCGAGATCATGCCCTAAGTGAAAGTTGGACGCTTAACCAACTAAGCAACCCAGGCCCCACATGTACATATTAAACTCTATGCTTTTCTCCTGTTAATCTGTCTTATAGCAATACAATTCTCAGGTCCAGCCCAAGACCCTGAGAGGGTAGAAGTGAAGTTTTAAATTCCCTACAATATCAACTAATTTGACCAGACATCTATAAAATATTCCACCAAATAGCACCTGAATACATACATTCCTTTCAAGCTAACACAAAGCATTGTCCAGAAAAGTTCATAAGCTGAATCACAAAATAAGTCTCAAAAAGTTTAAAGAATATTTATATCATACAAAGAATGCTTTTCAATGACATGAAATTAAATTAGAAACTAAAAGATAGCAAAAATTCCTGGGCATCCTCAAATATTTGGAAATTGAAAAACATACTTCTAAAAAATCCTTAGATCACAGAAGAATTTGCAATGGACACTAGAAAATATTTTGAACTTAATAAAAACAAAAATAAATAAAATACATCAAGATTTAGCTTAAAGATGAAGCTTAAAGCAATATTTAAAAGTAAATTTATAGCTTTAAGTGTCTCTATCAGAAAAGTCTCAAATCAGTAACCTAAGCTTCTACCTTAAGAAACTAGAAAAGAAGAGCAAATTAAACAAATGAAAGCAAGCAGAAGAAATGAAATAATAAGCATAAGAGTAGAAAGCAATGAAATAGGAAACAGAAATAAAGAAACCCAAATGTCAAAAATAGAAGAGATGGACCTATAAACAGAAAAATACACAGAAACATACAGGAATGAAAGAAAATAACATCACTATTGATTATACAGAAATTTAAGGAATTATAAGGCAATACAATAAACATCTTCATGCCAACAGAGCAGACAACTTAGATAAAACAGAAAAATTCTAGAGAGGTACGATTATCAAACCAAACTAAAGAAGGTATAAAAAATCAGAAAGAAGCCAGGGAAGATGGTGGAGTATGAGGATCTTAAGTCACCTCCTCCCACGGATACACCCAGATAACAGCCACATCACTATAACTAATCCAAAAAACAAATCTAGGAATGGCAAAACAGTCTCTCCACAGTTAACTGTAGAGAAGAGTCCACATGCTGGAAAAAATGGTAGGAAGGATGGACTTCCAGTTGGGAACCAAACTAAACTGTGGAACTAACTACAAACTCAAGGGATACCACCACCATGGAGAACAGAGAGGAAAAGACTCATGTCAGGCACCCCAGAAACAGAAGACTAGCACTGGGAAGATAGTCCCCATAACATTTAGCTTTGAAAACCAGAGGGGCTTATCTTCTTGAGTTTTTACAATCAGTGTGGCTTAACACCAGCAACTTTATTTTATTTTATTTATTTACTTATTTTTTTTTGTTTTATTTATTTCTGAGAGAGGGAGAGAGAGAGAGAGAGAGAGAGACAGTGTGAGCAGGGGAAGGTCAGAGAGAGAGGGAGACACAGAATCTGAAACAGCCTCCAGGCTCTGAGCTGATGGTCAGCACAGAGCCCGACGTGGGGCTCGAACCCGTGAACCACGAGATCATGACCTGAGCAAAAGTCAGCCGCTCAACTGACTGAGCCACCCAGGTGCCCCAACACCAGCAACTTTAAAAGTGAGCAGGCTCAGAGGCACCTGGATGGCTCAGTCATTTAAACATCTCACTTTGGCTCACTTTGGGCTCATAATCTCATGGCTTGTGGGTTCAAGCCCCATGTCAAGCTCTGTGCTGACAGCTCAGAGCCTGGAGCCTGCTTTAGAATCTGTGTCTCCCTTTCTCTCTGCCTCTCCCACATTCATTCTCTGTCTCTCTCATTCTCTCAAAACTAAATAAACATTTTTTTTAAATAATAAAAAATAAAGAAACTCAGCAGGCTCAGCTCTTGGAGAGCCAGGGGGCAACAGGGAACAGTTACCACCCTTTAATGAGACAGCAAAACAAACAACTCCACTGAGATATAGCAAAGCAGCAGCCGTTTAAAAAGTGTCTGGGTTATATGGAAGGAGATTTATTTACTAATCTTGGAACTGTGCTGGAGGGGTAGGGATCTTTAAGAGACTTCTCTGGGAACAAAAGGGCTGGTAAGCATCATTTCTCTCCCCAACCCTCACCCTCCAGCCTAGATATTCAGACACCTGTGAAAACTATTGTGAACACTCTCCACCTATCTTACTAACACCCTGTGTCCTACTCACACGTTCTCATGCAGACTAGCCCCATCTAACCTGCTCTAATCACCAGGAGGCCCTCCAAAGCATCTCATTCTGCAAGCAGACCTGGCAGTGGCCAGCAGCACTCCAAACTGACTCTTCCCCTAAGGAGAGAGAAAGATAACCACACACACCAGTTTAAATGTAGCTCCAGCAATGGGCTGGATGCAAACATCTGATCTGATTGGTAGCCTGCCACCAACAAAAATCTCGCAGGAGGTAGCACAAAGAGAGAGCCCTGGAGTTCTGGGTCACTGCAACCCCAACAGACAGACTGGAGCAGACATCTGGTCTGACCACAGGCTTCGCACAACAATGAAAGTCTTTCTTGGGTCAATGAAGGGAGATTGCCCTGAAGTGCCAGGTGTCCATAGTTCCAGAAAATAGGCTAAGGGCAAGCATCTGGTCTGACCCAACTACAAGACCAAGACAGCCCCAGAATTCCCTTTTAACCACACAGAGACCAAACCCTGCCCACAACAGGCAAAGAAGGCAACTGCGGCCAACTGGACTGAAGGTGAATGCAGCTCAATCACAACAGCAGAGCACACACAAAACACCCCTTCAGGGGACACCCCTGAAGCATCAGGTTCTGGTGAGAAGGGAACATTATGCAGCAAGGCACTATAGGACCCTTTCCTTATAAGGTCCCTACTTTCAAGATAAGGAGACATAAGTGACTTCCTAATACATGGAAACAGACACAGAGAGTTAGACAAAATGAGAAGACAGAGGAATATATCCCAAATAAAGCAGGACAAAACAAGGCAAAACAACTAAATGGAGATGGAGACAAGCAATATACATGATAGGGAATTCAGAGTAATGGTCATAAAGATTCTTACTGGACTTAAAAAAATAGTGGATGATCTTAGTGACACTGATGTAATAATACTGGTATTATAGGAATCCCAAAAGGAAAAGAGAGTAAAGGGAGCAGAAAATTTATTTGAAGAAATAATAGCTGAAAACTTCCTGAATCTGGGGAATGAAACAGAAATCCAGATCTAGGAAGCACAGAGAACCCCCAAAGAGGTCCACAGCAAGATACACAATAAGTAAAATGACAAAAATAGGGGTCCCTGGCTGGCTGAGAGGAACAAGTGACATTTCATCTCAGGGTCGTGAATTTGAGCCCCACATTAGCAATAGAGATTACATACATAAACTAGCTTAAAAAAATTTTTTAAAGACTAAAAGTAATGATAAAGAGAGAATTTCGAAAGGAACAAGAGAAAAGAAGACAGTAACAAAGAAGGAAAACCCCAACTGAATTTTCAGCACAAACTTTGCAGGCCAGAAGGGAGTGGCATGATATAGTCACAGCACTGAAAGGGAAAAACTGGCAGCGAAGAATACTCTGTCAAGCCTATCATTCAGAACAGAAGGAAAGTATGCCAGGGAAACAAAAGTTGAAGAGTTCATTCACTAAATCAGTCTTTCAAGAAACTTAAATAAAAGGGAATTCTTTGAGTGGAAAGCAAAGACCACAAACAGGAGTAAGAAAATTAGGAAAGGAAAAAATTTCAGAGGCACATATAAACGTAACAAAAATAGTAATCATTTATAAACCAGTCCAGAGGTTATAGCACAAAAGCAATAAAATCACTCAAAAGAAAAGGATGTAAATAATGACATCATGTATATAAAATGTGAGAGAGAAGTAAAAATTCAGTGATTCGGAATGGGTTCAAACTTTAGCAACCATCATCTTAATACAGATAGACTGCTTAATATAGAATATTACACATAAACCTAAAGGTAACCACAAATCAAAAACCTGTGATAGACATGCAGAAAATAAAGAGAAAGTAATCCAAGCATAGCACTAAAGAAAGCCATTATGCCACAAGGAAAGAGAACAAGAAAGGAAAAGATAAAAACTGCAAAAACAACTATAAAACAAGTAACATGGCAATATGTACATACCTATCAATAATTACTCTGAGTGTAAATGGACTAAATGTTCTGATCAAAATACAGAAGGTGATAGAAAAAAAAAAAAAAAGACCCCTCTATATGCTACCTACAAGAGACTTATTTCAGACCTAAAGACACATGCAGATTGAAAAGGAAGAGATGAAAAACATTTATCATGCAAATGGAAGTGAAAAGAAAGCCGGGAAATAATACTTACATCAGAGAAAAATAGATTTTAAAACAAGGACTGTAACAAGAGACAAAAAAGGACACCACATAATCATAAAGGAAACAATCCAACAAGAAATATAACAAATGTAAATATTTATGTACCCAAGAAGATAGCACACAAGTACATAAAACAACTATTAATAGACATAAAGGAAGAAACCACTTATATCAATGGACAGATCATCCAGACTCAGGAAATCAAGAAGGGAACAGTAGCTTTGAATAGATCTAATAGACCCAAATAGATCTAATACATATATTCAGAAAATTCTATCCTAGGGGCACCTGGCTGGCTCATCAGTTAAGTGTCAGACTCTTGATTTCAGCTCAGGTCACAATCTCACAGTCTGTGAGATCGAGCCCTGCATTGGCTGCATGCTGACAACATGGAGCCTGCTTGGGATTCTCTCCCTCTCTCTCTGCCCCTCCTCCACTCATGAGTGCATTTTCTCTCTCTCTCTCTCTCTCAATAAATAAATAAATAAATAATAAATAAACTTTAAGAAAAAAGAAAACTCCATCCTAAAACAGTGGAATACACATTCTTTTCAAGGGCACATGGAACCTTCTCCAGAACAGATCACATGTTAAATCACAAAACAAGTCTCAATAAATTTAAGAGTAAAATCATACCATTCATTTTTTCCAAACAGAACAGTATGAAAATAGAGGAAAAAATCTGGAAAGAACAAATACCCACTAAACAATGAATGGGTCACCAAAGAAATAAAAAAGGAAATAAAAAAATTCATGGAGACAAATGAAAATTAAAACACAACAGTACAAAATCTCTGGGATGCAGCAAAAGCTGTTCTAAGAGGGAAATTTACAACAATACAGGTCTAACTCAAGAAGCAATAAGAATCCAAATAAACAACCTAAACTTACACCTAAACAAACCAGAAAAAAACCAAACCGAACCAAGACAAAACAAAGTCCAAAGCCAGTAGAAAGAAGGAAATAATAAAAACCAGAGCAAAAATAAATGAAATAGAGACTACCTATTTGGCTTTATTAAAAGACTAATGAATCAGGCAGCATTTCATCTAGCAAGTAGAGGGAACTCCACCTGAATTTTTTAAAAAGGAAGGTTTTTAAAGGCAAAGAGAGGGCATATAAAAAGAAATTAGCAAGTAATACGTTGTGTAAGCAAGGTCGCCCTTCAAAGGGAAACAAAACAGGGTCTATCAGTAAATTTCCTAGTAATGCCCATGAAATTTCATGTTGAATAAAATTTACATTCCCAGAGGGTTGAAATTACAGTTAGGTTAGAAATGAAGCTTGGTTTGTTAACATGGGGCCTTAACCTAAGTAACTCAATCATGGGCCTGTGGTTTTTGTTTTTTAATAATTTCCCCCTTTAGATTAGGATGCTCAACTTAACTGAGAGATGTAATCAAAATTTAAGGTACTAGTGTTCTGTAGCCCTTGCAGCTTTTGTTGTTCCTCTCTATAGTATTCACAGGTCATGTTGTTTTTGCTTAATCTCTGTGGCAGTCACAGGTTACAACTTCAGGTTCACAATTTTTAAGTCAGTCGTCCTCTACATTTCTTTTCTGACATTCCAGTCTCAAGGAGATAATTTCCAGGCGCCTGGGTGTCTCAGTCAGTTAAGCGTCCGACTTTGGCTCAGGTCATGATCTCACAGTTTGTGGGCTCGAGCCCTGCGTGGGGCTCTCTGCTGACAGCTAGCTCAGAGCCTGGAGCCTGTTTCAGATTCTATGTCTCCCTCTCTCTGACCTTCTCCTGCTCACGCTGTCTCTCTCGCTCTCTCTCTCAGAAATAAATTTTTAAAAAAGATTTTAAAAAAGGCAATAATTTCCTTGGTGGTCAGTAGCTGCGGACACGCATTTAAAACTTTTGAGAGAATATAACACACCAGGAAGATTATTATGATTACTAAAAGCAGGGTAATTCCCAATGTTTGGAGTGTACTTTGAAGCTATGGTCAAGACCCCCAAAAATCAAAATCAAATAAGTCAATAAAAGACTTCACTGAAGGAGTCACTTTTTTAAGTGAAGCAGCTTGTTCTGTGATCTTAAGTAACTGACTTTCATCTTCCCCAGCAATGTTAATCCCGACATAGCAGGTAGTGTTAGTGACACCACAGGCACATCCTTGCTCAGCTAAAAGATAATCAAAAGAGTTATTCTATTATCAAGAACAACTTTGGCCAAAGAGACTAGGGAATCTTTGTGGGGCAGCTATTGTCCTAGCACTAGGTTCTGCAGTATCTTTTTTAAAATGTTTGTTTGTTTGTTTGTTTTCTTTTAAGAGAGGGTAAGTGCATGACCAGGGCAGGGACAGAGAGGGGGAGAGAGAGAGACAGAGACAGAGAGGGAGAGGGAGAGAAAATTCCAAGCAGGCTCCACACTCAACACAGAGCCCAACTTGAGACTTGATCTCATGATTGCAAGATTCTGACCTGAGCCAATATCAAGAGTTGGATGCTTAACTAACTGACTGAGCCACTCGGGCACCCAAGGAGAAGGTTCTGATCATATTTTCATTTTCACTTACTCCTAACTAGGGGACACGGCCCTGCCAAAGGAAGCACATCTTTAATCATGAATGCCTCCTGGTAGTTCCTTTCTAATATGACAAAGTAAATCCAGGAAAGTTGGTCAGTGAGATGTTTAGTTTCCTTGGGAAAAGTTTCCTTGTGAAAAGTTAGTTAAATAACCTAAGAAGCATTGCTCAGCTCTGCGCCCACTACCTAGGCATTCATAGACCCAAGGATACTAACCACCACAGACACAGACAAACCCTGTCAGGGCACAAATCATTCCCATTACAGTGGTAGGAATTCTGTGTTTATCTATTCAAGCAAGGGATCAGGTTTTCAGCACATCTGTAGAAAAAATCTCCTAGCCTGAAAGAATGAGTCATTCTAAATACCTTGCAAAGATAGGTGGTGCTGGTGAGATCTCTTAGAGTTGTGGCAAATCTAACATTGATAATCCTGAGAAAATGGCAATGCAAGTACACTAAGATTTATAAAAGGAGTTGTATCTAATTGGGTACATACAGTTATAACTGAAGAAAAGTAAAATAAAGCACAGGTTTTTCTGGCCATAAAAGGTGAACTTGGTAAGAGACTACTAATGGGGTTCAACTATAGTTTATGGTGACATTAGGAAAAGAAATTCATCACAGCGAGGACACGGGGTCCTCTAGCATCATGTACAGATTAAAATTTTTGACGACAAATCCAACAGGCTGAAAGGTTACCCACCCCCTTAGCAATGGTCTGGGAGATACAAATGAGCAAGTTCTCTTTCCAGGCCAATTACAGAGTAAAGGAACAGAAGACAAGGAAAGATTCTGTTTAACTAAAATATGAAGTGTTGTTCTGGCATCTATGGCAGAAGCAGTCTACCTTGGTGTCAGCTTCTCCTCTCCCTTGTCAATGTGATTCGGAGGTCTCCAGCATCTCTACAGACTAGATAGATGTCAGGTGGAGACCCATCAGCTGTGAGACATATATCTAAGACTCAATGCTCCCACAGTAATGGGGCTCAATGCTCTAATGTATCAGTGTCAGTGGTCAGGAGCACTTGGTAAGGTCATTTTCAATAGGGCTCAAGTATTGTTTTACTTCAATGATGTTCTCAAAATACGTAGTCTCCAGGCCCTAGCCTATGACCAACAGGGCCTTTTGAACGGAGGTCAGGTAAAGCTTTAACCTATTAATGAGAGGCTTTACCATAAGATATTAAGGACTTACAGTAGCTGGTTGTATTAGCAAGGGATAACAGAGGATCAGCAGAAGGTTGTATGCCAACACACAACAGTCTACAGGTGACTGTCTCCTAATGGAGTGAATTTATGTTTCCCAAAGAGAGCACTATGAATAGTCAACAGAGCCAGAGATGATACTCAAGGGAGTATAGTATAGTTGCAGCAAGCTTAGAGATTTTAAGTTTGAGGGCCCTATTAGCTCTCTCAACTTTGTCTGATGTCTGAGGGTGCTAGGGACAATGATAATCCTAAAATGTTTGCAAGGCCGTTATTAAGACTTGTAGGCTTTACCCTGTGAAGTTGGTGCCTCAATCACTGGAAATTATGGATGGTTAACCGCAAATGAAACATATATTCTAATAGTTTCTTTACTGCATAAGGGCATCAACCTTACAGCTAGGGAAAGCTTCAATCAATCCAGGATGAGGAGGGGGTAGAAGGCAAGGTGACAGGCCACAAGCACCCCTCCTCCCCCAACCAGGTGGGATATGTGTGATATTCCTCAGGCACTCCTGGCTGCCCCCAAAACAAAGGCAAGGGTGAAAAATGGTTAACTGATAGAGATCATAGTTCCTGCAGGACCTAAGTCTCCATCACCCCTCCATAGTGATATGGGAAACAAAGGCAGGAGGAAACGGCAGATAAAACTAAATTTCCTCATAACCTGCAGCCCATTGATAAATACTTGAAGCTGGCAGAGTAAAACATTTCTCCAGGAACTCCTTACTGTCTTAATGTTAAGGCTTTGCTAGAGGGAAAACTACCTTAGCTTGACAATAGCTAGGCCTCAGTATCCTCTGAAGCTTCGTTAGCATATGAAAATCTCACTGGAAACTTGCCCTGGACTTTACCTCTCCCAACCCCATAGTATGTAACCAGTCCCTCCTCCTGGTCCCAGGCCAGCTCTTCCTGCTCACACGTCTTGCCCCTGTGCTTTAATAAAATCACCTTTTTGCACCAAAGATGTCTTCAAGAATTCTTTCTTGGCCGTTGGCTCCGGACCTCACAAAATGCATGGTCACCCCCAAAAAGCCTCATCAGGAGACATATATACAGGGACAAGAATATACTGATAACCTATACTAGGAGGAATTGAATGAAGTCCAGCTGCATGTGTTCCAAAGGTCCAGAGGGAGGTTTGACGGCTCTGAGAACATAAATTGTTTTTCCAAGATTATAGACCTGGCAGGTCAGACATTGCAGATAGACTGTTTTTGAATTTATGGAGGTTTAGTCCTTTTGGTGTGAGACTCAATTCTAATGACCATAATTTCAGAAGACTGTTTTACCTGAATATTTTTGTTTGGGGTCCCAGTGAATGTGAGAAAACCATGTTGTTTCCATAACATTCCAAAATCATAAACTACTGTGGTAGGAACCCCTCCCTAAGGAGAAAGAAAAAAAAAATGAAGGAGAAGAGAAGACTTCAAGGTCACCTAGATATGAGTCCAGGTGCCTACATCCCCCATGTTCTTGTAAACTGAAACAACTTAATCAGACTGCATGTTTATGTGTATTACCATATATGGGAGACAAAGAAATAGAAAATGTATAAAAAACCTATGCCATATCAGGTGGGCCGCTCAGTTCTTTTGGGTACGAACCCAACTGAGCGGTGCCGGCACGAATAAAGTTGCTTCCTGGAAAGAAAAGCCTCGGTGTCACGACTTTCTGAGAGAGAATCCTGCAACATTGCCTGGGGGCTCGTCCGGGATTCAGAGACAGTGCATTACCACCTCCCTTGCCACCAGGGTACGAGCCTCGGAGCACCGGGAGAAGCGACCTCACCTGGCACCAGCGGACCTCTTGATCTGTAGGGAACTAGCCTATCGCAGCGAGCCAGGGCGAGGGCCCTGTGTGCGCTAACGGAACCCGAGGCCCAGGAACCAGCTTAAGGAGCGCCGCCCATCTGACTGGTAAGAACCCGGGTTCGTTTTGGTGGACCTGCCCCTAAGAGGCAGAAGGGGAGCCCAGTCACCTCCCAGAGTTGCACTAGTAAGTCCACAAGAGAAGAGGAACGAAGCTGCAACTCTAAGGCGCTGGATGTAGGGCGATGGGCTGGAGCTGTGTGAGTATGTGTGACTGAGACTGACAACAGGAAGGTTCCAACGTGACCAAGGGCCGAAACAAGTGTTGAGTCCCGATCCACGGTTCCGTGGCGAACTCATACGGCTTAAGGCGGCATCAGACTTCCTCGGGAGTCTGATCCGGGTCAGGGATTAAAACTGAACCTGCCAATGCTAAAAGGAGCCTGAAATATCTCCGAGAGGAGAACGGCCGGAAACGGACAAAGCGGGTGTGCGTCCTTTCCAAACTGGTCCCCCTCCTTCCCTGGTCTTCCCTTTCTTGTGCATGAAAGTCGTCTGTTAGGGGGAGGAAATGGGTGGAAAGCAGAGTAAACCGACTCCCCTAGAGTGTATGTTGAGGAATTTCAAAAAGGGATATTCAGGAAATTATGGTGTAAAATTAACTCCTGAAAAGCTCCGACATTCTGTGAAACTGACTGGCCATCTTTTGGGGTGGGCTGGCCCTCTGAGGGCTCACTTGATAAGGAACTAGTTGGCCGAGTGTTCGGAGTCATTGCAGGGGACCCAGGCCACCATGACCAATTTCCTTATATTGAATGTTGGCAAGACCTGGTCCCGTCCAGGCCTCCTTGGTTAAAAGTCTGTATTGAAGAGAGCTGTAAAGTAATCCTGGCTCACCTCACAGCTTCCTCCAAATACCGGCCAGAGGTTAAAAAGCCCATACAGTCAAGAGAACCTGAAGAAACCCCGCCAACCAGCAGATGAGTGGAGGATTGATGCAGCTTTTGTAGGCGAGGCCCAGGGAGATGTTCAGCACAAGCTGCAAAAACTAGAAGGTTTCACTGGCATGAATATCAGTCAGTTGCTAGAAGTAGCAACCCAGGTGTTCGTTAACCGTGACCAGGCAGCACGGAAGGAATAACGCCAAAAGATGCAAAAACAGGCAGATTTATTAGCTGCTGCTTTCGCGGAGCAGTCAAGACTCCCCCAGAAGAAAGCCCCGCAGATAAAGGGCCAAATCCAGAAAGGAGAGCAGCGGGGAGGGGGGTCTCGCCCTAGATCGAAACTAGGCTGGAACCAATGTGCTTTGTGCCGTCAGGAGGGCCACTGGAGGTGAGTGCCCCCAGCGACCAGATGATGCTCAGCAAGGTCCTAAGCAGGAAAAAAGGGGCCATGTGGTCCAGGGCCAGTACCAACTTGCCCCGCAGCCTCATGGGGCCCCCAAGAATGATTTTGTGGGGCTAGCCGCCATGGAGGACTATGAGGAGGACTAGGACAGACCGGGCTCTATTTTGCTAGGCCCCCAGGAGCCCATGGTCGGAATGAAGGTGGGGAGCCGACCCACTGACTTTATGGTAGATACTGGAGCATAACACTCAGCTGTGACCCAACCCGTGGGTCCCCTCTCACGGACACAAGCCACCATTGTGGGGGCCACAGGCGATCGGATATGTCGTCCCTTCCTGTTACCTCGACGATGCAGTTTAGGTGGCCACGAAGTCATCCATGAATTTCTGTACCTTCCTGACTGCCCCGTGGCTCTAATGGGCTGTGACCTACTGGGAAAACTACAGGCCCAAATCACTTTCAACTCCCAGGGACGGGCTGCTCTGACCCTCCGAAAACCAGAAGCAAAGATTATGACTCTCACCATTCCCCAGGGGGAAGAATGGCGTCTCTATAGACTCAAGAAAAAACCGCAATTGGTGCCTGAGCTTCCTTTTAAGGTCCCAGGGGTGTGGGCTGAAGATAACCCACCAGGACTGGCGCGAAACTTACCCCCTGTGGTTGTTGAACTAAAGCCTGGGGCAGAGCCCACCCGCCAGAGACAGTACTTCGTCCCTCGCAAGGCACAGGTCGGGATCCAAAAGCACCTGGAAAGACTTTCAGAGTATGGGATCCTCAGGCCGTGTTAGTCGCCCTGGAACACACCCCTCCTGTCTGTTCAAAAACCAAGCACAGATGATTACCGGCCAGTTAACCAGGTGACTGTCACCATACACCCAGTGGTCCCAAACCCCTATACACTTTTGGGGCTCATTCCTGCTAAAGCCACTTTCTTCACCTGTTTGGACCTTAAGGATGCCTTTTTCTGCATCCGCCTGGCCCCTCAGAGCCAATTGATTTTTGCCTTCCAAAGGGAGGACCCTAAAAATGGTGACAGGGGCCAATTAACCTGGACTAGGTTACCTCAAGGGTTCAAAAACTCCCCAACCATTTTTGGCACTGCATTAGCCTCTGACTTAGAAACCTTCCCAGCAGATCAATATGACTGTGTCCTGTTTCAGTACGTGGATGATTTGCTATTAGCTGGGAAATCCCAGGAGGGTTGCATGGAAGGGACTCGGCAGCTCCTTATCCTCCTATGGAAAGCCGGCTACAAAGTGTCAAGAAAAAAGGCCCAGATCTGTCAAGAAAGGGTTAAATATCTTGGCTTCCACTTAGCTCAGCTCGGCCCAGAGAAAAAGCAGGCCATTTGCTCTATCCCGACTCCCACAACCCGTCGCCAGGTTCGAGAGTTTCTCGGGACTGCAGGTTTCTGTAGGATCTGGATACCTAACTTTTCAGTCCTGGCAAAACCCCTCTATGAGGCTACAAAGGGGGGAGAAAGGGAACCCCTGATATGGGAGTCAGTACAGCAAAAGGCTTTCAAGGAAATAAAGCGTGCACTTACTAATGCGCCTGGTTTAGGGCTCCCAGACATGACCAAGCCCTTTTTTCTGTATGTCCATGAGCGCACTGCTATTGCAGTGGGAGTACTGACCCAGATGTTGGGATCATGGCATCGCCCGGTGGCATATCTCTCCAAGCAACTTGACTCTGTGGCCCAAGGCTGGCTGCCCTGCCTACGGGCACTAGCAGCCACAGCACTTTTAGTGTCTGAGGCTGACAAGTTAACTACGGGACAGGAATTAACAGTTCGAGTGCCACATTCGGTATTAACATTAATGGAATACAAAGGACAATACTGCCAGGATGGTCAGGTATCAGGGAATGCTATGTGAGAATCCGCGCATTCACCTAGAAGTAGTACAGACCCTGAACCCTGCAACCCTATTGCCTGTCGGGCCAGGCCAGCCAGACCATGACTGCATTGAAGGCATGGATGAGGTGTTCTCCAGCAGACCAGACTTTGGGACCAGCCTCTCAAAGACGCCGAAGCTGAATATTTCACTGACGGTAGCAGTTTTGTAGACAGGGGGGAGCGTCTTGCAGGATATTCCGTGGTGACTCTAAACTCTGTCACTGAAGCAGAGGCCCTACCGAGGGGGACTTCGGCACAAAAGGCAGAGCTAATTGCTTTAACCCGAGCCCTCCAACTGGCGACAGGAATACGAGTTAATATATACACAGACTCTAAATACGCCTTCACCACTCTCCATGTACATGGGGCCTTATATAAGGAAAAGGGCCTAATAAACTCAGGAGGAAAGGACATAAAATATGGTAAGGAGATCCTCGAACTCTTAGATGCCATGTGGGCCCCTAAAAGTGTGGCAGTCATGCATTGCCGGGGACATCAAAGGGGGGACACCACGGCTGCACTGGGAAACAAAGGCTGACCGAGAGGCAAAGCTAGCAGCTTCCAAAGGAGCCATAAAATCAGCGGCTTTACCTGCTGCACTGTTCCCTAACCCACTGACAGAGTGGGACCCTAATTACTCACACCATGAAAGTACTTGGTTTAAGACTGAGAGTGGCAACTACCTCCCAGGTGGATGGTGGAAATTTGAAGATGGCCGAATAGCAATTCCTGAGGCCTTAGCTCCAGCCTTTGTTAAGCAGTTCCATCAGGAAACTCACATCGGCTGGACAGCCCTTGAAACAATGTTAAGGCGGTATTTTAACATCCCTCGGCTCTCCAGCATAGCCCGAGTGGTATGTGAGCAATGTGAAAATTGCACCCGAAACAACCCACATCAGGGGCCCAAGGCCGCCCCAGGAGTACAGAGCGTCGGGGGAGTCCCCTTTGAAAATGTGATGGTGGACTTCATGGAGCTCCCCCAGGTTCGGGGATGTAAATACCTGTTGGTCTTTGTATGTACTTTCTCAGGCTGGGTGGAAGCTTTCCCTACCCGAACAGAAAAGGCATATGAAGTGGCCCAACTCCTTCTCAAGGAAATTATCCCACGATTTGGGATCCCTATCACTATGGGTTCAGATAACAGGCCAGCGTTTGTGGCCGAGGTGGTGCAGATGGTGGCAAAGGGGCTAAAGATAACCTGGAAGTTACACACGGCACACCGACCCCAGAGCTCCAAAAAGGTGGGACGAATGAACAGAACCTTAAAGCTGCAATTAAGTAAACTGTGCCAGGAGACCCACCTTCACTGGGACCAGGTGTTGCCAATAGCTTTGTTAAGAATCAGGTGCAGCCCCAATAAGCAAATGGGGCTTTCCCCTTATGAAATCCTTTATGGGCGCCCTCCCCCAATTATTAAGGGAATAAGGGGAGACTTAAATGAGAGAGGCAATTTAACCCGAAGGCAGCAAATGCAGGCTCTGGGCTCTACTCTAGCCACTCTACACCAATGGGTTAAAGAACGATTGCCTGTGAGTCTGACCACAGATACTCACTCCTTTGAGCCAGGAGATGCTGTATGGGTAAAAGAGTGGAATGTCCAACCACTCAAACCCCTTTGGAGGGGCCCGTTTACTGTCATTTTGTCCACCCCTACTGCAGTAAAAGTAGCCAAGGTAGGTCCCTGGATTCACCATAGCAGAGTGAAGCTGGCATCCGGGGACTGGGAGTGCATTCCTGACCCATCCACGCTGTGTAAACTGACCATACGGAAGAAGCGAGCTGCCACGGCAGAGACTCCAACGGGAGACTACAGCCCTGCTTTAGTCACTCCGGAAGCTGACTAATCTACGCACGGTGGAAGCTTGAGGAATCGCCGGCCCGAAGAAATAAATAGACTGTCCTTATTTCTTACATCTACCTCTTACTGTAATGCACTGTCACCCCTTGTCTCTCACTATTATTGCAATTTTTGCTTTACTTCTTGCTACTGGATTGGCAGAGGTTGCCCCAGCCAGCTGGAAATGTGGCGAAAGGTTTCTGTTAGCACTCACTTTTCTCTTGTGGGTAGGATGTTTTGTTGGTATTGATTGTTTTTAATTTGGACTCCGCTTGTAAACCTGAATCTCTCATCATGCGATCCGTGCATTCAATAACCAGCTCAGGCCAAGGAATCACCTGGACCCTATTGTACCATACCCATTTCTCATGCCAGGGAAAGGTCCAAGGGACATGCATACACAACAAGACCACCTATTCCGTCTGCCATTGGGGAAGTCAATACACTTGCTTTGACCCACAGTACTCCCCAAATGAAGATTGGTTAGAAGTCTGATCTTACCAGGAAGAGGGGGCCTTAATTAGCAGGACACGAATTACAAGCCCCAAACGTCCGGTGTCAGTACTGTTTGATGTGTGTGTGGTTATTGGTCTAGGCCTAGAAGCATCCGTTATACAGAAAAAATGGGCACTTGTCATGGAGGGTCCAAAAACTCTTGATATACCATGTGTAGACTTAGATTGGGAGCAAAAATATCGCCTCAATGACAAATACACGTGTGAGGAAAATGGTTTATGTGCCTATACAGCTGAGTTTCTGTGTCCTAGTTGGAGCTGTGTTTCATGGACCACTTGGAAAAAAAAAAGGATGCAACAGCTCTCCTTCAAAAGGGGGCTGCTAGATCAGATTTTCAGTCAAAAGCCTGTAACCCTGTAAATTTCACTATCATTAATTTAGAAGACTACAAATGGCAATGGGGCATTCGAATTGGTATTTGAATTTATGGAAGAGGCAGAGACCCAGGGACTCTACTATATTTTAAGAGGATCGCTGCCACCCATCCAGCCACGTCCCACCAAGTTTTTCACTCCTTCTATGAGGAAATAAGAAGTAGTCCCCCTCCCATTTCAGTCACAGCAAGGAATTTGTTTCTGGCCCTGGCAGAGACTATAGCCCAGACTCTGAATATCTCTTCATGCTATGTATGTGGGGGGACCAACATGGGGGATCAATGGCCATGGGAGGCCAGAGAATTAGATCCCCTCGAGCCTTATGATGGAACAAATTACCCCAGTTCTACAGCCGGGGTTTGGCTCCTGAAAACCTCGATCATTGGGAAGAACTGTCTTGCCTGATGGGGGAAAAAGTTCACCATCCCTATAGGAAACTTAACATGTCTGGGCCAAAGGTTTCATAATTCAACCACCTGGGAAACCCAATGGTGGGGGTCCCCAGGTCACTATGAGCCAAATCCTCACCCCTTGTTTAACTTCTCTCATCTCCAGGAGGCCTGGGACAACATAGACGCTGCCATCGAATGGCGGGCCCCAGGGGGACTATATTGGATATGTGGGAGAACAGCCTATACAGTACTCCCTTCGGGCTGGTCAGGGTCATGTGTGCTGGGAACTATCTGCCCATCCTTCTTTCTACTCCCACTTGCAGAAGGAGAACATCTGGGAGTTCAAATATATGGAGATAGGAAAGTTCAAAGAAAGCAGTGTGCCTTGCAAATTGCTGGAAGGAAAATGAATGGCCTCCCGAATGAATAATTCATTATTATGGCCCTTCTACGTGGGCCGAGGATGGGTCTTGGGGCTACTGCACCCCCATTTATATGCTAAACCGCATAATTAGGCTAAAAGCAGTTGTAGAAATTATACCAATGAAACTGCTAGGGCTCTTAATTTACTTGCTAAGCAGTAAACCAAAATGCACAATGCAATCTACCAAAATCGCCTGGCCTTAGATTACCTGCTTGCTTCTGAGGGTGGTGTTTGTGGAAAATTCAACCTGAGCAACTGCTGCCTACAGATAGATGATGAAGGAAAAGTCATAGAGGAAATCACAGATTGAATGAGAAAAGTTGCTCATGTCCCAGTCCAAACCTGGAATGGTTGGAACCCCAGAGAGTTATTTGGAGGATCTTTTTCATCTTTCGGGGGGTTCAAAACTCTCATAGGTATTGTCCTCCTAATTCTGAGAGGATGTTTGATCATACCCTGCTTGGCTCCCTTGATTATACGATCAGTCTCCAGTCTCATTGAGACTATGGTTGAGAGAAAAACGACTACTCATGTAATGATGTTATGGAAATACAAACCTCTAAGCCAGGATGATGCTCTTTGACCCAAAATAGAGGGGTCCGAGCATCAAAGGGGGGAATGTGGTAGGAATCCCTCCCTAAGGAGAAAGAAAAAAAAAATGAAGAAGAGAGAAGACTTCAAGGTCACCTAGATATGAGTCCAGGTGCCTACATCCCCCATGTTCTTGTAAACTGAAACAACTTAATCAGACTGCATGTTTATGTGTATTACCATATATGGGAGACAAAGAAATAGAAAATGTATAAAAACCTATGCCATATGATGTGGGCCGCTCAGTTCTTTTGGGTACGAACCCAACTGAGCGGTGCCGGCATGAATAAAGTTGCTTCCTGGAAAGAAAAGCCTCGGTGTCACGACTCTCTGAGCGAGAATCCTGCAACACTACCCCAAAGGCACATTGGCTACCAAGATAAATATTAACAATTTGCCATTTTGTTATCTAGAATGCTCTGGTCAGGGTATGGAGCTGTTTGTTGGGATGATTTAGCTTGTGGGAGATTTCTCCTTTCAAGTTGTTTAAATCAGGTGGTTACAGCATAGCAGCCCGAAATTCCCTTTCTCGTCTTTATGATATGATCCATTAACACACAAAATTAGATCAGGATTAAAGGGTGTCTTATAAATAAGGACATGGCACATCTTCATCATGCAGGGGTGGTAATGTAGCAGGATTGAGAATGTTACAAGATTTTACATGTAGATTAGGTGGTGAAAACAGAAAGATCTCATAAAAGATTAGTGGGCAGTGGATAGAAATATTGAGTTAAGTCAGAGTTAAAAGGCTTCTGACAGCTGGTAGACTTTGAAAACTAATGCCATTTCCTAAGGTTAGATCTGCTGAGGCTTCTACCAATTTTGTAGCTGCAGCTATAGCCTTAAGGCAGGATGGTTAGGCTGAAGCAATTGAATCGAGTTGTATGCTACAATAGGCAGTAGCCCTACGTTTATTGTCATGTTTTTGTGTGAGCCAGGGTCTTGATTATCTCTCATGTACAAATAAGATGAAAGGTTTTGATTACATAGCCCTAGGGCAGGTGGCTCTTGTGGGGCTTGTTTTAGTTTATAAAGGTCTATTCATATTTACCATCCCAGGAAAAGAGCTGAAGACTGAAATTTTAGTAAGCTCACAAGGCAGGAAACAAATAAGGAAAAATTAGAAACCCAGTGTGTGTAATAACTAGGTAGA
Organism: Proteles cristata cristata; assembly: GCA_017311185.1. Lineage (NCBI taxonomy): Eukaryota > Metazoa > Chordata > Mammalia > Carnivora > Hyaenidae > Proteles > Proteles cristata. The sequence goes on from JAESUZ010004208.1 coordinate 1,432,452, forward strand.
CCTAGAAATCCACAGAGTTGTGGATCTAGGAAACTCCTGGCTTGGCTTAATTCTTTTTGAAGATAGCTAGAATCCTTTAGCACTTAGATTATGACCTAAGTAATGAACAGTGTCCAGAGATAATTGTAATTTTTTTAGGTACTTTTTGTCCTTTTTAGGCTAACTGTTATAGCAATTAAATGGAATCTTGTATGGAAGCCTCTGTGTAACTGAGCACAAGAAGACATCCACATATTGTAAAAGGGTCAACTTCCAGTGAATGAGAGGTACTTAAATTTTGGTGGAGCACTTAGGAGAAATAAGGGCCTCCATGAACCTTAAAGGCATAACTGTCCAAGTATACTTTGACTGTTCCAAGTAAAACCAAATAGATGCTGACTGTTGTAATCTATAGAAATGATTAAAAAGGTCTCCAAGAATAAACAATTTTGACTCTGGTGGAATTTGTGACAAAAGAATGTTCAGGTTTGAAACAACCAGGAAAGAGGGAATAACCACTTTGTTTACAGCTCTTAAGTCCTGGACAAACTGTCTTTCTGTCCCACTATGTTTGTAGAGGAGAAAAAAAAAAAAAAAAAGAGCATTATACAGGTTAGTACAGGAAATGATTAACTCCCGGATGATTAGGTCTTCTATTAGTGATGTGATATCTTGTATGGCCTCAAGCTTTAACACATATTGGGGCAATTTGGAAAGACATTTAGTTGTGTCTATTTTAATTTTTATATGCTCTACACTTTTTATTCTCCCATTGTCAGTAATCAAAGTAGTTCATTGAATTCCAGGCACCTCAGTTAAATTAGGAAACTTCTGCTGGAATTCACCTTCTGTAACCACCTGGGTGGCTCAGTTAGTTAAGCATCTGGCTCTTGATTTCAGCTCAGGTCATGATCTAAAGGTTCTTGGGTTCAAGCCCCATGTTGGACTCTGTACTGACAGTGCAGAACCCGCTTGGGATTCCCTGTCTCCCTCTCTCTCTGCCCTCTCTCCCCTGCAAAAAATAAATATTAAAAAAAAAAAGGACATTAAAGATGACATTCAGGTTGGTAAGGGAACTCTAAAGTGAGGTCACCATTGGAGGCAAACTGTATTAGCTATTTGAATTTAGAAAGGAGATGTTTAGCTAATAGACTGACTAGGGCTGTATCAGAGGGGAAAAAGAAATGTTTTTCAATGAAAGGGCCCTGAGTCATTTACATTTGTTGAGATATAAATTCTCTCTGAACTTTATTACATACTCCCACTATGGAAACTTCTCTTTCATTCCAAGGGAACTGTTGTCCTAGGAGAATGGGGTGTAAAGTAAAAACCATAGCTCTGGTATTCACCATTCTCCTTGGCTGTTTAAGGATATTACTGGTAGTAGTTTACTGGAAGTTCCCTGTCAGTCTTAGGAGGAGCCCATATTTGATTATTAATGAATTTGTATAGGACCTTATGGAACAATTTTTTCACCAGTGCCCTAATTAATTACAAGTGAGACATCAGCCCCTGGGCCAGGTTTATTGATAATGGACTCCCAGAGGGATGTAACATGGGTGGTTCAGTAATTTTGTTTTTTAATTTTTTAATGTTTATTTATTTTTGAGAGAGACAGAACGTGACCAGGGGAAGGACAGAGAGAGAGGGGGACAAGAATCTGAAGCAGGCTCCAGGTTCCAAGCCATTAACACAGAGCTTGATGTGGAGCTCAAACTTACAGACTGCGAGATCATGATCTGAGCCAAAGTCGGATGCTTAACCCACTGAGCCACCCAGGTGCCACAGGTGGCTCATTGTTAAATGAGGTCTCAGGCCTTGGAGCAGTTGTAGTTGTAAGGCCATTAGTTTATGATCTTGGTCCAATGCCTTTCAAAGTGTTCAGTATGGTCATGAGTTCAGTTATGCTGGTGTCTTCCTATCCTATTTTGTCTTTTTATTAATCTACTAATGTCAGGGGATAATCCATTTACAAATAAGGCAGCTAGAGAGGCTGGGTGGACTAATTTATAGTATTGAACAGAATGCCATAGGGAGAGTGCTTTCAAATGGACCTTAAAGTCTGCAACAGATTTTTATTTGCATTCTTGAATAATAGAGCAAACAGTGCAAGCAGGGAAAACTGTGGGAATGGCTTGTAAAAGTTCAGTTGCTATTTTGTGAGCCCTTTTTGGTTGAAGACCTTAAACATCATCTTTGAGGGTTTGCCATCTTCCTTCCTGCATCCATTTTCGGGCTTCCCCAGGTTCTATCAACATGTGCACAAGCTGATAAAGATCTGGCAGCTCGGGATCATAGGCCCTGTTAGAAGGTGAAGGAAGGACAGTAAAGTATCCCTCAAAGTGAGAAGACTTTGGGACTGGAAAACAAAGCAGAGCACTCCATAGTTTACACAGTTTTATTCAGGGTAACTTCCTAACAGAGGGAACTGGACAAATGACAATCCATCTGTGCAGTTATTCTCTGCAGGGTCTTAACCTTGGTCCACAGATTTTACAGAGGAAGGGGATGCACAGAAGAACAATGTAGTGAGATCAAAAGGTTTACATACACCTCAAAGAGTTTGCAGGTATCTGACAGCTAACCTTTTTTAATTACATGTTTATTTACTTTTGAGAGAGAGACAGAGTGAGAGAATGCAAGCGGAGGAGGGGCAAAGAGAAGGGGAGAGGGCATCTGAAGCAGGCTTTGCACTGATAGCAGTGAGCCTGATGTGGGGCTCAAACTCACTAACAGAGAAAATGTGACCTGAACCAAGTCAAACACTCAACCAGCTGAGCCACCCAGGTGCCTCAAACTAACCCTTAATTACAACTCAGGCACCACCTCTTCATCAGGAAGGGGAAAGACTGTGTTATCTCTAACAGATTCATGGGAGGCCAAAACAAGCCTCCCCACATCCTAGCCTTGATGGGCATTTCTGAGGTATGCATATTAACTTCCAAGGAGCCCAGAGCCCAGAGCCCTAAGAGAAGTCATCAAGGGAACCAAACAAGATGGAGGGCCAAAGATTGAGTCAGTATTGTCAGCACTTCTATAAGCCTCAATGAAAACTATAAATTCTTCAAAAAACTTTTGTGCTTCCTCTGTAAGTTTAGAAAATTCTTTAACTACGTCTTTCAGTTCTGTCCTTCATCAAGATATGAAAGGTAACTGAGGAAGTTCATATGCATCTTGAGGTAACTTAATTTTATTTTATGTTATTATTTTATTTTATTTCTTATTAAGTTTATTTATTTATTTTGAGAGAGACAGAGAGAGTGTAAGTCAGGGTTGGGGGGTGGGCCAGAGAGACAAAGGGAGAGAGAAAAATCCCAAGGAGGGCCCATGCTGCCAGTGCAGAGGCCAACGTGGGGCTCAAACTTCTGAAACTGTAAGATTAAGACCTAAGCTGAAACCAAAAGTCACACACTTAGCAGACTGAGCCAACCCAGGTGCCCCTAAACAGTTGCCTTTTAAAGTTAAGTTACTTACAGGGCACCTGGGTGGCTTAGTTGGTTAAGCATCCGACTTTCACTTAGGTCATGATCTCGTGGTTGGTGGGTTTGAGCCTCGCGTTGGGCTCTGTGCTGATTGCCAGCTCAGGGCCTGGAGCCTGTTTCAGATTCTGTGTCTCCCTCTCTCTCTGACCTTCCCCTGCTCACGCTGTCTCTCTCTCTCTCTCTCTCTCTTCTAGAAATAAATAAAACATTAAAAAAAAAATAAAATAAAGTTAAGTTACTTCCAGGGCATCTGGGTGGCTCAGTCGGTTAAGTATCCAACTCTTGATTTCATCTCAGGTCATGATCTCACGGTTTGTGGGTCTGAGCCCTGCATTGGGCTATGTGCTGACCGTGGAGAACCTGCTTCAGATCCTCTATCTCCCTCTCTCTCTGCCCTCCCTTCCTTTAAAAAAAAAAAAAAATTATGTCTTGATTTTATTTTGAGAGACAGAGACAGAGAGTGAGCAGGTGAGGGGCAGAGAGAGAGGGAGACACAGGATCTGAAGCAGGCTCAGGCTCTGAGCTGTCAGCACAGAGCCCAACATGGGGCTCGAACCCACAGACTGTGAGATCATGACTTGAGCTGAAGTCGAACGCTTAACCGACTGAGCCACCCAGGTGCCCCGTCTGCCCTCCCTTCCTCATGCTTGCTCTCTCAAAAATAAACCTTAAAGATTCTAAAAATAAAAATATAAAAATAAATAAAAGGTAACTGTTTAACAGTTTCTTCAGGGTAGAAAGTCAGTTCAGAGAGAGAATTAGTAAAATGTGAGTACTCAGGTAAAAAAAATATAGAGAAGAGCAGTAGTAGTTACATCAGTCATATCATACTTTATTTTAGGTACCTCTTGTGTTTTTAATTTTTCATTAGCCTTTTGTAACGAATTTCTGCATGAAGCTATTTTAGACCTTAGAACCTTTTGGAAGTTTCTGCATTCCAATTAAAATAGGTATTCTATTTCATTCATTTAATTCAGGAATCCTTACTTTTAAATGCTCTTCTGCAGTGAAACATCTTGTCTCAACTGGAACATTCCCCATAAAGGCCACTGTAATTCTAGGCTGTTTTTAGTAAAAATGTTGTCAATCTCATAAATATTCACAGCTCCTGGTACCACAGATTTTAGACATAAAATAAACATGTATGCTGGATGGTAATGCACCTGATTGTAGAATGTAAGAATCCCATTAGCTATATCTTTGGGTCTCTTGAAGCAGAACTAATACCTAAAAGGGATATGGTACTGAGTTCGGGTTTCTGCATGTTTAAAAAAAATTTTTTTAATGTTTTATTTATTTCTGAGAGAGACAGCCTGAGCAGGGGAGGGTCAGAGAGAGGGGGAGATACAGAATCTTAAACAGGCTCCAGGCTCTGAGCTAGCTGTCAGCACAGAGCCAGACGTGGGGCTCGAGCCCATGAACCATAAGATCATGACCTTAGCAGAAGTCGGATGCTTAACTGACTGAGCCACCCAGGCGCCCCTCTGCATGTTATATAGTGTGCCTCACTGCACAGACATTTTCTTGAGGCCAGGTAACTTACCATCAATCTAACCAGTTCTATAGCCAACTTATCCTAACATGGGAGTCTTTAGTTAGGAATGCTTGCTTCCTTTCTTCCTAGCAGCCTTAAACTCTTGACCCTTGCCTACCAACTTTTACAGCTCTTTGGCCTCCAAGATCCTGGCTAGCAATAGCTTTTATTTACACAAAACAAGACAAATAAACATGCACTTGAGCACATAAGGACTAATCAAAATATGTCACTGTGGACTAGCAACAGAAGGCCCCATGTGCACCACCAGCAATTCCCTGCATGGACTAAGCTAGCAAACCCCAATCAATGAGGAATGCAAATGGGAAATAGGAAAGGAGTCCAATGTGAAATTGCAGACTAAATCGGGGCCTATGGACTAGTGCTCTATCAGAGCCTCCTCTATCAGACTAGAATGACTCATTAATCCTGGACTGGAAAGCCAATTAGATCAGTAGCTCAAACACAAAAAAGAATGCAACTAAAACCAAGAGGGACTTACCAGAGCCCTCAGAATGGCAAAATAGGCTATAAATTCAAAAGGGTTCTCAAGGTGCCAGGCCTATGTTCCTTCTTGTCCCCAAATGCATCAGAAGTTCAGCTGGTATCCTGATGTTGTCACCAAATCTGTTAGAAAACAAAATTTTATCAAGAAATTTGAAGATCTAATTGTTTTTTTAAAATGATTCATGAATCAGGCAGCATTCCAGCTAGCAAGCAGAGGGGAATTCCACCCAAGTTAAATAAAAGGAAGGTTTCTAAAAGCAAAGACCAGGCATATAAAAAGGAATTTATTAGCCAGGAATGCACTGTTTAAGCAAGGTCACCTTTCTTAGGGGAATGAAATGGGGTTTTCATCATACTTCCTAGTACTGCCCAGAATATTCCATTGAGTGATTAATGGTTAAATTCCGAGAAGCCTAAAACTGGGTCAGTTAGATATTAAGTCTTGTTTTTTGACATGGGGCCTTAGCCTAAGTAACCTCATCACGGGCCTATGGTTTTATCTTTAACAATATGTATGAATATCTCACAACTCAACATCATATTTAACAATGAAGGACAGAATGCTTCCCTGCTAAGATGGGGAACAATAGAAGGATGTCTACTCTGGCCACTTCTGCTCAACACCGTACTGGAAATTCTAGCCAAAGCAGTAAGATAATTTTTAAAACTGAGAAAGGAAAACATAAAACTGTGATTTGCACACTACAAATAGGAAATTCAAGGAATCACAAGAAAACTATTAGAAATGGTTGAAAAATTTAGCAAGCTCACAGGATAGGAGATCAATGCACAAAAATCAACTGTATTTATATATACTAACAACAAACATTACCAAAATGAAACTTGAAAACAAGTCAATTAACAACAGCATCAAGAAGAATACAACAGAAACTTAAATGTGAGACCTGAAACCAATAAAATCCTAAAAGAGAACACAAGCAGTCATTTCTTTGACATCAGCCATAGCAACATTTTTCTAGCGATGTCTCCAGAGGCAAGAGAAATAAAAGAAAAATAAACTACTAGGGCTACATCAAATAAAAAGCTTCTGCACAGTAAAGCAAACAACAAAACAAAAAGACAAGCTACTCAATGAGAGAAGATATTTTTAAATGATCTATCTGATAATGGTTAGTACCCAAAATCCATAAAGAACTTATATAACTCAACATACACTAGAACAAATAATCCAATTAAAAAGTGGGCAGAACACATGAACATTTATGCAAAGGCACTTATGCAAAGAAGACATACAGACAGCCAACAGACATATGAACGATGCTCAACATCAGAGAAATGCAAATCAAAACCACAATGAGGGATCACCTCATGTCAGAATAGCTAAACTCAAAACCACAAGAAACAACAAGTGTTGGCGACAATGAAGAAGAAAAGAAACCCTCTTGCCACTTGGTGGAAATACAAAATTGTGCAACCACTGTAAAAACCAGAATGGAAGCTCCTCAAAAAATTTTAAAAAGACGTTAAAAAATATATAATATTGGGTACTTGCCAAAGAATACAAAAACACTCATTTGAAAAGATACATGCACCCCTCTGTTTACTGAAGCATTATTTACCATAGCCAAAATATGGAGGCAACCCAAGTATCCATTCATAGATGAATGGATAAAGAAAATGAAGTGTACACACACACACACGAAGAAAATTATGCTATGTGCAACAACATAGATGGATCTACAGGGTATAATGCTAAGTGAAATAAGTCAGAGAAAGACAAATGATCTCACTCATATGTGCAATTTAAGAAACAAAACAAATGATCAAAGAAAAAAAGAAACCAAAAAACAGACTCTTAACTATAGAGAACAAACTGGTGGTTACTAGAGGACAAGTGGATGAGGTGAAATAGGGTGAAAGGGATAAAGAATATACTTATCATGATGAGCAGAGAATACTGTATAGATCTCCTGAATCACTATACTGTACACCTGAAACTAATACAAGTAAATTCCACTGGAATTTTGAACACATAAATACATATGCATTTTGAAAGAATACAATACATAGAAACATATTTAACAAAAGCATGAGACTTATACATTGAAAACTACAAAATAATACGGAGAGAAATTTTTAAAAGTCTAAGTAAATAGAAAATGTTTTGTATTTGTGGACTGTAAGACTTAATATTAAGTTGGCAATAACCCCCAAATTGATTTAGAAATTCAATGCAATCTCTACCAAAATCTTACACGGCATTTTTACAGAAAGTGATAAGCTGATTCTAAAACTCAAATGGAAATGTAAGGACCCAGAAGAGCCAAACAATTTTTAAAAAGAACAAAGTTGCAGGACTTATATTACGTGAAATACCAGGAAAGTCTTCCCTAAAGGACATCTATGCTTAGCCCACTGAAATAGATGGGCAGGACACTCGTTTCCCTATTAGTGACTTGAAGTCAGGCTCATGACATCATCTTTACTCCCCCACCACCAAGAAACATTTTAGTAATAACCACGTAGTGAGGTGCCATCTCTCTGAGGTGATGCTATCATTTCAACCAGAACTCTATAGTCCTTATAACTCTCTCCCTTGACCTGATCAATTAGCGAAAACTCAATTATCTGCTTAGTCCTTTTGTTTACAAAGTCTCTCAATTGTTCTATCTATGCAACAGGCTATCTGTTATAACAAAATTATGGAATTGATATATTGTCCAATTTCTGTAGCTATGGAAATTAGTGCACAGTGTCATTAAGTTACTTGCCCTAGGTCACGCAGTAAATGGTACCTTTTTGTGTACTAAGGACAGGAAGAACTTAAAAAGTGAATAATCATGTTCTAAGTTAGAATCAACTAATTCTGATAAAGCATTCAATTAAACTCTAAAGGTAGATAAAACAAGTATTTCCCTACTGTTGGGAAGAAATCAATGCTCTAAATTTTTAGGCGATATATCCGAGTATAGTCATTTGATGATGATTTACTGGTGGCTACATACATCCAAAACTGGAACACAATGTGAAAAAAAGAGAGAAAATTTAATTAATTTTACAAAGACAACAACTTATATAATTTTTTTCTTTTCAGAAAAGTAAGGAAACAAGGACTTTTCAGAGAAAAGAGTAATACCAGAGAAGGTAGACCTCCTGGGGATTTGCGGATCCTCCACATTTACAAAAGCATTTCAGAAAGGCACTGAAAATTTCTCTCAAAACACAAAATTTTGGCTTTGCCATATACCCGTAGGCCTTTTCCTACCACTTACCTCTCTTAACCCTTAAATGCTTTCCAAAAAACTGAGAAGTGAGAAAGAGGACCACAGAGGGGTCGATAAGTTGTACCCAGAGAGAGAGAAAACAAAAAAACAGAAGACAGTGGGATCATGGAAGCCAAGAAAAGGTTTAAAAAAAGAGTGGTTTTTATATTTTATATTTTTACAAAATATAAGAAAGAAATATCAGGGCACCTGGGTGTCTCAGCTGATTGAGCGTCTGACTTCAGCTCAGGTCATGGTCTCCTCGCAGTTCATGAGTTCGAGCCCCGCATCGGGCTCTGTACTAACGAATAGCTCAGAGCCTGGAACCTGCTTCAGATTATGTATCTCCCTCTCTCCCCCATCCCCTGCTCATGATCTGCCTCTCTCTCTCAAAAATAAACAAATGTAAAAAAAAAATTTTAAGAGAAATTATTAAGTAGCCTACTGGCACGAGAAGAAATGAAAGAGATTTTATTCAGGAAAGAGTGAACTCAACCTCAAAGTAGCACTCACCATCAAAGGAATAACTGAAGTGAGGAATAACTAGCCCTACCAGTCATCAAAGAAGGAAGGTTGTGTTGGGATAAAACTGCTTGCCTACTCAGACAGCAGCAGGTCTCAGATGTACTTGGGTCCTCAGGAGGGGAGCAGGCAACAGCCTCCGTGACAAACACTTTTTCAAAGGTCTGTAGCACCCTGGCCTCTGACCAAAGATAGATCTCTTTTGGACCACAAAACACACAATCCACAGTTAATCAGAAGCTCTCACACTTGGGCTCCAGACTCTTCATTCTTGATGCTGCTTCCAAAGATTAAGTTTCCATAAGTGAGTCTGATATAACAATTTAGGTCAGTGGTCCATAAAGCTTAGAATACAATGTATTTTTGCTGTAAGCTTCTAAATCTAATGTATATCTGTGAAAACACACTTTTGTATTTTACCATTATTTCAGAAAGCCCTAAACCAGATCTAAGCTCGTGAACTACACCAAGTTTGGGAAGTTCTGAAACTACAGGTAAAAATTAGTGTGCAGCTCTTTAGAGAGAAATTCCTTGATTTTCATAAGATTCTCAAGGTCTGCCACCCAAGGGTTAACAGTCATTGTAAGTACATTTTTTTCCTTACTAGAGTCCTATTTATGATCATTCGTTTTATTTTTTTAATGTTAATTTGACAGATCGAGGGAGGGGCAGAGAGAGAGAGAAAGAGAGAGAGAGAGAAAGCGAATCCCAAGCAGGCTCCACACTGTTACCCCGATGAAGGTCCCAACCCCACAAACCATGAGATCATGACTTGAGCATAAGTCAAGAATTGGTCACTTAACTGACTGAGCCACCCAGGTGCCCGGATCATTCATTAAATAATTTGCATCCATCCTTTACATTCATGTGGGAAATCCAGGTATATATATCCACTAGGAACATGGATATAAGAGCCAAAAATAAAACTTAAGAGAAAGATCTGAAAACAAACAAACAAAAAAAACAGTTTAACAAACCATAAGCCTATAAACAGTTGTTAAAGTAACGGAGTGGATAAGATGTATTCTTCTACAGGATAGTATTATGAAAAAGGAAACTGGAATTACACCAGGAAACACATACAGCAGAAAGGCAGGCCAACAATGAAGAACCAGAAAGGGAAGAAGCTGGGGAAAAGGGGAAAACCAAGAATCATTAAGTGTGCTTCTGTTAACAGGGAGGGAAAAAAGGTAAAAATTCCTACTAAATTTGGCCACTAGGAGGACCCCGACCATTTGACCAGACAATTTCAGGGAATTAGCGCAGACTCACTGTGTCAAAAAATGAAGGGAAGTGCTTGCCAGTGAAACCAAGAAGACAGAGAAGATGAGAGTTATGAGCCCATAACGTACAAGAGACGGCTTGGTTATTACTTTAGTTAGGTTTTGATGGCAGCAAATTTATGAGGTAAGGAAAGAAGGACTTTTCCGAGAAAAGAGTAATACCAGAGAAGGTAGACCTCCTGGGGGTTTGCGGATCCTCCACATTTACAAAAGCATTTTCAGAAAGGCACTGAAAATTTCCCTCAAAACACAAAATTTTGGCTTTGCCATATACCCGTAGGCCTTTTCTTACCACTCACTTCTCTTAACCCTCAAATGCTTTCCAAAAAAATTATTTCCCCGATTTCAAAAGCATAAAGAATCTGCACAAAAGTTAAGTAAAACTCCACAAAGTATCCTAAGCCTTGCAAATGATGGCTAAGACATCACTGGGGACCCCCACAACCCTCCTCGGGGCGCACCCTCTAATCCACCTATCAATGAGAAAGCCCCTCACAGGGACAGCGCCCGCACGGGGCCTACTCAGCCGCGCCTGGCGGGTCCTGAGCCTCTGCTCAGACTGGACAGGCCTGAAGGGAGCGGCGGCCACACGCCCTAGTCGACAGCAGCTACAACTACTGTTTCAACCGAGGCCCACTGCCCCAGAACATCTCTCTGCCTCACCTTTCCAGAATCCTCTGGCACTCCCCCTTCCGGAAGTTGCCGCAACAAACCCCGCCCCCTCCTGGCGCCGCCCACAAAGCTCCTTCCTGAGCTCCTTGAAGTGCCCTCCAGGAGTTTCTCTATTCCGGTTGGGGGGTACTGATCTTAAGCTAATACGCTGATAAATATATTATTTAAAGGACGTCCGTAACTGCTATAAAGAAAAACAAAGCAGGGAAAGGAGAAGGGAAATGAGGGCACAATTCCTTCCTAGTAGTCATTAGTCACCTGAATGATAAGGCCTTTCTGATAACGTGGTATTTGATGGCCTGAAGGGAATGAGAGCGGTAACTGACTGCCTCAGAGAACATTTCAGGAGGGACCAGCAAACAAAATAGCCACAATATTTTGTGGCTTCTCTGTGGCAAAGAAGAAGGGAGTGTGGCTGGGACAGAGGCAGCAAGGTTGATGGATGCTTACGCGGGTCTCCCAGACCTGATAAGGGTCGGCGGTGCCTACGGGCGCTCAGCGCGGCACTTGACTGCCGGTGTTTGCTCCCGAGTCACCGTTGCAAAAACAGCGGCGGGAGTGACAAGTTGGCGTTGAAGAAACAGAAACGTTGGACCAAGAAGCAGGCAGCTTTCTCAACCCCATAACGTAGTTATGTTTAGGGGTGCCCGATCATAGATAGGATGCCCGGTTAAATTTGAAATTCTGTGAGACAACAAATAATTTGGTGGGGTATAGCTCATGCAAAATGATTCGTTGTTTACCTGAAATTAAAGTTTAACTGGGTGTCCTGTACGTTTATTTGCTAAGTCTGGCAACGGAAACACCAAGAGTTCTTACAGGAGGTTTGGAAACATAAGTACTACGCCAAGCATTGGAGCCCGAGGTAAAAGAAACATGTACCTCTTTTACGCGTGTGTGTTAGTGTTTAGTGTTCCTAAAGATTAGTTTTGAATATTGAAGAACTGTAAAGTTGGTATATTAAAATTCACGTTATTTTAAATATTTTTATTTATTCCCAAAGTAAAAAAAGTACTATCAATTTTTATTTTCCTGGATTTAATGAAAGCTCATTAGTAAAATTTTCAACATTTACTTCTCTTGACCAAGTCCAATCCTGAATAACTTTTAATTAACATTAGTTTACTGAGACTTATTTTGTAGGATGCCACCACTGTGACTGGTAGTGTTTTAAAAAAAATTTCCCTAGACTGCTTCTATATTTGGATAGGATTTCACTAAGAATGATTTGTGAATCTGTTTTACAGGATCCAAACACAATCCTGTTTTTTTATTACAAAATTGCTGCCTAACACTACTTCAGATGGAAATTTCCACAGGACTGAAGTAGACTACTATTTAAGAGGATTTTTTTTTTTTGTAAATCATATGTATTCATAGAAAATAACTTTCCTCCATAGAAAATAACAGTTCTCCAATTTAAAATATTGGAAGACATCTCCTTTTCTAGAACATCTATAATCTCTTTAATTTCTATTTTGTAAACACGTTTCCTATAGTAGTTGATACACTCATCAGGCGGTTTGTACGTTTCCAATCTCTTTTCATTTTCATGTTCAGGTCATATATTCTTATCTCTTGCTAATATTGTACATTAACCAAACATACTTTCAGAGTTACTTGCTCTCATTTGTTACAAACAAAAGGAAAGACTTCTATTAAGCACACAGTGCAGCTTTGTGTATTGTCATGGGTTTTTTTTTTTTTTAATTGTAAACCTTTAATTTTTTCTACTTAGTTCAAAATAGCATCCCATGCAGATAAAATGCATAAAAATTTGGAATCTCTTTACATCAATATGCTATTTCAACATATATTATTTTGTATGTTCTTTTAACAGACGTCTTTAATTTGTGTGAAGTGCTTTGATTGCATTTCATACTGATGCCCCTTAGGATCTGTATGTGTGTTTTAATGTAGTTTTTAGAAGAGGCATAATATTCTGCCTTCTCAGTGAATTCACAAAATACATGTATATCCTTTGTCCAATACTAAAAAGTGTAATATTTGAATTCCTTGAAAACACCATTTTTGCACATTAAATTAGATCATGAGGTGAACAAGGAACAAATTTGGCATGATTTGGGAAAATAATGGCTTGTGTACTCTTTTATAGACACCTGTTATATTTGTTCCACTATCATGATCCTGACTTCCAATATTTTTTGTCAGTATTTTTTACAATTTATGAATTTTATTAGCTAGCCCATATCCTTTTATCCCTTCAATAAAATCAGTAAAACTTTATTGTGAAAACATTCTTCATGCAAGTATTTAATCACCTGACATGCTTGGGGTGCCTGGGTGACTCAATAGGTTAAGCATCCAACTCTTTTTTTTTAATGTTTATTTAATTTTTGAGAGAGACAGAGAGTACAAGCAGGGGGAGAGGAAAAGAGAGGGAGGCACAGAATCTGAAGCAGACTCCTGACGAGTTCAAACCCATGAACCAAGAGATCATGACCTGAGCTGAGTCGGACACTTATCAACTCTTGATTTCGGCTCAGGTCATGATCTCACAGTTGCTGAGATCGAACCCCTCACTGGGCTCTGTACTGACAGTGTGGAACCTGCTTGGGATGTTCTCTCTCTCTCCCTCTCTCTCTCTCTGCCCCTCCCCTGAACACATGTACTCTCTCTCACTCTAAAATAAATAAATAAGGTTTAAAAAAAAATCTGACACACTTGTTCATGATGGCTACATCTGGTATACAAAGAGTAAAGAAAAGTATTTTGCTCATTTTATTCCCAATAGTGTTTCAAATCTAACATGATTTCCTAGTAGCACTATATGTTCCCCTAAAATTCCTATGTTGCAGTCCTAACTCCAGTACTCTGGAATGCAGTGCAACTGTATCTGGACTTAGGGCCTTCAAGAGGTAATATAGTATGAGGTCATTATCAGTGGGCTATAAACATGACTTGTGTCCTTTTCAGAGTTTAGGCCATCAACAAGGGATGTCCAGAATAAGGACATAGTAAACAACTGTCCACTTGCAAGCAGAGGAGAGAAACTTCAGAAGTAACCAGACTTTCCCACACCCTTATCTTGGACTTTTAGCTTCCAGAAATGTGAGAAAATGTCTGTTGTTTAAGCCACTTAATCTGTGATATTATGATAGCCCTAGAAAACATACAAGTTTTAGGATAGCTACATCACATTATAATAAGTTCAGTTAAATTGAGAAACATAGTAATTGGTTTTTCAACTTTTAGTATTTATTTAACCTGGAAACTAAAACAATGTCTAAAGTGTAACTGACAGAAGTAGAGAAGCAAAAGGACATGTGATTGTGACCAGCTGTTTGGTCAAACACTAGTCTAGATCTTTATCTTACATACTAGACTGTGAGGCATACAGCCTTAGGCTTACAGAACAAAAGAGAGGTTTATGTTGCTAGGCAACGAGGGCTATAAATAATAGAACTATCAAAAAGTATCAAAGGGAGTATGAGATATAACAAAGGATAGTGAAAACAGCTAGATGATCATCTCTCAAATTTTCAAGGTGTTAAAATCAAGAGACATATACTTGTAAGTATATGATTTACAGTCAGAACAATTAAAAAGAGACCATGGATAGAGAGGTTCCTCTAGGAAAGATAGAGGAAGAGAGCAATTGGGTGGGGAAGAATTATTCATGGTAAGCTCTTGTTCCTTAATATTAAAGCCATGTGCACATATTTTTAACTGAGATAGCAGAGAAAGCAAATTTTTGCAAATGCTTTAAGATCCAGATCTAACATTCCCTATTGTAGTGCCAGCTTCCTGGTTGACAGTCACTCTTCTGTTACATAAGCACTTGGTTCTCTATTATCATACCTCTCATATTTCACACATCTATTTAAGAATGCCTTCCAGTACTCCAAATTATTTAAAGTTAAAAGCAGTATTTATCTATGCTTCCATATCAGATTTTTAATAACTGTTGAATCAATGAAAATATGAATTATTTTGAGGAAAGGCTTTGGGAAGATACCAGATCAGGATTTGATTCCCAAGCTTTTTACTTACCATCAATGAAATCTCACGTGACCTCAGGAATATTACCCAACCTTTCTGACCTCCAGCTTGTTACTTAAAAGTTGTGAGTTTGAAATACCAGACTGTAACATCCTGAGCACATTCCCAAATGCATACTGAAATGCCTAACTCTTTGGTGCCATAGGGAACATGTTAATGCTAAACTAAGTAGGCTAATAGAAATTACTGAAAACAGTTCCTTATCTCTAATGTTATCATTTATTTGTTTCCAGGACTACAGTGGGATTGATAAGTAGGCACCAACATATAACAGATTCCTTAATGGTTGATTTCATGCTCAATGCAGGAAATGTTCAAAATAACGTGGAACATCTTGTTATGCCATATAGCAAAGGAAGATGTCAAAGACAAGTTTTTCTGTATCTATACTTTATTTCACATAAAACAAATTTTTAAAACTCAGGATAACAAAAGACTTCCACTCCCAGCTAAGATGGAGTTGCTTCTGATAGACAAACTTTCATGTCAAATGTAACCATGAAAATGGTATAAAATCTCCTAAAAATCTGTTTTAAGGCATCAAGGTACTGCTGAAACAAAAAAGACTTGAGCATCAAGATCCCGGAGAAGAATGAATCTCAAGTTGGTAAGCCAAAAGTCCATAGCCTCTTTTATCCTTAGATCATGTTCTGATTGTAGGCATAGGGTAAAGACTGAGAACACAGATAAAGGGTCCGAGTAATGGGCAGTTGCTAACAGGCAGAGAAACCATCAGAGACCTTGTCAGTCTCAAGGGGTTTGGAAAGGCAAAAATTAGACTGTAATTTGTTGGAATGTTGAATAGAAGGGAGGGATGGAGAGCTTAGTCAACCACTCAGCCTGTTTAACCATTAAGACATTTTCTGAATTCTGAAGGTGTGCAGAATGGAAAGTTAAGAAGCGAAAAAGCCTCTAAAAAGAAAAATAAAATTTTGCAGCAATATCTAGATACTAAAGATACAAGGAATGGGCTTCAAAAATGCAAGAAGGACAGATTGTCAACACTCTGGGCTCTCAATTGGAAAACCCCTGGAAGACTAATGTGTAAGAGAGAAAATGAAGGTAAACCAGAGGTAGAGTCAAAAAAACCCCTGCAAATTAGCCCTAATTAAGTTGGCTCAGGCTCTGATTAGATTAATGTGATCAATCCCCACTCTGCCTAGTAAAGGAAAACAATGAATCCATTGTCTAGGAGGTTGTCACCATCCAGAGCCTCTATAATCTGTCCAGCATCCAGTAAAAAATTATCATTCATATCAAAAGAATGGACTAAATGAAAAGAATTTATGAGGCGGGGGGGGGAAGATCCACAGAAAATTTATATCATGGAGTTACCAGAGAAGAACTTTTAAATGGATTCATTAGTTCAAAAAAAAAAAAAAAAAAAAGGGCAAAACAGAAGACAAATTCCCCAGAGAATTACAATCTATCAAAAATAATTGAATGGACACATATTCTAGAACCAAAAAATATAAGAACTGAAATTAAGAATTCAATAGATGAGTTTAGCAGAAGAGATAAATGAATTGGAAGACAGATTCTAAAATATAAGTGGGAAAAGGATGGGAAGCCTAAGAGCATGAAACCTTAAACTGAAGAGTACTAACATCCAAATTATTGGACTCTCAGAGGAAACACACACACACACGAGACAAAGAATTCTTGAATAGTATCTGAGAAATTTCCAAAACTAATTAAAGATGACCCACAAATTAAAGAAACTCTGTAAATCCCAAGCCAGAAAATAACAAAAAGAAATCACACTAGGCACATCATAGTAAAACTACTGAAAACCATAACAAAGGAAAATCTTAAAAAGCAGGTGGAAGGGGATGGGGAGGAAATTACTTTCAAAGGGTATCGAAAGGACAAGGTAGCTGAATTTTCAACAGAAATGGTGTAAGCATGCATATAACAGAATCCCAACTTTAAGCTGTTTAAATGAAAACATGTAGATAAATATAACAGAGAATAAAATAGAACACAGTTGTAAAATTTACCCAAAAATATAGCATAGTTTTAATAAAATATATGAAAGGTTAAGAGCTAAAAATAGTATAATCTAATTTACAGTTAATCCAAGTTCCAGAAAGGAACATAGGAAATACTGACAGAGAAAATGGCTTAATAATTTTCTACTATTGTACACACATTTAAGAAGCCCAAAGAATGTCAAATGGGAAAAAACACACCTAGCATATCAATAAATTTTCTGTTGTTTCTCAGTGCTGAGGGAATTTTTTTTTAATAGGTTCCATGCCCAGCATGGAGCCCAATGTGAAGCTTGAACTCATGACCTGAGAGACCAAGACCCAAGCTGAGATCAAGAGCTAGATGCTCAATCAACTGAGCCACCTACGTGCCCCTCTAAGCAAATCTTTCTATACTCTGCTGTTACATGGGAGTTGCAACTCTGTAAATTCTATTTCCCATATTCCCTTACCAGCAGGCATCCTGCTAGGATCTGCCAATGGAAGGTACTAGAAGATTAGATGGCATTAGATAAGTAGCAGTTGCCCAAACCCAGCATTTTTTTTTTTTTACACGAGAGACAGTTTTATAAATTAAGCCACTGAGACTGAAGCATAAGCCTATTCTATCCTAACAAAATATTTAAAAAGCATCTTTTTAAGTAGACCCTTGCACCAACAACAATAAAACACAGGTATATGAAAGACATAAATGTAAAAGACAAGACTATAATGCTTTTGGAAAAGGATACAGTAAATACCTTCATCATTTTGGGGAACAAAAGAATTTCTTAAGACAAAAAAGGCAGAAATCAAAAAGGAAAAACTTGATAAATGTGGCATAAATATTAAGAACTTCTCTTCATTAGAAAACAAAAGTAAGAGTGAAAAGGCAAACTAGAAAAAGAAAGTTATTTTGCAAAATGTATAACCATCAAAGAACTATGTCTATAATATACTAAAATTTCCAGTGAATCAGTAAGAAAATGACTTGGAAAGACAAAAAGAAACATAAGGACTAATAAAACAAAAGAGTGTTCAGTATCATTAATAATGATGCTAAAATAGACAATGCTATGCATGTAACACATTAGCTAAAATGCAGAAGTAGGACAATACCAGATATGAGAGAAGGGTGAAAGAATGAGAACTCTCATTCACTCCTGATGAGAATGTGCATAACCACTCAAATACATTATATGGTAAAATTGAAGAAGGACTAACTACTAAGACTCCATATTTCCACTGCTAGATATATATTCTACACAAATGTGTTTATGTGTACCAGGAATCATGTATAAAAATGCAAATGGAAGGATTATTTGTAATATACAAAGTGAAACCATCTTAAGTACCTATCAACAGTATATTGGCTATATTATGTACTGTCCGTCCTACAATATACATTAACAAAACTCAGTCAACTCTACAAATTAAAACAAACTACAGCTACACAACAGCATGAATGAATATTAAAAAAAAATGTCGAACAAAGAAGCCAAATGCCTTAAAAATACACAGATTCCATTTACAGAAAGTTCAAAATCAGGGGGGGAAAATACCTACTTATTTAGGGATGTACACACAGGTAGTAAAATTACAAAGACAACAAAGGAATAAGTACCACAAACCACTAGACAATGGTTACCACCAAGGTATAGGAAGCAGGACAGGAGATTGAATCCAGGACAGGCTCAAAAGGGGCTTCTGAGGTGAAGATGTGAAAAGGATCTCGTTGGGGCACCTGGGTGGCTTAGTCAGTTAGGCATCCCACTTTCGCTTAGGTGGTGATCTCGCGGTTCGTGGGTTTGAGCCCTGCGTCGGGCTCTGTGCTGACTGCCAGCTCAGAGCCTGGAGCCTGTTTCAGTCTGTGACTCCCTCTCTCTCTGATCCTCCCCTGCTCACGCTGTCTCTCTCTCCTAGAAATAAATCAAACACTTAAAAAAAAAAAAAAAAAGGATCTCTTCGCTGGTGGTCAGATGGGTGCTCACGCTCACCTTCATATTCTTTAAACTGTACGTTTATATTTTGTGGACAACTCTGTGTATGTATCTCAAAATTTTTGAAATAGGAAATTTCAAATTCTAACAGCCATGAACACACAAGATCTCTATGTTCTCTGGGAGTCGAGGAGATACTATTCCTCTCACTTTCCAAAAAGGGTACTGAAGCTTGGAAATACAAGTGCTGAAACCAGACCTAGAACCCATGGCCAAGGTTTTGCCACTCAAGTATACAGTACCGAGATTCTGCCTGCACAGAGAAGATGCACAGGAAATAGTGAACTTGGTATAAGCTCCCCCACCTTAAAAAATACTCAGAATAAGGCTCTTTAAGGCTTCTGGCAGGGACACTTTATTTTTTGGTTAAAGCCACTTTGATAGAAATGCCATAAAAACAAATATGTAAACAAGGTATCAGAACTTTGGTTCACTAAAACACCTCACACCTAAGACATCTGAGGTACAAAGGCACCTTGCTAGGTGCTAGACAGCCTTACTCTGCTGTAGCCACTCTGACTGAAACTCTGTGGCCAGAGGTGGCACAGGCTGACCAGAGAGGTTGGGACGCAGGTCACCCAGAACCCTCCCCAGTCGGCTCTCCCTTTGGTCCAGACAAATATTCACTCCAATGAAGATCCAAGTGACAAGGCCTGGAACATACAAAGGTGTCTGTCATGTCGAACTTGAGGATGACATAGGCTATGATGCCAGGAAGGAGAAGGGCAGGAAAGGAAGTCAGTCAACTTCTGTTGATCCACATGGTCTCAAGAATTCTTGTCCTCGTTCATGGAACCACTTATTGGAGACTGTGAACAGAAAGAAAGTATGTTAACAATCCTGTTGGCTAGTTTCACATACAAAATTAATGACTCCTCCTTCATGATGACTCCAGGACTGGGGTCAAACATGAGTAAGACACACTCTTATACCTCGAGTTGCTCATGAGCTTATAAGGAAGATCTATATATAAACAGATTAATTGTATAAAAGTCTGTCAGTGATAAAAGATAGGTATGTGTACATTGCCATGGAAACTTAGCCAAAGGGCATTCATCTAACCCTGTGAGGGAAGATGAAACCCAGGGCTGGGACATGAAGCTGAAGAGGAGTTATCCAGGAAAGATGATGGATATACCAGATGATTCTTATATCAAAAGGTCCAGGAAGTGGGAACAGGACAAGAAAAACATCAAGGCATGACCCACCTTGGTGTTAAGGACCCCAAGCAGCTTGATATTACTGGGATTGAACTAAGATACAGAAGCTATGGATAAGGAATCCTGTCAGGACTGTGGGGGGCCTGGATGTCAACCTCAGGACCTGGGGACCAGCAGATCTGATCTGTGTGCTGTGGGCAGCAGAGTAGCAGAGCTGGTGCTAGCACTGTCACCTAAAGCTGTGTCCCAAATGCACCTTAAGCTGTGTCCTTAACACAGACTTTCACAAGGATAAAACAAATTTATCCTAATGCACTACTGAAGTCAGAGAGCTTTTAAAATATAAGTATGAGATATACTTCGTTGAAAAAAACCAAATTGCCTATAAAGCTTATAGTGATAAACAGCAATCTCCCACCCACCCTCCCTCTGCCAAACTCCACTTCTAGAAGACATTCAACTCCGTTACTTGTTTCTTCTGATATTCTAGCACTTATTTCTAAATAACATGCTTATAGGGGCGCCTGGGTGGCTTAGTCGGTTAAGCGTCCGACTTTCGCTTAGGTCATGATCTCACGGTTCGTGGGTTCGAGCCCCGAGTCGGGCTCTGTGCTGACTGCCGGCTCAGAGCCTGGAGCCTGTTTCAATCTGTGACTCCCTCTCTCTCCGACCCTCCCCTGCTCACGCTGTCTCTCTCTCTCTCTCCTAGAAATAAAAAATAATAAATAAATAAATAAATAAATAACATGCTTATAGTGCTATCTCTTGACTTTGAATTTGGAATTCTTCCATACTATCCCTAAAACATCTACTTAGCATCTTTTATCTTCCCAATAAAGTCACAAATTTTAATTAATATTCAGTGCTTTACATTACTATGTCATGTAAGTGTTGCTCACACCTGAGCCACCTAGCAGTGTATGCTGACATTTCTGGCACATTTTCTTTCCCCTTTTAGTCAGCAATTGCCCCATTTATTTTCTAATTGCTTAATTTTCTGTGAACCTACCACTAATATCTCCAACTTCTCCAGAAGGGTATAAACCCATGTCTTTTCAATCACTTCCTATCGTCCTCACTCAAACCTCTCCCTGGCTCACCACGGCTGTTTCCAGAACAAAGCTCAAAGCTCAAGCTTTAGCCTCTGGCCCCAGCCTCAAGCCTCCTCTCCTGGCCCAGTGCCACAGGCCTCCCTTTATGCAAGTGACAAAGGCGGCTGGTCCCCACACCTATGATGCCGGTTTTAGCATAGGCCTTGCTCCATATGGGCCCTGCTCTCTTGGAATACTCCTTCCTCTCTCTGACTCCAGTTCTGCCCCATTGCTCCCTCACCCTTTGCCAGAGTCCATTCCTCTGGAGAGCCATCCTAGACCTACTATGTTTGTGCAGCTATTCTTCCTTATGGCTTCCTCAGTCCTCTGGGCACCTCTGAGAGTATTCCCAACCAGCTTTCCTGACACATAACCAGCACTATGGTTAGCTATGTGGCTGGATGAGACAACCAGTTAATGGTGGGGTGGGGATCAAAAAGGAAGACAGTCTTGGCATTGTAAAAATATGGCAGCAGATATCTTCCAACTCAGAGTCTAAGGCTGACTGTAAAAGGCCAGGCTGAAGCCACCAAGCCACTCACCCCACTTGCAGCCCACAAGCACGGGACAGGCAGCGTGTCTCGTACGATAGTCACCTTCCCCACTCCTTAGGAGGTTGTACCAGAATACAGCTGTGCCCTAGGAAAAGGAGACAGCCTGTCAGACAACACCCAGAGATACTGGGCTCAGTGACTTGACCCCAAATACCACAGAGCCCTCCCTGAGCAGAAACACCCTCACTTTCCTGCATACGAAGGGAAAGGGCTCTGGGATTCCAGCAACAGAGAAATTCCCTAGAAAGCATTCACCCTTCACACGGGAGTGGATGCTTGATAACTCACCTTCCCCCAAAGGGAATTCCCTCCCCATCCATCTCGCCAGATGGAAGCTGGGGCTCCAAGGCCAGAGTTCAGGCAGGAAGGGGCTAAGGCCCCTTGAAATAAGAGTCAGGCAGGCCAGAGAATGGAACTCAGAGAAGAAAGGAACAAGGTCTGAGCTGTGCTTCAACCTATGACTCACAAGGACTAGAACTTACCTTCTTAGGCCAAATGGCAGCTCCCAGATCAGGGAAAACAGTAGCACCACCAGCTTCTACATCACTCATCTGAGAACACAAGGCATAGAGCTTGGCACTTGTACCCAAAGCTCTCAGGGCAACTGAGTCACAAAGGACACAAGCGTGCAGATTACCTTCTCTGAGTAGGAGTGGCAATGCTTGAAGGCTCTGCTCTACAGCCAGCCCCCCACCCAAGAAAGATTCTCCCCATGTGCTACCCACATCCTGGCCATCTTCAGATGGGAACGATCCAAGTATGTACACAGAAGATGCCTGACTGAACCCCCCCCCCGCCACCTCCTGCCCTAGTATCCCCATCCAGCCCGTCCCATGCCTAAGGCACTGTGCCACGAGATCTGCCCTGACCTGGAGTTCCTTGCTGCTTCCAACACCACTGGTGGCCCCCACTGTGGGCTCTGTTTCTCTGGTTCTAGTGCCACCCTCATCTTCCCAGAATAGCAGCCCTCCCAAGGGCCAGCTAGGTGAGCAGGTAGAGTGTGGCTCTGTGGGCCCTGCTTACTCCCAGTGATGCCTCAAACTAAACAGAATACAGGCTCCACGGTGGGGAGACTACCCTTGGGCCCACAAAGCATGCCTCAACTAATGCCCAAGGCACCACCACTCTCCCATCTGGCTTTTTGTCTATAATGTAATAACAGGTGGAGCTAAAAAATATTTCCACAGGATGCATGCCAGACAGACTAAAGAGCACTCAGCAGACATATGGCAAATTAATGAGATAAAAACCTTTGATGGCTTCCCACAGCGCTGGGAATCAAATCCAGGCTCTTTTCTAGAACCCAAAGCCCGTCAGTCTCAGAAGCCATTCTCTCTCTCTAGCGACTCTCGCCTCATGCACTGTCTCTGAGTCACAGCAGCCTTCTTCCATTTTTCCAACATCCCTAGCTCCTTCCCTTTTTCAGGTCTCCACACATCCTCCCCTCTGCCAGAAAGCATGTTCCACCAACTAATTTCCACTCAACCTTCAAGTCGCCCCAGACACATTACTCCCCAGTGAGGCTGCCTCTGAACCTTGGCTTTTTTAAGGCACTTATCACCATGGTAACTAAATAATTACCTCTCCTATGTTTAAAGCAAGTCTCTCATATTAGACCATAAGCCCCACCAGAGGCTGCACGTGTCCTGCTCACCAGCATGTTCACAGCTGTCCCCAGGACATAATAAACACACACAAACATTTAAATGAGATGCCAAAGGAAAAGAGGGACCTGGGCTTCTATCTCTAAGTTACTTGACAGTTTGTATGTCTCTTTAGAGTGGGACCGCTAAGCAGAGGGGAAAGCAAACTTCTTCATGTGAGAGGTAAACACAATGGCCTGTGGCTGGAGCATAGGCAGCAGGTGGGAGGCAAGCCACTGCGCTCTGGGTAAACAAAGGCACCTTTCATTTAAAAGCACTTTATGGCAGGCTTCCCACTCTGCCACCAAGGAAAGAACACTTCAGGGCACTCACCTCAAAAGTCCTGACCAACAATGGACCCATTAAAAAAAGTCAAGGATATGAATTAAAGTCATGGGTGTGCCTAAGCACACAGATGGGAACAAAGGTGAACTCTCTACTCCAGCCAAGAAGAGAGCTGAGGGCCAGAAGGGCTCAGCCATTAAGCAACACCTGGTGATATCATGCCTCACAAAAGTGCATATATAAGCTAACACTCTGGACCCAGGTTTCCCTGAAGACCCATATGCTGCATGCATCATACTCACGTAGTTTAAGAACGTGGCCACACGGTTTCCCGTCCCTAAACGCTTGAAAGCATCTTGCTCATTTTTCTATAAAATTAAGTGAGAATGAACAGGTGGACCTGGCCCCAATACTTACATAGTTAAGAAACGTCGCTAACCTATTCCCCTCCGTTTTGAGGCCGCTGTCAAAAGGTCGCTGCAACAAACAACAACTTTCACACATGTTTGCAGATGATTCCACCCCCCACTCACAGGACCAGGGCCAAAAGGATCAAGGGAAGGGCACTCAGTATGTGTTCCATACATCAATCTGGACCATGGACCATGGATGCACAGGAAACCCGGGCTGGGGCACAGGGGAAGAGAGGCAGCTTTCACTAAGACCTAGTGAGGTTCTATCTGTTACCATCGTGGCAAAGTGACAGTTGGAGCAAGGGGAATACTCCCCACATCACAGGGAAACAGCCAGGCTGCATTGGACTCCATAGGTCCCATGCTCCCAGATTTGGACTTCTCCAGTAACAAAGAGGTGGTCCTGGTAAGGCCTGATGTAGAGGCTAAAGTGCTCCTAGAAGCTCCAGCTCCCTCTCACCAGCTGGAGCAGTGCCCTCTGGCAGCACCCGTGGTCTGGGCCTTACCCTAGAAAAGTCAAAGTGTGGCTCGTATTGTCCTCCCATTCCGTAATTAGCAACCTGGTGGGAAAGAACAGCATTGGACCTTGTCAGCAGCATGAACAGTCCTGGAGCAGCCCCTCTCCCCAGGGACACCATCTCCCCCTAAAAACTGAAACAACCTCAACCTCCAAGAGCAATCTCTCTAAGGAGGATGGTAACTATGCCCTGCCAGCACCGGCAGAAAGAACACTGCAAATGCATCCACAGCTGTGTCCAAGGGTCAGCCCACAGCACAAAAGGGCTTTCCCAAACACAACAAGATGGGACACTGTGGAGAACTTCCAGACTTCGGAGACACTCAGATGGCAGCAGACAGAGCTTTCTCTGAGGCAGGCCTTGGTCTGGGCCCTACTTGTTTGCGAGATAAGAAGGAGGAGGTAATCTAGAGGAAAGCCAACAAAAAAGTCAAGACAAGGACTTTCTTTTTATGCTAGTTTGGGAGTGACTCAGGGTCTGACACTGCTCCTGCCTCTCCGTGTCACTGTGTACCAGCTGCTGTTCCTGGTCAAACTGAGCAGGACAAACATACTGCACTCCCCTCTCTCAAAAGTTCCCTGTACACAGTAGTTCTGTATCCAAGAAAAGCAGCAGGACACGGGCAGCCAGTTGCAGCGTGGCCAACGACTGCTGTACCACCTTGGTGGCCCCTGTGGGAGCCTGGACCTGGACTAGGACCTGAGCCATCATAGCTTTGGCAACTACCAGATGTCATTACAGTAAAACCTTGGAATGTGTAACTTCTTCGGTGAGTGTTCCACAAGACGGGCAAACGTTTCTAATAAGTTTCAGCTTGATAAACGAGTGATGCCTTGCAATACAAGTGGTTATGTGATGCCAAGTATTACATGATCACAATGGAGCCAATGGTTCTTGAAATTCCCTTTGATATACAGATGCTCTGGATTACTAGCATGTTTCCGGAATGAATTATGCTCACAAACCAAGGTTTTACTATAATTAGATTATAAGCAGTAAATGCCTGACTCAACAGTTTATCAGCACAATATAAGTCCTGGTCTCAAATGTTTATTTTAGCCACAATGGCCAGATTGATAGACAAAGTACAAGACGAAGCACAGATCAAATGGTACCACCAACATCCATCTGGGAACATTTTGCTACTGTATCTTACTGATACCCTAAAAACCTCTGGAGCACAGCTTAGTCTTTAGCAAATTGGCATTTTCTGCATATCCTTTTTGGTAATTTCAAAAGTCAGATGTGAGATACTGCAACACTGGCAATAACAGAGACCTACAAACATGAGAGACAGAGAGAGGACAGGGGTACTTTACAAGAGAGGAAATCCTCCAACTGGAAAAGAAAATATATATCAAATGTGATGAAGGGCAGAATTTGCACAGCGTGATTTTCAGTGTCCACAGAAATAAAATTTTTTTATATAAAGAATCAATGGATGAAAATATGCTGTCATACACTGCTGCCTCAGCCTTCAAGATTCCTGTACCAGAAATACCAGGAAATCCTGTCAACAGTGTGAGGAGATCTGGTTCAGCCGGTAGCCCTACGGCTGAAGGTGCCTCTAAGAAGGGAAGTGCTACAGTCGTTGATAAAATGATACTACAAACACTTTCTTTGGGTCCAGTTTAGCTGGGAACTTGGAAGAAAATTTTAAACCAGACTGTGATTAGCGTAGCAATGCATTCCTCAAATTTGATCACTGCTTGCTGTTGGAACTGCAGAGTATGAGTGCATTTTCCAATACTCCCCTTAGCTGGATGGGATGCTTAAACTTGCAGATCTCACAGACTGAAAGAAGCTGCATTGCTATAAAAGACTCATCATGTAACAGTTTTGACAATCATATCAATCATGGTGCTGATACTATTGTGTCTACACAACTCTGGTCTAACAAACTTTTGTTTGTTTCTTTTAGAGAGAGAGCACACATGCACAAGCAGGGGAGGGGCAGAGAGAGAGCGAGAGAGAGAGAATTTCAACCAGGTTCCACGCCCAGCACAGAGCCCAGTGCAGGGTTTAGTCTCACGACACTGAGATCGTGACCTGAGCTGAAATCAAGAGTCAGATGCTTAATTGACTGAGCCACCCAGACACCCCAACAATGAGTTTTAATGTACAGTTGCTTGTTATTAAAGTTATGAGTCTGGGCCTGGAGGTTTCCCAGGTGGTGAATCTGAGTGCAAATCCAGAAGCCCCCATGACACTTGCTCTTTGGGGACCATAAGATGTAACAGATGTGCTGTTACAAAAGTGTAAGAGTCAGTCATTTGAAAGACATGGGTATTTATGATACTGAGGTCAAAATGAAGACACATATTCCTCCTCCAGCTACAAACAAAAATGGCCATAAATTACTTTTTTAGTAACGCTGAGACATATAAAGTCCTAAATGTCTTCAATCTTAGAGAATCCTGCCAGTGTAGCATCTCTTCCACTATCAGACAAGGCTTCATTCAATTCATAAGAAAGCCTCAATTGCCCTTTCTTCCAAATGATCTACAGAAAACACACTGACTACAATTGACAGAGTATCAACAGGGAGCAGAAGAATCAGCTCCTTGCCAGAATCCTGTAATATTCTAAAGGACCATGGACTGCAGGCTTTTGCTGGTGCCAACGCACTGATAACACTTCAAGCGGTCCATGTGGAATGAGCACTTAGAGGCAAGTGCTGAAAACCAGGTTCCTGTTCCCCAGACCACATAGGGTCAAAGCTTTCAACACTGTTGTCTAGCAAAGGAAATGTCAAGACAGTTCCTAGAAGAAGGCAAACAGAAACAGGGCCTCAGCCCCCAGGCAGCTGTGGTATGGGTCTTCCAGAGTGTCCCAACATCAAGAGTCCCTCCACAGGGAGTCCTGGAATTCAGATCCAAGTCATCAATTGAGCTACAACATGATGACAGGCCTGACAAGATGGAGCCAGGGTTGTGGCAGATAAGCCAGTCCCAGTATGAAAGCTGTTCTCTTCTGGATTTCACGTCAGATAAGGTAGAGAGGGTATAGCCAGGGAGCCAGCCAAGAGGACAGCACGAGCAGAGTCCCACCCACTCTTCTCACCCCACTGGTTCATGGTATAGAATCAGCCAATCAAGCAGAATGTCATCCTCAATGGGGGCAGTGAGAGTCCTAACACTGGCTTCAACAGTGGAAGATGTCTTAACAACAACAAATCTGTTCCACGAAGAAATGGATCACAACAATGTCAACCGAGGTATACCAACAGCACTGAGAGTCCCTACCACTCTTGAAATGGTGGAAGTAGGAGAAGTGACTCAAATCTTCCATCAATGTGCTTGTTTACAGAACATTAAAATTAAATTAAGCTTACAAACTCAATGCTAGGTTGGGTGGAACTAAAGATTATATAAAAGTTTCACAAGAATGAAAGGTAATCAGCATGTTTTTAAAAACTGGTGGTGGGGCGGTGGGAGGCGGCTGGATGGCTGAGTTGATCATGATCTCACGGATCGTGGTTTCAAGCCCCACGTCGGGCTCTGCACTGACAACTTGGAGCCTGGAGCCTGCTTTAGATTCTGTGTCTCCCTCTCTCTGCCCCTCCTCTATTTGTGTTCCCTCTATTGCAAAAATATACAAACATTTAATAAATAAATAAAATAAAACAAAAACTGGTGGATTCCATACAAATCTGTAAGAAGGACCTTCAAAATTGGTTTTCTAATTGCTGACACAGCTATAGGAAAAAAAATAAAAATAAAAAAACTTTTATATAATCTTTAGTTCCACCCAACTTAGCGTTGAGTTTGTAAGCTTAATTTAATTTTAATGTTCTGATTTGCTTGAGTGTATCCAGGCAAAAATTTAGAGAACCTTTTCCAAATGATCTTCAATATTCCAATGAAATCTATTTCTGCTCAGACCCAAATGCCAAGCATCAAGATGAAAGGTGCAATCCTGACAGTCACAGAAACTCTAGCCAGAAAGACAGACCCAGGAGACTCTTAAAAAATGCCAGTGAAACTTCTCTGGCAGTGTCTCAGATCATCATTTTACAATAGTACCCAGAAGTTCTGATGTCCAGAAGGGAGCATGGCCAGAAAGGATTTGAATTCAATATACTACAGAGAATACATTAATGAGGATCTTTCCCCAGCTGCCATGTATCTTCACAATCACTTTGGAAATAAAGGCAGGAAGCCAGGGTTCCTTCCACAGGGGGTACTTTGAAAAAAGCACTCCGTTCTCACCAGACTCTCCAGGCCTCTCACTTTTCCTACCAATTTATCTCAGGACACTCTACCTCCAAGTGCATGTGAATCATGTGCATCAGAACCATGACCTCTGAAGACATTTATAGCTCTCTTGGAAGTGTCCCTAAAACAACCCAGGATTTCAACTTCAAAGTCAAGAAGTCACAAATGGGCCTGTCGTGCCAACCACTGACCCCTAGTGCCCGCTATGATACTTGTAGCAGTCAATATTTAGTGAATGCTAACTGTTGGAATGACAGTAGGCATGCTTATTTCTGGCTTCCCTGTGTGAGGTCACTCCATGTTCATAGCACTGTGCAGTCAGGCCTCCCGAAGCCTGGTCCTGGGCACCCCAGGAGACCACATAGCCAGAAATACACACTTCCCAACCACAGGGTCACAGGAACAAGCCATACCTGAAGCAGTTCTGCAGTCTTTACTGTCAGCCCTGTAATGTGCTGCATCCGACGATTTACTCGAGCCACAACAGGATCATCGTCCTCCTCCAGCCAAGAGCTAAGTCAAAAGAGAGAAACAAAGGGAGGTTGGGGGGTAGCTTAGGTGAGATCCTTCACTCTCCCCTCAGAGTGAGGGCCAGCACAGGGTGAGTATTTTAAGTAGGGAAGGTGTCAGCAGGGAGGACAAGCCAAGTCAAGCTCCCTTGAGTGGAGACGAGAAAGCTCTGGAGAGAGGGCTTGAGCAGCCACCCCCTTCCCGCCACCACTACCGCGATCACCTCTGCTAACCTTTTGGAAACCCTGTAGCTGGCCACAGTGAGGACGCCTGTCTTGGGGTCACGAACAGTGGCTCGTGCAAGCTGGAAGGCAGGAAGAGAGGCACACTTATCCTTCTTTGTCTTTTGAGTGTTTTCCTAGAGACTGGGGCCAGATCCACCAGTCAGACCCGTGAGGGAAGAAGATTTTCAGGCAGTGACCCTGGCCAAGATGACACGATCCTGCGAGTCAGGCAACGTGGTAATCTAAGGCCTCCACATTTCTACTCTGCTGCTGCCCCACTAGGTCACTGCCTAGTCCTGTTCCTGCCCAGGTCTGTGCTGTCAGCAGAATTATACCTGTGGAGTCTTCTTTATCCACGGCCCCATCTGCCTGGACAGCCTGCTCCCTCACCAGGCCCCCAAACTGCCCCTGCCTGAGCAACACCTGCACTTGGTGGTCCCTGCCACATTCAGACAATGTTACCGACCCAGAGCCTCGACCTCGTATGTTCCTCTTGACCTGATCCTTCTGAACCACAGCACCCTCCTGTGCCAAGAAACCTACCCAAACACCCTCCTGCTGCACTAGCTCACACTGGACTTCCACTGCTGTGAAGGGTAAAGACAGCAGGCACAGTTTCTACTCACTTATGGGCCTCACAAGGTCAGATGACAGAATCCAGAAAGGACTCTACAAGTTGAAATATGTGAACTGCTGCCGGAAGCCACCTATGTCTACATACATGCTCATACACACACATATAACAACACCCCTAACCTACCTCATCTCCCCTCAGTCTCCATAGACAGGTGCAGTGATGCTCTCAGGAATCACCTGCAGCCCAAAGCCAGCCCCACCATGCTTCAAATGTGGACTGTGCCAATGACCTTGCGTGGGTAAGACCATAGACCCAGATACTCCCACCCCAATAGCACTTCCCCTTAATTTCAATTAATACTTAATGAGTGCCTACTATGTGCCTGACACTACAATGGTGACCAAGACATGGCCCCTGTCCTCACACACATCCCACAGCTTACAGTCTGTGGGAGCTTAGTCTATACAGTCAGGAAAGGTCAGGGGAAGACCCCCTAGCTGAGACTTGAAAGGTAAGCAGGAGTTAGCCAAATGGGGGAATGTTACAGTAACAGGGAAGGAAAAGCAATGCAGAGGCCCAGAGATGAACATGGGTGTGGCACCATGACTGTGGATTAGAAGTTAGAGGTAAGAGAGGAGAGTAGGCCAAAGAGGCAATTGAGGACTGGACCTGGAAGCAAGTTTGTGGCCAATGAGAAACAGGGAAGACAGGTGAGGGACACTCACAATCTGAATGTGAACACTTCATGGAAAGCTGACTAAGGAAGGGCCAGAATGGTAACAAGGAGGCCAGTGAGGAGGTCAAGGCAGAGATAGGCCAAGAGTTGATGGCAGAAGGGATGGAGAAGTATGGATGGACCAGAAGATTGGCCAGGAAATCACCAAACCAAAACAGTGCTGCTGTAGCAAGTCCTGGCAACATGGCAGTGCACCCAGGACTTCCCTAGGCTTCCCTGAGCTCCCACCTATGATTCTTCCTGATGACAAGTGCAGCTACAGCCAGACCCCACCCAAACATCTGAGCCTCAGTGTTCACCTGATATCCACAAGGCGGTGTGGGCAACTGCGTTCTGCTCCCAGAGACAGACAGGGCTATTTTGAAAGCAGGCCAGGGACCCAGAAAAGCAGCTGCCAGGCATTCCCTGCAGACCAAGTTAAGCTCATGGCTCCTACTTCAAAGCCAGAATAGCATCTGTCCATCACAGGCTCCGGAAAGGAGAGGTCAGCTTTTAATGGCAAACATGTCATGACTTGTATTCAAAGACAAGTTTTCTCCCTGCTAGACTTTCCCTGCCACACACATGTGTACACATACACACCCAACGTGAATACACACACAAAAATGCTGCAGTGCCTTAGTCTGAAAGACAAGTGAGGAATGTCTCAGGAAGTCATGGCATAACAAAGCCTCTCTTGCCCAGCAACCAGGAAAATAGTTTTCTTCCTTGGCAGACTTTGCAGCCGACCCAGGGAGTGGAAAGGGAAGGTCCTGGTCCCCGTTCTCCACACGCACTGGCTACACCATCCCACAGCAAAAACAATGGCTGATTCTGAGCGCTTGATGTCCTAGTACCTCAAGCCAAGGTCGTTTTAAGTTGAGGTGAAGGGACCAGGATAGGAACCTGCTTTCTGTTTCTCCACAAGTGTCAGGCTGCCTGGCCACTACAAGTCTATTAAGAACATAGCAATAGAGAACCCAACTAAATCCCCCTTGTAGTCACCAGTGATAAGAGAAGGAGGGGGACATAACAGCAAGTGGTTCTCTTTGAAAGATGTCAAATGGGAACAAGTCTTCTATGAACTAGAAATATAAGAATAATTTTATAGCCTCATGACATATGTGCAAAACCAACAGCCAACTATATACTTAGCAGTGAAATACCAAAGGCATCCCCAGGAAATTCAGGAACAAAGCAGGATATCTACTGTTAACAATGCTCAAGGAGTTCTGAGCAGTTCACAAGAAGATAAAAACAAGAGGAACTATAATTATTAGGAAGGAGAAAACAAAATTTTCCCTATTTGCAATTGACAATAGTGTCTGGATGACCCAAGAGAATCAGCTAAAATCCCAAAGAAGAAAGAGTGAGTTGAGCAACCAGCTGCAATCTACACAGGTCTCTTCCCTCAGGGTAAAATGAAGACAATGACATAATATGTTTAACAAACATGATAATTAATATATGTTAAGTACTCAGAACAGGGCCTGTCATACTTATGAACTCAGTAAACATTAACTATTACTAAAACATATTTTTATAATCTATACTTTAGCATATAATAAACTAACACTATAGACCTAATATAACAACGTAACCAGTAAAAACAAGTGAGCCCTTTTGTCCTAGCTCTTGGCTCTTCACATTGGCTCCTTCAGTTTTCTTCACCACTGGACCAGGAACCCACAAGGTCAAACTGAGTGCGCTGTATCTCAGCACCCAGACAGCCGACTCATGCTGAGTATCAGCAAAGGCCAGCTGAGTAAACAAAGAAATCACCCCACAGTACCAGGGATGAGATGCCTAGGAAGGAACTGCAGACACCTACTTTGGGTTTCGCGATCTCCTTGATCCTCTCGATTTCTTCATCAGACATGACATCATAGTACCTGACGATGTGCGGGCTGTCCCACTCATCTTCCTCTTTGAAGGGGGCGATGAGCAGCTGCGGCGTCCTGTTGCCATGGTGATACCTGCAGAAAAGCCTCTTCTGTCTCCGGGGAGTCTGGAGAACACACAGAGCAAGAGGCTTTGAGCAAAGTGCGTCTTAATCCTCAGCCCCAGGCTGGCTGGGTACAGACGCTGGTCTCACACGTTGTGTCCAAGAGCTACTCCCTCCTGCCTCACCATAGAAGAAAACAAGAGCCCCTCAGCTTAACTGAGAGAAACGATTCCCCACAAATCATGTAACATTCCTCCTCTTCCAAGAATTCCTCATGTCCACAAGTGCTGTGGCACAGGGTGATCCCTGACCCCTCCACAGAGATAATGAGAAGGTCAGAAGGGCTGAGGCTGGGGACAACCAATCCAGGTGGAGGAGCCAGTGGGAGGCAAGCAGATGTGGGCATGGAAAAGGCCCAGAGACCGTCTCAGACCTGAGCCTCCTGGAGGAAGCACTGGAATCACAGGGCTCTCAAAAGCCGGTGACACCCAAGACTAAGCTGTAGTGACTGTCATGTCTTTACTACACTGACCACGACTCCCCTTGGGCCACATCCACACTCACGGTTTTCCTCACCGCATGGGTCAAGCAAAAGCTGGGCATGCTGGGAGGGGAAGGGAAGCTGGGTAAGAACTTAGAGAATTGAAACTCCGCCTGTGGGGCGCCTGGGTGGCTCAGCTGGTTAAGCGTCCAACTCTTGATTTCGGCTCAGGTCATGATCTCAGGGTTTGTGAGTTTGAGCCCCACATCAGGCTCTACGTGGACAGTGTGGTGTCTGCTTGGGATTCTCTCTTCCCCTCTCTCTCTCTGCCCTCCCTCACTCATTCTGTCTCTCTCCCAAGATACATAAATAAACTTCAAAAAAAAGAAAGAAAAAGGAAGGAAGGAAGGAAGGAAGAAAGGAAGGAAGGAAGGAAGGAAGGAAGGAAGGAAGGAAGGAAAAAGAAAGAAAGAAAGAAAGAAAGAAAGAAAGAAAGAAAGAAAGAAAGAAAGAAAGAAAGAAAGAAAGAAAGAAAGAAAGAAAGAAAGAAAAAGAAAGAAAGAAAGAAATTCTGCCTGGAACATCAGGAGAAACAGTCTCACAGTCCTTTACCTCGGAGAACACCCACAGATCAGCCACAGCAGAGGCTACAAACAACTGGGGAAGAAGCTGAGGAAACAGCAGACACACACAGGAACACCCTCCCCAAATCTGCTCATCCAAAGCTGAAGTCTAGGTCCGCACATAGCATCCAGCCATGTTTTCTCACCAGTTTGATACCCTCCCCACGACAGAGGCTCTCGTACACATCCCTCTCGGGCAGGTAGTCCACAGGCCTCTCATAGATGCTTTCCTGTGTTGCTAGCCCAGCTTCTGTCTGATTCGACAACATTTTTTCTCTTTCTTCCTCCAACAACTGTTCAAAGTACCGCAGATTCCCTCCAGCTCGTTCATGGCCCGGGTCTAGAAAGAGCAAAGAACAAGAAGGAAAAGGAAACCACAAACATCTGTTAGGTCACTTAGGGAAATTATCCTGTAAGTGGTTTTCTCTCCCGGCAGCTCACTTTGCATGCAGTGTACTGCTTTTCCAGAGCACCTAACCAGGCTCGCTGGTCAGAGATGCGAAAGGAGCAACAGTGGGGGGCGCTTAGCCAGTCACCCAGGGGGCTCTCCTCTGAGGCCTCCCTGAAGGGCCCACGGGCACAGACCTAGAGAAGGAGTCCAGACTCCTGCGGCCTCCTGCCCACGCAGCTGAGTCAGTTACATCCATGCCCTAGAGTACGTCCATTACTAGTGACCACATCCCACGCTGTCCACAACAAGAAGGCAGGCTGAAATACTGGCAAAAAGAACGGCCACGTGACAACACCAGAGCTTCATCCTGTGTGCCTCACAACACAAAGGAGCACACTTGACAGGATTACTGTGCCAATCCGTAGATGAAGAAACTGAGGCCCAAAGACATCAAAAGATTTAGTTCAAGGTTATATAGAAAAGGAATCCAGGTGTCCTGACTCCCAGTCCAAGGCTCTTACTATCATGATAGCACCTACAAAGCTCTCTTCCCACATCAGTCTTGCCGGACACACATACACTAGGTGACATCAGACTCAAGGCTCATGAAAAGCAGCAGCAAAAGAATGTCTGCTGGTCTATGAAATTCCAGACTATGATAATTCCATATGTTAGTAAGAGGTGGAACAGATAGATTTTAAAGACACGCTGCTTGGGCGCATGAGCGGCTCAGTCAGTTGAGCATCCGACTTAGGCTCAAGTCGTGATCTCACAGTTTGTGGGTTTAAGCCCCATGTTGGGCTCTGTGCTGACAGCTCAGAACTTGGAGCCTGCTTCAAATTCTGCATCTCCCTCTCTCTCTGCCCCTCCCCAACTTGCACTCTGTCTGTCTCTCTCTCTCTCAAAAATGAATAAGCATTAAAACAATCCAAACTAAAATTTTAAAAAAAGACACAGTGATCTGATCTCCTTTAGTCCAATACCAAAAGACACTAAATACCTATGCCATAGCAAGTCCCACCAGTATGACCTCAGACCTCTAACTAATGGGACAGGCCTCTGTCACTGCATAAACCCTGAAGTACAGCTTGCCTCTTGAGCTGTTCCTGACACTGAGAAGGCTCTACCCCATATAGCAGCAGACGCACTGCAGCATTGGATTCTTGTTTAAAAAGGGAGTGTGAAGGCCACAGGTGTGAGTATATCCATCAGCAACTGGGCAAGGGTTAAGGCTAGAAATTAATTGAATAAAGAGGTAGGTGACAGCTAGAATAGGCCTGAAAGCAGTTAAGGCATTAGTCACTGGCCAGGCGACCTGTCAGAATGCCTCAGTCCCAGTACGGTGGCCAGCAGACTGACCAGTTCTCCAGCCAGCTCCCCATCAGTTCTGATCTTCCCGTAGAATTCCCTTACCAAGAGAAAGCAGACGGCGGGTGAGCTCCAGGGCACGGTGTAAGTCACCCAACTGGAAGACAGCATAGCTCAGGTAGTCCAGCACCTGGGCCTTGGTTGTGGTGCCCTCCTCCCCAGCATCGAGCTGCTTCAGCACCTGCTCCATCCACAGGACTGTATGGTAATAGTCACCTTCATTGTAGGCCGAGCGGCCCATCCCAAAGCAGTCATCCACACTCAGCACTGCCTGGTACTTGGTTCCTGCAGTAGAAGAGGCAACTGGTCAGGCTCCAAAGAGAGCCTCTGCACTGGGAGAGAGATCCCCGCATTGAGGAAGCCTTGACCAGTGGAGTGCGGGGGGGCGGGGGGGTGGGGGTGGGGGGAGTATCGTCCTAGCCAAGTTCTACCAGGGCTTAAGACCACGCTCTTCAAAGTCAGCACAGCAAGGCTGGACCTTCCTCAGACTGGGGTTCCCAGCCAATCTCCCAGCCAACGACTCTCCTTCTCCCATGTGGGAAGGGG
Source organism: Proteles cristata cristata (assembly GCA_017311185.1). Taxonomy (NCBI): domain Eukaryota; kingdom Metazoa; phylum Chordata; class Mammalia; order Carnivora; family Hyaenidae; genus Proteles; species Proteles cristata. The sequence goes on from JAESUZ010004208.1 coordinate 1,468,909, forward strand.
CCTTTGTTGCAGAGAAGCCCAGGAAGCCCAAGAAGTAGTATTCAGCAGAGTATGAAGGTCCTGTGAGCCACAGAGGAGATGTCTGTTGGGCAGCTGGCCATATCAAACTAGGAGGGAGAAAACTTAGGTGAACTTAGGTGGCAGCTAAAGCCACAGATGAGGATAATCACTTCCAGGAAGAGTACAAGGGAAGAGTAGGGAAGGAGGCTGAGGTCAGAACCCCACAGACCACCTCCAGAGAAAAGACAAAGAGTAACAACACTAAGAAGGACCTAAGAGGTAGCACAAACAGTGAGCACCAGGAGTGCTGTGGGGCAGATGCTGAAGGTCAAGAACCAAGACTGCAGTGTCAGCTTCGACCATTAGGTGGCAGAGACCATGGTGAGCAATGGGCTCAGCACTGTACAGTGATGATGAAGGTAGTTTCAAGTCAAGGGCAAGATACGGTATGCCAGCTAGGGGAACATGTAGGATTTAGGACAGTGGAAACATGGGAGGGACAGTGAGTGAATTCCTCATGGAACAATGAGAAAACAGGTCCCATGGAGAGGAAAGAGGGGCTGTGACCCTCCCTGGAAAGTGAGGGAGTCTCCATTAGCTCCGTTAACAACAGCTTAGGCATGGGTGACAGGAAGAGCTGGCTTAGCGTGGTTTCTTTCTGGCTGATATCCGAGATGGGTCAGGTACTTCAGAGACTGGGGTCTGCTTGCCCTGATGACTCAGCAACAGACAATGTGGGACAGGAAGATGGGGAGAGTAGCTGGAGTTAGTAGACAGGCCAGAGATCAAGGCGCTCCTTGAGCCTGTGGCCATCATCCTTGGGCCTGCACAGATCTCAGGCTCTGTAGGCTCAGGAACTAACACTGATGCAGGCAGTATAACACAGCAGCTGAGCTAGCTGGACAAAGTTGGGTCTATATGGGCCTCACTATGGCAACCACCAGCTGTGTGACTATGGATAAGTTACTTAGCCTCTCTCTCAGTCTCCTCCTGTCAAAGTTAATACCATCAATTTTAGAGGACTTGTAGCAAGAATTCAATGAGATAATGTATAAAGATGTCTTCTATAATCCCCAGGACGCTAATAATCAGTAGCAACTATCAGCATGTCCCACAAATGCCAAGAATGTCAAGAATACTTGGTCCCAGATACTCAGTATCCTCCCCAGAAGCTGATCAAAAGTCTATCCCCTGGAGAGTGCTCCCTGGAGAGTACTAGCTGACCTGAGTGCTGAAGGACAATCAGACATGAGACCCACTTGACGTGGGTAAAGGTATTTCTGCAGAGGGTGTGGGAGGGACAAAGGAGCTAGTGGTAGGTAGCTTAGCACAAATTTAATACTTAGTATGGGCAAGGAGGCCAGGGAGAGGGAGCCATGCAAGACTCAAAGACCATACATAGGTGGAATTTGGGTTAAGCTTTGTGATCCGGAACTGATGTAAACAGATATGTGCTTATGACTGCATGGAAAAGGATTTTAAGGAGTGTGTTAGACATACATGACAGATCAAAATGATATATTTCAGTAATACAGTTGAGAAATAAGGCTCCATGAGGCTGAAGTCAGGGCCTCTAAGTAAAGAAGACATGAAAGAAGTAGAATCCACAGACCTTGGTATTCTGACTTGGGCAGCCAGTGGATGGATGTGCCTTCTGTTCAGGTAAGGAGGGCGGGAGGAGGATATATATTTCAAAAGGGGATGAGGATTTCAGTTTGGAACATGTGACTTTTAAGGTGCCCACAGAACACCCAAGTAGAGATGCCCCACAGGAATTTGCCTACACTGGTTGGAAGCTCAGGAGACAAGCCTTGTTAGAACACACAGATGGATGTCATCCAGGTACAGGTGATGCCTTAAGTGACGGCAATGGCTGGGCTCACCTGGAAAAGGTGCTTGGGGAGAAACACAAGCTAAGACAATCCTGGGGAATAACTCCCTTCTACCCCTTACTCCCCCTCCAGGACACACATGGGTCTGTTAACTGAATATACAAAGTCAATGCTTGAGTGTGGTTCTCTCTTACCACCAACTATTCTCACAGCTATAGGGTGAACAGATCTTGCAGGTGCCCTGAGGGGCCTTCTCTCTCTGGCCTCATGGCCTGGCTTGATCCAAGAACTGACTGAGGCAGGAATAAGAGGTCTACACTCCTTCCCATCGGCTCACCAGACTCCTCAGGGCCAGAACTCTAGAACTTGACAAGCCAACAAGAGAGTGCCTCTTTCTCGTACACACTGTGATACTTTGGGTTTATGCCTCCTCCAGGGACCCCATGAATGAATGGCATCCAAAGTCTAATAGGGTCTAACTGAACCCCTAGGTTTACTGGCCTCTAACAGTCCCCTAAGCCCAATACATCTTTTTGTAAACATACTGAGGTAATCAGGGGAAAGGGGCCTGTTTATAAAAGAGAGAGGGAGAGAGAGGGAGAGAGAGAGAGAGAGAGACAGAGAGAGAGAGAGAGTGCGCACAAGAGGCCGAAAAGAGATGCAGGAGAGATCAATGCCCCAGAATGCAAAGCAGCAAGAGTATCAAGAAAACTGGGATAATCAGTGTGCTAAGTGCTGCTGAAAAGTTAAAGAACATTATGCCTGAAGCCCATCCACTGGCTTTAGAAGCTGAGTGGCCACTGGTGACCTGGCAGGGGCAAGACTGGTGGACAGGGGGGCAAAGAGCCAGACTTTGCATGTTCAGGAGGACATGGGAACCAAGAAGTGCAGACCATGTGGATGGCTAGCCAGTAGCCTGACCAGGAGGGCAAAGAGATCCACCAGCAGCTGAGGGAGGGGTTTGTAAAGTGAGTAAGAACAGTGTGTGTGAGCTCACAGATAAGAGCCAAGAGAGGCGGGCCAAGAATGAACAGGGCAGACACTGTAAATGAGGACACACACGACACAGGGCAGTGAGTCCAGAGATCTGTCTCTGGCAAAAAGAAATCAGAAGGTGTGGACAGAAGCAGGTGTGAAAGCATATGTGGGCAGTGTTCTGGGGCCAGAGGCTGAGAGGTCCTGAGCAGCAGCCTTAGCTCTCTCTGAAAGGGAAAAGGAGAGGGTGTGGGAGGGAGGGGAGAGGGGCTGAGGACAGGCGGCTGCCAGGGAGTGAGGGTGCTGGCACCACTGGAAACCAACAGCATCACCACCAGAGGTGATAGTATGCCTGATAGTATGCCAACTACAAGTTGGCAGTGGCTCTGACCCTGTCCAGACGCCATAGCAGACACACACACTGGACAGGTAAGGCCTGGAGAGGTAAGGTACCTGGAAGCTGCCCCTTGGAAATTGTGTCTGGGTCCAGCTTGTATGTGTCCTGAAGTCTCATCAGGGCCTTGGCGGCTCCCATTTCATCCTCTTCGGTGGGGAAGAACTGCCGCTGCACAGAGAGGTTGGCAATAAAACCTTCCAAATGAGAGTGAGAACAAGAGGTTACCCTTGATCCAAGGGCACAATTCCACCTGGGACCAGAGAGGTACCTACTGGAGGGTTTCTGACTAGTGCAATCTCCCTGCCCCTTCCCTCAAAGGCTGCTTCCCCTTCCTCCAGGCAGCCCTCCCTGATAGCTCCAGTTCACAGATATCTTTCTTTTCTTTTTTTAAAGTTTATTTATTTTGAGTGATACCATGCACACACAAATGGGGAAGGGACAGAGAGACAGAGAGAATTTCAAGTAGACTCCACATCATCAACACAGAGCCCAATACAAGGCTCAGTCCCATGAACCAGGAGATCATGCATGACCTAAACCAAAAATCAAGAGTCAGGTGCTGAACTGACTGGCCCACCCAGCAGCCCCAAGACATCTCCTTTCTTACTCCTTACTGTACTTCCTGCCTTCACTGCTCATTTGGAATGAACAAAAATGTTCCCACATGCTGGTTAACATGTGAGAGTTTGGGAGTCCTGGTTTCAAAACACTCAGTCAGACCTGGTAGAGACAGAAGGGACAGATACGGTAACAGAAAAGGACACAGGAGAAGACTCAGTCAGGGAGGACTTGCTGACCAGTTAGTGGGAAATGAATCACATAGAAAACCTTAATCCAGGGTCACTGGGGTGGCCAGATAAACACACTTCTGGCCCCCACTACAGGTTAAGGAGCCCAAGGGACAGACGTGGTCAACTCAGGGAACCCAGCTCATCACTCATTGCTTATCACTGGCCCTTATCATCCAGAAAGCTGATGATGAGTCTTGTAGGCATTTGGTGCTATCTCCACCTCCCAGAAAGAGACTGGGGGACCATGTGGCCAGGCCAAGCACTGAGTAGCCCATGCCCAGCATGCTATCCTGAGAGACCACACTGGCTCTTGCTCTCTCTCTAGGGGATTGCTGCTGCTCAGACCTGCAATAAGCCCAGGGCATGAGCTCCCGGAGTGCAGTGCTCAAGACCCCAGCCTGGAGCCAGGACAGCTCCTGACCACAGAAGTACCCAAGGAGGCTATCCTGGGGCTCCAAACCCTAGCTCTTCAGCAAGACATCCACCTCCTACAATCTCAGGCCTCCAGGTGGAGGCTGGGCCCTCCCAAGATGATTCAGGGGTTTCAATTCTGCCTGTGAGCTGAAAAATGGGAGGGGAGACTCCAAGGCCCTTTCTTCGCTGGCCTCGTCCTCAGGACAGTAGTACCCACAACTGCCTACTTTCACCACTTCAGGCTCAAACACCCACTTCTAACCATCTCTTGACCCTGGGATTAAGAAGCTGTGATCCTGTCTTCCTCATGGCTGCCCAGCCAGGGATTCTAAGAGTCTGGAATTCAGGAAAAAGAAAACATGCCCTTAGAAAAAGCCACACCATCAGCATGTCCCTCTCATTTCAGAGGCAAGAATTCTCAAAGTGAGAGGTGAAAACAACCTATTGCTCTCTAGGCCTGTCCAGTGTGACTTCTGGTAATTACAAAGTTTTCTAAAAGAACCGGATGCTGACAGTGGGGGCTGGGGTGTGGAGAGCAAGACTGGGGAGCGGAAGGTCACCCCTGCAGGCTTATTCTTATTCTACAGCAGTGGCGGTGCCGGCAGAACAGCCAGTTCTGAGCTACAGCCCCAGGCTGCAAGACAGGGGGCTGGGAAAGGCAGTCATGGCTTCTGGAGGCAGTGAGCTCACTGGGCACAGCTCCAGCTCGGCTGAACTCACCAATCCCTCCCCAGAGGCCACCCTCCCCCCAGCCAAGCCCAACCCAGTCTGGCCACATGGGCTAAACTCCCTCAGCCAAAGAGACAACTAGTCTGAAGTTAGTCAGCCCTCCCAACTCAGGGAGAAGAGGCAGTAGTTCCAGGAGGCTGATCTCTGAGTGAGAGTCAAGGGGGCCCATATCTGTGCCTGCCCCCACCATCTCCTGCTGAGAGGAAAACGTTAGGGCAAAGAAAATACCAGCACAGGAAAAGGCATCAAGCACAGTTAGAGCTTTAAGAAAGTTCATACTCTGACCTGCAAAAACCAATTATAGGAATCTATCCTAAGAAAATAATCAGAGGTAGCACAAAGATGTACGTGAACGCTTGCTGATAATTTGGAAACAATCCCACTTTCACGGCTTGACCAGTTTTACACTAGATCAGTTCAACTTATTACCGTCCAGCCATTAAAATCATGTTGTATAACATCTGGGCCACCTGAGTGGCTCAGTCGGTTAAGCATCCAACTTCGGCTCAGGTCATGATCTCACGATTTGTGGGTCTGAGCCCCACGTGGGGCTCTGTGCTGGCAGCCCAGAGCCTGGAGCCTGCTTTGGATTCTGTGTGTGTCTCTCTCTCTGCCCCTTCCCTGCTCACACTCTGTATCTCTCTCAAAAATAGATAAACATTAAAAATTAAAAATAAGAAAATAAAATAAAATAAATTCAAGTTGTGCAACATTTAATGTATAGAGAGGAAACTGAAAATTCAGAAAAACACTACAAGCTTATAATGCAAATCTACCTGCAGATAGATATATATAAATCTCTATGTATATATGTATATAGATATATATATAGAGAGAGAGAGAGAGAGAGAGATATACATATTTTTTTAGTTTCTTTATTTTGAGAGAGACAAAGTGCAGGTGGAGGAGGGACACAGAGAGAAGGAGAGAGAGAATCCCAAGCAGGTTCTGAAGTGCTAGTGTAGAGTCCGACATGGGGCTCGAACTCATGAAACCATGAGACCATGACCTGAGTCAAAACCAAGAGTCAGACACTTAACTGAATGAGCCACCCAGGTACCCTAAATGTTTTATTTCTAAAAGATATGAATGGGAATGGATTTAGATGAAACCCATGATCCCTAGCTTATGTTGGCCCTACTACCCAGTCCACTTAACTCACTTTTGTTAATTCAATTAATTCATAACCTCAAAGCAAATGAGTGTTCATCCCCTGGAATATATGCATGGATCCATTTTTTTAAATGTGAATGCAGGGGCGCCTGGGTGGCTTAGTCGGTTAAGGTCCGATTTTCACTTAGGTCATGATCTCGCGGTTCATGGGTTCGAGCCCCGCGTCGGGCTCTGTGCTGACTGCCAGCTCAGAGCCTGGAGCCTGTTTCAGTCTGTGACTCCCTCTCTCTCTGACCCTCCCCTGCTCACGCTGTCTGTCTGTCTGTCTCTCTCTCTCTCTCCCCACTAGAAATAAAAAAAAATTTTTTAAAAATTAAAAAAAAATAAATAAATGTGAATGCAAATGTAGGAAGTTGATTGAAAAAAATTTTTTTAAACTTTTTAAATGTTTATTTATTTTTGAAGGAGAGAAAGACAGAGCATGAGTACAGAGGGGCAGAGAGAGAGGGAGACACAGAATCCAAAGCAGACTCCAGGCTCTGAGCTGTCAGCACACAGCCAAATACAGGGATGGAACTCACAACTCAAGATTATGACCTAAGCCTAAATTGGACACTTAAACAACAGAGCCACTTAGGCACCCCGGCTGGAACAAGGAGGAGCTGGGCTCTACCTGAGGTCTGACGGCCTGCTTACCTCTCGGCCACTTGCTTTTCTCTGCTGCCTAACTCTATAATCAATCCTTTAGCCCAACACTCCATACTCTGCAGCAGGTTCTGACCTAAAAGATCTTGCTCTGTGTACCTCTGGGCACCCAATACCTAGGGCACTGATGGGCAGGCTCGTGGCTCTGCAGACATGTAGCAGGGACATGAATAAATGTAGCCATTTGCTTATTCTCTCCTCCTCCTGATAGAGGAACCTGTTTGGGGGTGGAGACTGTGGTTGGGTTTGCTTATCACCAAGCAGCTAGATTACGAATTCTAATTTTATGTGAATTATTTTATGTTTTCATGATTATTTTATGTTTTCTAACTTTTCTATGAAGACATTATTAGTAAAGCAAGATTTTAAAAAGTACCCCCCGAAAAGGAAATGAAAATACAGGAAAAGGCAAGAACTAATTATATTACTTATTTAAAAGAAAGACAGCAAATTAGTAGGCCTGAACAGAGAAGGGAGAAGTCCATGGGGCTCTGTGCACCACAGAGCATGGATGAACACAGAACACAGGACTACATGTTCACATATGGCACATGCCATCAACACCCTCAGACCCAGGACAGGCTCAGATGCACACTTCCCAGACATATGGGCCCACCATGCACATGCTCACCGTTCCTCACCTGCGGCCGAGTCCTGCAGGACAAGGTCCTCCAGTGCAGGCCAGTCTGTGTTCAGTCGCTTCACCAGTTTATAGGCATTTACAGGGTGGGCCAAGTAGCCTTCAGGGTCAGCAGCTGATTTGCTGGTCAAGGCTTCCATTTTGTCAGCCCAGCTGCAGAAATAGAAGAAAAGGAAGACTAACATGCCCACTCACACAGGTCTCAAACTATGGCAATTTCCCTGGTGAGATTGAGGACCCTTCAAGAGGCAACAGAAGATGAAAAGAGCAACTCCCCACTAACACCTGCAAGCCCCTTAATCTAGATAAGGAGTGGGTACCCCAGTGTATGCAAAAAAGGGCTCTTAAATAGAAAGGGGAAAACAAGGAGTCCTTAACTCCAGAGGACTAGCATGAAGTAAACTCCAGGCCAGCCACTCACTGCTCTCCCAAGGGCTTTTCTTATGTGTACCCTGGATAGGTTCTGGGGGGTGAGGGTGAGGACTTAGGACATCAGGTACCTCTTAATCTTGGAGAGTTTGGCTTCTTCCACAAGGATATACTCCTTCAGAGACTGCACTAAGTCCTTCTCTGCATAAATCAGGTCGGTCATGTGCCCTGCAGGGAAAGAAAAAAGACAGGGCCAGTAAGAAATATATGAGGGACATCTAGCCCCCTTCCTTAGGGCACAGAACACCAGCACAGAAGCAAGTTCTCTGCGCCACCATCATGTCAACTCTTGTGGGATAATAGAGACCTGAGAGTTAAAGGGGGCATAGGCACTCACATGGTCCTGGACCCCAGCTTCAGTAAGAGAGAGGTGGAGGCTCCAAGGGGCTGGTGAGATAAGCACAAAGAGAGTGCCTTCAGGTAGAAGCCCCAAATCTCATTCTCTTATTGCTACTCAGCTGGGTCCTGTCACCAGGGCATGGACATCCTAAGGGTTCTCAGCTCAGAACCACTCTCTGGCTCTGGAGAAAGATGGTCAGAAAGGCCAAGAAGCCCAGGAACAGCCTGCACCTCTCAGGGAGGAGACCCAGTTGAGACAGCTGGTTCCTAGGAAGGACATTCAGGTCACCAGGGCCTCAGAAGGGGAAACAGCAATTCCGCAAGCCCCACTTTCCCCAGAACTGTTCCAAACCAGTGAGCCACCCCACCTAGAATGAGAACACGCCTTAAGCAGTGACATTCCCAGGCACTTGAGCCAAGGATGACTCAGGGAGACGATGGTCCTGTTGACACATACCAATGGAAGTGAAGAATTCAGCCTGCACACAGCCCAGGACACCAAACCAGGCCACCAGCAATGTGGACACCCAGCATTTCATGGTCACAGAGAGTAGTGTCTGCAAGGCATTCAAGTGACAGCCGCTGGATTAACAGTTGAAAAGAGCAACTTTGGTGAGACATACTTACACATGTGCACATAGACAGACATCACCAAACATGCCAAAACCCTGACCTAGTACAAAAAAACAGGATATTCAGCATCAGCAATGCAAAGAGGCTAGGGTGTGCAACCAGGGATGTGTGCTCAATTCTCCCTGCTCTGGGAGGCCATGCACCCTTGGGAGAGACCTTGCCATCTAGGTTCCTGGTAACTAAAGGCAACATGGAAAGGCTGAATTGTGTGGGAGGCAGTCACCTCTGATTCTAATAGCCTATCAGTCCAAGATAGGCTGGCCCACCCCTTGTCATTTCACAGCCTGCTTGTCTTATTTGTCTTTCTTTCCAACACGTGTCAGGATGATGCCAGGTGCTGGGGACCCACAGGTAACATGTAGCTTCTGCCCACAGGAAGACTGAAAGTACAGAGGAAACGCTGACAGGAAGACAACTTGACACAGTATGCCACAGGGAGACCATGCCCAAAACCAGGCATACAGCAGCTGGTTGGTTAGCAGGGGGGTAAAGCCGCGCCCCAACAGTGTGCACCTGGCCACAGAAGAGGCAGTCTGGGGAGTAGACACTTTGGGCAGACATCGCTCTTCCTGTCTGCCACCTCACCAGACACCATTCTCACTGGCAAGTCACCATTCACAAATATTTACTGGAGATCCACACAGGCTACCCACTGAGCTGGGCACTTGGGAAACAAAAAAAGAACCAGCCACACAAAGCCAACGCTCTGGTCTGGGCTAGGCTGCTGACATGGTGTGAGACCAGCCTCCGCCTTCTCGTCAGCCTAGAAATAGCCAGCCTCAGCTGTGAAGGCAGTGGGCACAATGTGGGGCAAGCCCACTGGCAGTGAACCTAAGTACACAACGGAAGCTTTGGACATAGTCTTCTAGCTCAGCCACGCAGCCCAGAGCAGACTGCAGGACTAGCTCCCATCTGAGCCCAGTTCTGCCTGCCCCTTCTCTTCCTGCTCTACTTCAGCCAAGCCCCTTGGAAATATACTAAGAGAAAACGAGGAAAATACAAATGCTGCCCCCAAAATGGAAGTCTTTCCTGACTGAATCCCAAGTCTAAGCTAATGCCAGCTCATCAGTGTTTTGCCTGCTATGGTCAATCAAACACACAGCCATGACTACCATTCCTCACCTCAGAAGAAATTCCAGTCCACTGTGGTTCCAGGTTAGGTTCAAAGAAGCCCAACCACGATCCCCATGCCAAGACAGATTCCTCTTTCAGAAGGAGAAGAGGATAAGCAAATGGCCACATTTGTTCATGTCCCTGCTACATGTCTGCAGAGCCATGCGCCTGCCCATCAGTGCCCCAGATATTGGGGAGCCCAGAGGTACACAGAATAAGATCTTTTAGGCCAGAACCTGCTACAGGGTGTGGAGTATTGGGCTAAAGGATCGATTATGGAGTGAGGGCAGCAAAGAAAAGCAAGTCACCGAGAGGTAAGCAGGCCGTCAGACCTCAGGTAGACCCCAGGCCCTCCTTGTTCCAGCCACACATCTCCCCTCGGGCTTCACCATGCTGCATCTCCACACCACTCCTTGTACAGGGAGTAGTGTCTGTTCCTTATACCTCAAGAGGCTTAACTAGGTCAGGTAAGCACCTTCTGTATGTGAAAAGAAGGAACATTAAAATCCAGGGCCACAGATAACAGGAGGCTGTTATCTGTGGACAGTGAGAGACCAGCCAACTGCTGTGTCAGGCTGGGGTGGTGGGAGACCAGACCAGACACGGCTGGAAGCGGGGGAGCCCAGCGCTTCCCCCCTGTTGTGTCACCAGCTGCAGTGGCATATCTCTTCAGAGATCAGGTAACAAGTTCAAGGGAGGGAAACGCTTCACCATTCCTTTCAAATCACCCTGATGATCCTGTCCATGGTTCATGCCTTACAGCAGTCAGGAAGAAGCAGCCAGGTTCCTTCATTACATAAATTCCAGCTGTCATTTCTCTGGAATGTACTATCTGGCTTAGACTGAGCCCATCCACAAATACCAGCCTGGAGGCAGAGCCCCAAAGAATCTCAGATGGGGTCTGGGAAATGGCTTGCTAAGGGCCTGCTCTGATGGAGGAGGGCAAGATGACTCCACTGGTCAGAGAGCCACGTGCCCCCAAGCAGCCCCTAGACTGCCACAAGCAACGGTGCCACCTCCGGCAGGGATACCCTAGAGCCCCAACATTTCTCCTGATCCTGGCCCTGAACACTAAATGCTTTGTACAAAAAAGATATCTAACTAGGGTCAGGCTGGGAAGAGGCAGCATCCAAGAGGGACTGTTCCAGAGTGTGAGAAAGGCCAAGAACCTACTTGCCTGCCCTTCAATCTGATCTCATACCCACACCCAAAGCTTGATAGGACACAGTGAGTTGGGAATGTGTGTGCATGTCCAGTGCTGCCAAAAGCCTTTCCAGGAACCCTCAGAATCCACGCCGAATAGTCCTGGAAATGGGCAATGTCAAATCTCCTTTTACGAAAAACAAAAAACAAAGGGGCACCAAGACTGAGGAGAAAACCAATATGGAATTTTATGTGAGCTGCACCCTGAGTTTAGAACGTCTGGCCCTTACGAGGCACCCAATAAATAATGCTTTCCAAGGACTCGTCCAAATCAGAAACAGTAACACAAGATTTTACATTTTTATCCACTCAAGGGATTGTTAGGGATTGTTTTAAGAATGGACACTGTATGCATATCAAGTCCCAAGTTTGGACCCCCACAGGTAGGTCCCCCAAAGCCTACCAACACCCCAGTGACAGTGATTCACTCACCAGGTGACCAGCACAGTTTCTAAGCACAGGGCAATTCCAAGACATACAATCAGAGGCTCCAACAAGCCTGCTCTTTGGAAAGGACATTTACAATCTGGCCAAATGGCCATGAAAAGAGGTTTCCAGCTGTAAACCAGCAGCGTCCTCAGCTTCTCCCCTTACCTCATCAGGCATGAACCTCTGCCAAGCTCACAGCTGCAATCCAAATGCAACAGCTTGAAGTTTAACAATGTATTTAACAGCCCAGAGACAGAACATGGGTTTGCTGAGTACAAGCAGATCTTGCTAGACACTAATCAAGAAGCTGCTGGCCTGTGAAGGAGCAAAACCTATTAGAATAGGGCGCCCCCCAGTGGTCCTGCCTCCCAGCGGTGTGGCCAACTCTGGGATGGCAGAGCCAAGAGGACCTGTGAGATGTGCAGAGGTGCTTAAGTACTTAAGCAGACAGATGCCCAATAGGCCCAGAAACTGACCTTCCCACAAGGCTGAGAAGCACCCTTGTCTCCTTATCTGATGTCAGGCCTCGGTCATCATCTGCGCTCCCTGCCTGCACTCAGTCATCTCATCTGGTGCACCCTCCATCCCCCAACCTCTGTTCTACAAAGTAGCCAGCATGGCTTACTGCAGCTCCTTTGGTCTCTCCCCACTGCCCTTGGGATAAAGTCCAAACTCCTTAATCCCCAAGGCCTTTTTGACTCTGTATGACACGGCCCTATGGCCCTCTCCAGCCCCATCTTATGACTCTGGTTTCCCAGCCTCAGATGCTACCTCACATGGAAAATCTTCACTGAGGATTCTCTTCACTGAAACCTAGATGTTCATCTATATCCATCCTTGTACTTCTCTATCAGGTATATGAACATGTTGACTTGTACTTTCCACCTGGGTACCATCAAAACTATAAAGCCTCCTGCTTCAGTAGCTAGGCAATGAAGTAACAGAGAAGGCTGTAAAAATCAACATGCAGGGGTGCCTGGGTGGCTCTGTCAGTTGAGCAGCAGACTCAGGTCACAATTTCACCATTCATGAGTTTGAGCTCCATGTCGGGCTCTGTGCTAACAGCTCAGAACCTAGAGCCTGCTTTGGATTCTGTGTCTCCTATTCTCTCTGCCCCTCCCTTGCTCACGCTGTCTCTGTCTCTCAAAACTGAATAAAAGTTAAAAAAAAATTTAAAAAGCAGTCCCAGAAGAACTACACATAAAATACAGTGAGGAGTTGGCAGTCTAAGTGAGACTAACTCATAAGGAACTACACGTGAGGACAAAACCCACCAGCACTATATAGGATGCCTCTGATGTACTGCCTCACACTCTCATGGCCTCAACAGTCTCCTGGGCCCTGGGTCTCTTGCTGGGCCTTAAACCCAGTGAAGGCAACTGTACAGGCCCCAAATCTCTGGCTCCTCCTCCTGCTTCCAAACTCCACAAGGGTGCCACACTGGCCTCACCAGGGGCTGTTAGAGGCCTGGTAGTGCAACCAAGAAGCCAGAGGGAGAGAACTCCTATGAGGCAACTCTGACCAATGAAGACAAGAAGACAGGAGGAGGTCAGCAGATAAATTCCCTCTCCAGGCTTTGGATGACAAACTGTTCTGCAGCATGGGGTTTCTGTAGAGATCGCCTAGAGATATCTGGCATAGTTGAACAACGACTACATCTCTTTGCAAACGGGCCAGCTTGCTTCCATCTTTCCCTCCCTCTGGTTTCTCTTCCCTTATCCTTGCTGCCCTGCACTTTCCAGTAAGGCATTAAACACTTAAGCTCTGCTTCAGGCTCTACTTTTTTGGGAACTAAGCCAACCACTATTAATATTTCCAAAAATCTTTCATTTGTACCATCTCATCCTCACCAAAGCCTTGTAAACTAGATAGTCATCTCAATTTCAGATATAGAAGCTAGGTAAATGGGGCTGAGAGAAGGTTTTCTGCATACCTGGCATGCGACCACCAATCAATGGCAGAGCTGAGACTCAAGCCCGAAACACACTTTCTGCTAGATACTACCATCCAATCCCACTCAGTAACATCTGCTGTCTTACAGCGCAATGGTCTCCCAATAGGAGGAGCCAAACTTTGACCAAGCAGATCAGGTTTGCCCAGGTCAAGGACCTTATCACGGTTCACAAAGCAACTTCATGACATACTTGACTGGATCCCACCAAAAGGTGGACAGCAACCTGGACCCAGAAGATAGGAACATGGAGCCTCAAATTTAAGTGAGCAGTCACGCCTGCCTCAGACAACACAGCACTCACAAATGACCAACCAGCCCAGCTCAGGGCAAAGCAGTACTGTCTAGACAGGTACATCTACAGTGAAGTCAGACCACCCCAAGTTAAATCTCAGCTCCACCATCACTCCCTAGCTTTGTGACGTTACAGAACTCTCAGAGCCTCTTTCCCACCTACAGAATGGTGATAGCGTTAGGACCCACATCTCATAGGATTGTTGTGAGGACTGAATGGGAGGACAAGTATCAGTGGGCAGCCTACCACCAAGCACAGTTTTCACCAGACAATAGCACTAAGGGTACTAGAGGGCAATCAGTAGACCTGGAGTGGCCAGCTGCCTAGCTAATCCCTAGAAAAGGAGAAGGTCCAGGGCCACCTGGGTGGCTTAGTCAGTTAAGCTCCTGACTGTGGCTCAGGTCATGATCTCACGGTTCATGAGTTAGAGCCCCACATCGGGCTCTATGCTGACAGCTCACAGCCTGGAGCCTCCTTCGGATTCTGTGTCTCTCTCTCTCTCTCTCTCTCTGCTCCTCCCCAAGTCACGCTCTGTCTCTCTCTGTGTCTCAAAAATAAATAAATGTTGAAAAAAAAAAAACAAAGAAAAAGAGGAGGTCTAGCCTAGGGGACAGTGAAGATTTAAACAAGACAGAAATTGGGCAATCTCCACATCCCACAAGGGCCAAAAGAAATCAAACATTAATTTAGGCGAGAGCAGAGTCAGATATAACGCAGCACACTATCAGGGAATAACCCTGGAACAGGGCAATCACTGGCTCTACAGGTCACCTAGGAAACAAAGCTCTCTGGCAAAAGGCAGGGAACTGGACTAATACTCCAAGATCTGTATTTCTATACCTCTGACCTGTTGGTTCTGAGTTCCCACAAGTACCAGGCCCCAGGAACTCACCACACCCTGGCCCTGGGGAGTACGTGGTACACAGCAGGCTTCCTGAAAGGTCTACAGCAGACACCGGTCTGTGAACAAGCTTAGACAGATCCAATCTGAGCCAGAGAACTCACTACCCAAACACTTAATCTTCTTCCCTGCAATGATACCACTTGTACAAAAACCCTTTTCTAGGGCTCCAAGAAGTCTAGTCGAGGCTTTTCATTCTCCTCCAGGCCTTCTGAGAATAAAAAGTATACCCTTCATTCCACATCCCCAGCAAAAACCCCAGAGACCACAGGAGCCACTAGCCCTTCCACTCTAAGACAGGCTGATGTCCCACTCTGAGGCACTTCGAGCAATGTTTTCCAAGTCCAACTCTCGCTCTAGCACTCTGTCTGGGCTTGCACGTGCCTGCAGCACAGCATTTCCTGCCAATGACCATCTGCATAAAATTACACTCTTAACAGATCTCAGGAGCCAGGGACACACCCACCAGCCCAACGTACATTATCAGCCAGCGTGGCCACAAATCGGCCAAGGTCTTACGTCCAGCCTCAGAACTTCCCATGGATGTGGGAGGGCAGAGTAAAAAGTAAGGCTCTGTTAGGAAATGAGTAGACTCCAGATTCCCTCACCCTAGTCATTCCTCAGGGCTGCACCCACACAGTCTCTCCTTCTGATGAGTACTCACACTCTGAGCTTCTCCTCTGCCATAGGATCAGCTGCCATCTGGTAAAGCAGCAATCTCAGGGAGATTATGAGCTAACCACAGGCAAGAAGAGTGTCACCATCACCTCCCTCTCCTTCTCTCCCTCCTAATTCCAGCCCTAGGCACGCTCTAAGCAGAAGCCAGGCACAGGAGGGGAATTCAGGAAATGAACATCAGCTATGTACGGGCTAAACCAGTGGCAAAGTAAGCACTCTCCTGGGCACCCCATTTCAGAGCCTCCTAACTGGGTAAAAAGGCCTATCACAAGTCATAGGCAATCCCTAACTGTCATCATGTCTGCCTGCTGAGCTCTCAAAGAACTGGGGTGGCCCACTATGACAGCATCTCTGGGATGAGGCCCCAGGCCAACTCACTCCATCCTTGCTACGTGGCCTCCTTGGCTGGGCGCACAGCAGACATACTTGGCCATCTGAGATTAAGAAGGCCTCGAAGAAAAGCCCAAACGTCTTGCAAGTGTGTTCAAGTGAACAGAAGAGGCCTGGGCTCCAAGGGCCAGAACCACAGAAAATTGCACCCTAGACGCTTCAGGGGCAGTTTAAACACAAGCGAAAGGACATCTTGGTACATTTAATAGAGAACTAAATCACGAAACCTGTAGTTCCAGATGTGATACAGGGTGAGAACCAGGAGTAGTTTGCACAAATATTCTATAAATTATTAGGTGGACAGCAGATCTTGGCAAAATCTGGGACATGAGAGAAAGCCCTCAGCTACAAAGTGATATCCTCCAACCCTTTCTTTCAGAACCAGGATCTCCTGAGAGAGCTGAGGCTCTCAGGCCTCAGCCGGTACACATTAAGAAGTATATGCCTTAGGTGTCCCTCTACAGCACAAGACACCAGTCTTGGTCTTGAGAGGAACACTAATGCTGTACACTGTCTTAAAGATGCTATATTAGAATACAAGGCCAGGGGCCCACCTATGCTGTCCTGAAGCTGGAAGTGTCCTGATCCATGCCCATGCTGAGCACCATCCACATGCAAGGCAGAGTACCAGGCACTGCCTCTCACTTGAAACTTTTGTGGTCAGGGTCCATGGGCAGGTATCCCCTAAAATGTCCCTTCCCTCATCACCTTGCCTCTTCTAGAGTACCCAGGTCTGCTCCCACTCACACAGGTTGTTCCTCTGTCCAGGTCACCCTTTATTCAGCCCTCTTCTGACCACTCCAGCTCATAAGTCACCTCCTTCAGAAGCCCTCTAGCCTGAAGCATCCTGTCCTCTACCAAGGACCCACAGCCTGGTGCTCCCTCCTAACACCACACTCACCACACTGTTTTGGACCTGGACTTTCCTAGTCTTCAATCCGTCTGCTCCAATGGGCTAGAACTCCTTGCAGTTTCTGACACACCGAAGGGTCCGTTTTAATTAACTAGTTACCACAGGTCCACGCAGCTGCTAAGTAAAAATAACGCAGGTTGGAAAGAGATGTCTACAGGAGGAAAAAAAAACTTTCTCAACCAGCTGCCTGTTTCATGGGTACCAAGCTGGACCCCGCCGGGCCAAAGCCAGAAACTCCCATCCCTTTGGAGAGAGGAAGGCGAACCTCACTAACTTTAAGCGCCCGCCCCGGGGCCCAGACGAGGGCCTCCAACCTCTGGCCGCCCTCGGGGCCAGGCCTCCCGTTCCCGTTCCCGGGGAGCCTGCAGAGGCAGGGCGGCCAAGCTCCCCGCCCCGCCCGGCTCGGCGCGGACGCTCAGGGACCGGCAGGAAGGGCGCCGCTGACCTCACCACCCTGAGCTCGGGAAGGCACGCAGGCGGCGGGACAGGAACCCAGACGGGAGGAGAAACAGGGCGGAGGGCTCCGGGCTGCGGCCCGAACTGAGCTGCGGAGAGCGGGCTGCGCGACCCCCGGCCCTCAACTCCCGGTCCCGCGCGGGCAGCGCTCACGGCCCGACGACCCTGGCCCGCGCGCGAGCCCAGCAGCGGACCCGGCGACCGAGCGGGCGGGGCGCTCACCTGGACACGCGCCGCTCCCGGCGTTTCCAGAACCTCCCGCGGCGGCGCCCTGCCCGCTCGGCGCCTCCTCCCGGGGCGGCTCCGCCTCCCGCCGCGGCCCGGCTCCGCCCGCTTGAGCCGCCGCCACGTCCCCACCTCCCGCCCCACGCCGGCCGGCTCGGGCCCTGGCTCGGCGCCCAGGCAGCCTCGACCGGGAGTCTTCACCGCCGGCGACCCCCGGGAAGGCCTGAGGTGCCGAACGCGCGGGAGCCGGGACCCGAGAGCGAAGGAGCGGGCTTCGGGCCGGGCGGGAGCCGCTCTCCGCGCCCTTCATGCCGCCGGCCGCTCGCCGCACGTACGCCGCGCCCGCCTCCCCTCGCTCGCCCCGCTCCACCTGCGGGACTCGGCCCTCCCTCCTTCCCAGTCCCTGGGCGGCTGCAGAAGGGCCTGAGACCCTATCCGGGCGCCAGTGAGATGGGGAACAGCCCCGACCGCGGGCGGACTTCCCCGGGCTCCGCTCCCGCCCCCCTCCTCGCTGGTCCCGCTGGGCGCACGGGCTCCTGCCGCCCCTCCCCCTCATGACCACCCTCCAGTTACACCCCCACCAGGGTCGGGGCCGGGATATCAGGGGAGCGGACGGACGGGTGGAGAAGACCTTGAAGAAGACGAGGGACCCGGCGTCCACCCTCAGGGCCAAGCTCCCGAAGAGATTCAGCCTGTCCCCAGCTCCTGTGCCTCTCGCATTCCTCCTGGTGGCTTGCTTACCTATGAGTGATGGGTTGATGACAAGGGAGCCAATCAAAGGCTGAGGTGGGGGGTGGTATACTGGGGCCAAGTCTTGGTTTGCCCAAACCCTTTCGTACAACAGGGACCAAAAACAGTGGACACCTCATTTGCCTAGTCCCGTCCGGGCAGGAGTGAGGGCTGGGATGCCGCAAATCTCAGCCTGAGTCCCAGGAGGCCCTGGCGGACAAGCAGGTTCCCACGCCTGCTCTGTGAACCTTCGCGGTCATGAATGAGGGAAACACGGTCTGAGAATCTCATCAGGGAGCTAGCCCAGAGTGGGAGGGGCCCAGCCTCCCGCCCAGGCTGTGTGGGGATATTCCCTATGGCACTCTGTCCAGGCTGGCAGCCCAGACCTGGGGAAGGCAGGAGCACACGCACAGAACTACACATAAGATACGGAACAAGCACGGCCTGCGTCAGCCACCAGCCAGAGCCCAGCGAAAACCCAACAGAAGCCTTCCTGCATCTGCTACATCCTGTTATGCCGCAGGAGCCTCCCTGTGTCCAGATTTTCCCGTCTTCTCCCTGCTCTCAGGAGCTTGCCCTGTGGATCATCCCTTCTCTGTCCTGGGTGTTTGACCCCTCCATCTGAACTGAATCCTGCCCTTGACCTATAAATAGATGTAACCCCTTACTATGGAAAGGAAACCCTTACTGGATTTCGCCAACTACAGCAGTGTCTCAACCCCAGCAAAATCCCTGAAAAGAGTGGACTGTCGGTCCGTGTCCTCACTTCTCCCACTCCTCAGGCTCCTACCGTGGGCCTTCTGGTATTCTCCCAACACCGGACCAGGTCTCAGTAAACTCTCTATAACTTCCAAGTCTCAGAATTCAATAACCTCTCTTCGGTTCTCATCTTCCAAAGCCTCCAGCCGCATTTGACTGCCCAGGAGTGTCTGACCGCTGCCTCCCTGGAACACTGATTTCCACCACCCTCTCCGGCCACCGCTGCCCCAGCTTCTAACCTCCCAGTATATCTTCCTCTCCGCCTCTGCTCATTAGTCCATAAAGTCTGGGGGTTCCTCAAAGCTCAGGTCTAGGCACCCTACTTCCCTCCTATCTAATTTCTTCCTTTACACACATGGCTCACTTCTCTACACTTGCCCTGACTCCCACGCTCCAGACTCCTTTAACTACCTGCTGAGTCTACATCTCCAGTGGAATGTCCACAGGCACTTCATCCACAACATGCTCAACACCGAATCCCTGCTCTCCTTCCTCCTCTCCACACCACCCACATTCCAATTCCCTGCTTCACTGGAAGAGCCACCCTCCATTGGGTACCTAACCAGAAGCCTCGTACTCATGCCCAGGATCTCCCTCTGGTTGCCCCCAGACCGTATCTTTTCAGATCTCACATCCATTCACTTGGGCCACCTAAATCTCTCTTCAATCCATCCACACTGCAGCTATAGCAATCACCTCAAATTTTGGGTCTGAACCCATCACTCTCAGCTTAGTAAATGGCCCTGTGCTTAGGAAGAATCGCAAAGGTGGTCTGTAAGGCCCCACATGGTTTGACCCCTGCTCACTTCTCTAGTCACACTGACCTTCCCATCCCTCTAACTGACCATTCTCTCCTCACCACACTCCCAGGCCTCTGCACATGCTTTTCTTTTTGTCTAGAAAATTTTCCCTCCTCCCCAATTCAATCTTTCACATCCCCTTGGAGGGATTTTCTTCACATCCCTGGCCAGGTCAAAACCTCCTTTAAAAGCCTCTCATGCTCTAAGTGCTTTGTAACATTTGCCACAGTGGATATAGCTGAATGATTGTTCGATTATATAATTGAATGTCTGCCTCCCCCACTGGCCCGGGGCCTCCAGGAGAACACAAACTGTGTGTTTTTGCCCATCACTATATTCTCTGCTCTGATCACAGAACTGGACTCAGTAACTATTTGCTGACTATATTGAGGGATGGGTATCGCCTTAACGCCTTGCTCCATCACACACCAGTAGCAAAAGGCCTGGCCAAATCCTTCACAGGGCATTAGAGTCCTGGACCCCACTCATTCCTCATTCCTTATAAGGATACTTGCTATTGAATTTAGGGCCTACCTGGGTAATCAAGATGATCTCATCTCATGGTCCTTAACTTAATTACATCCGTAAAGTCTTTCTAAATTAGTTCATATTTACAGTGTCCAGGTACAGTGTCCAGGCATTAGGACATGGTCATATTTTTTTAGGGGCCACCATGTAACCCACTCCACCGGACATTCTCTCATACCTTCCAGGGACTACTGACTCTGGGGTAAATCCATGACTCTCAGTTCTGAGTCTATAGCCCAGGCCCACTCCAGACTCACATAGCCTTTTATTAGCAGCCACTTGATAGGTGAATTATCTCCCCATGCCCTACCCACACTCCTGAAGTGTTTCTGCTCCAGTATTTTCTATATCTCAGGAAATGAAGTCAATACCTTCCAGTCATTTCTATTTTCTTCCCTACCACATTCCCCCATTATAGATGTTACCTGGTAGACTAGACTTGTCTGGCCACCACCACCATCCCAAGGGAAGGACCTAGTGTCTCTCCAGAAGGGAGGGGAAAAATGCTCATGCTGTGGGGCACCTGGGTGGCTCAGTCAGTTAAACACCCGACTTCGGCTTAGGTCATGATCTTGCAGTTTGTGAGTTTGAGCCCCACATTGGGGTCTGTGCTGACAGCTCAGAGCCCGGAGCTTCCTTCAGTTTCTATGTCTCCCTCTCTCTTCCCCTCCCCTACATGCACTCTGACTCTCTCAAAAATAAACAAACATTAAAAAAAAAATACTCATCCTGGATGACTTGTGTGTGCTTCCCTCAAATAGAGGACTCCTCAGCCTGCCCCTGACCTCCCCAACTTACTTGTGATCTTTGGGTAAGGGGAGGAAGGGGCAGGCTCCACCGCTTGGTGCTGAGGTCTCACTGATGACTCTTGCAGACCTTGGCTACCACCTCAGCAGCTGTGGTGGCCTGGCCAGGATTTATGAGCACCTGATCCTTCCATAAAATTCCCCAGAGCGGGGGGGCCCACAGGGTCAACCAGTGCTACACAAAGGGCACTGTGTATGTTGATACTTATCTGCGCAATGCAGCACATTCAGCAGACAGCTGGTCACTGGACTCTGGGACCACCACCCTTCTCAGGCCAAGTGCTTCCCTTCAGGCACTGAGGAAAAACTGGGTGTGTCCCAAATGACCGGTACTTTGACTCAAGGCCAAGTCCAGGGGGCTGGAGGTGTCGCTTGAGTGGGGCCACCTAGTGGTGGACCTACAGCTTCAGAAATAGGACTTTCCAGGTAGTCTGGTGCAGGACCAGCTTGGTGTATGACCCTGGGAAAGGAAAAGAGAATCTAGCAGAATCCCCAGGACTCTGTGTCCGGCCCTGGACAGGGCCAAGTAGGTCCCCAGAAAGTACCCCTCAAATCTCTGCATCCTTTTGGTGCATGCAAAAAATAAGACTGGCCCCATAGAATGTCCCCTCCCAGTTCCTTCTCCCTGGACCCCTCAGCTCTAAACAGCAGAGGCAGCACAAGCTAGGCTGTCATTACAGGGTGGAGAGAGGCGTCCCAGGGACTTCAGAGCTGTAATTACCCAGCAGGTCCAGGGCAGGCCCTTATAATAGAGACAGCAGGCTTAGACTTCAGCTTCCCTCCTCACTGCACCCTCCTTTCTTCTATCTTTGGCAAGAAGCTTCAGGGAGTGTAAATGCCCAGAGGGCCAGGAGTTAGCTAGGTATAGTGCTTACAAATCCTGATATCTTGATATATACAGATAAAGCACACTTTTCAAAGTTATCATTATTGTAACACAGAAGCTTCTCATCCTCATTCCCCAGCCTTGAGCCCACATGGAGACTGGGTGAGCATTAGGGATGAGTGAGGAATTCAGGGTTGGGACAGCTTTTGGACATCTGAATTAACTACTGACTAAAAGGCTGAAAGTTCAGTAGTTTTACTACTTTTTTAGGCCTTGTCAAAATGTCAGGAAGCCAGTTGAGCAGAAGGTAGGGGAGAAACGAGACGTGAGGCTGCAGAGATCCCAAGGGCAGACCACCTGGGAGAAACATTTGGGGTTTAGGACAAGCACCCTGGCTGTCTGTTGTGGAGGAGGTAGGGGGAGGAGGAGGAAGAGGAGGAGAGTCTAGAGGTGACAGGGAGGGACCTGGTGCAGAGTCTAGATGACAGCTGAGAGTGACGTGACCTGAAAAATGGCAATGCATACAGGGAGAAGTGGGCATATTTTTTTTTTTTTTTTTTTTTTACAAATAGTTTATTGTCAAGTTGGTTTCCATATAACACCCAGTGCTCATCCCCACAAGTGCCCCCCTGGTCAGATTTTTTTTTAATGTTTATTTATTTTTGAGAGAGAGAGAGAGAGAGAGAGAGAGAGAAATAGATGGCCTGAGTGGGGCAGGGGCAGAGAAAGGGAGACAGAGGATCCAAAGCAGGCTTTGCCCTGACAGCAGCAAGCCCAATGCGGAGCTTGAACTCAGTCAGGTGCTCAGACAACTGAGCCACCCAGGCACCCCACGAAGTGGGTAAATTTAAGAATTATAAAGAAGGGGAGCCTGAGTCGTTCAGTCAGTTAAGCCTCAGACTCTTGATTTAGGCTTAAGTCATGATTCCACAGTTCATGAATTCAAGCCCTGTGTCAGGCTCTACACTGACAGCACAGAGCCTGCTTAGGATTCTCTCTCTCTCTCTCTCTCTCTCTCTGCCCCTCCCTTGCTCATACACACACACACACACACACACACACTCAAAATAAATAAACATTTAAAAAAAGAATTATAAAGAGGTAAAATACAAAAGGCTATGTTCATTCACTCATGAATGAGAAGACCTACTGCTCATCCAGAATGAGGGGAGGGCTTTTCATCCTTGGCTTGCTCTGCTCTGCTCTCAGAACAAGCCCTGCTGAAGGGAGTCAGTGGCACCCCAGACAACATGAGCTTGGGGAGCAACTAGGCTCCCCACTAAGAACACACCAGCACCCTTCAAGGTTGCAGACTGACATGGAATCTTAATCACAATGTCTGGTTTCCTTAATTGCCAGACTCCTTCCACCATAAGGTAACCACCCATTTAATGATGGTTTCAACACGAACTCACTAATGCTCCCCTTCTGCCCTTCCTCTCCTCCTGCCCTGTTCCTCATATCCCCGTCTCCCCCCTCCTCTTATTTTTCAATGAATGCATTGCTATAGTGATAGGTGTTTGTAGGAACCTTATATCCTTTTGGGAGTGAGATGAGTGTCAGCCAATCCACCCGTGAGTCACCCTAGCCCAGTCTAGTTGTGTGAATTCTGTACTGCTTAAGCCTGGGGCTCCCTTTGCATCACAGATATTATAGATTTGCATGTTCATTACAACTTTTTAGTAGATAAAAAATAGAGTGAAATGAAGAGGGGGTATCCTTTGCTGATTTGCACAAAATCACCATTTGCTTGTGTACATCTACTTCCATCCATATAATCAATCATAGGAGCTAGAGTCACCCATGTCACTGAGGCCTCCTTATATCTTCCTCAGAGACCCCAACCTCTCCTGTGGGCTCTCTCCTGCCCTCAACTATCCTGCCTGTATCAGGTCTGGTTGTGACTCTGACTCTCCCCCAGTCCCTTGAGTAGACACTGTCGTCCAGACTTGTTGGTGAGCCCTGCCCTCTGCCCCTATGGGAAACTGCCCAAGACTCTGACCTACCTACCACAGAGAGGCCAGAGTGCTCATTCCTTTAGAGGCCCTGACTAGCTGACACATCACATGTATATTCTAATGCATCTGTATGCCACATAAGTAAGTACCTTCTGGGTTTTTTTTTAAATTTTTAATTTTATTTATTTATTTTGAGAGCAAGAGAGAGAGAGAGCATGAGTGAGGGAAGGACACAGAGAGAGTGAGAGAGAAAGAGAGAGAAAATCCCAAACAGGCTCCACACTGTCAGCACAGAGCCTGACTCAGAGCGCAATCCCAAGAAACATGAGATCATGACCTGAGCTGAAAACAAGAGTTGGTCACTTAACCATCTGAGCCACCCAGGCACCCCCAGTGTAAGTACATTTTATACTTATGCAGCAAGGACATGGTTAAACCACAGTGAGCTTGTTTCTATGACACAATACTACATTTGCTAGCACTTAGGATTTACATTTTCTTTTTCATAGTTTTCCACATTTTTTCCCATCTTCAACATTTGCATGAGCCTATGAGAAGCTTGATGAGCCTTGTGCCTCTATCATAGAAAAAACACAACAGGGGAACCTGGGTGGCTCAGTCAGTTAAGCATCTATCTCCTGATTTCAGCTCAAGTCTTGATGCCAAAGTGAGGGATAGAGCTCCACATCAGGCTGTATGCTGAGCATGGAGCCTACTTGGGATTCTCTCTCTCTCTCTCTCTCTCTCAAATAAAAAAATAAACATTAAAAAAGAGAGAGACACACAACAACCTGGCCACAGCCTTTGGTGGGATGGTCTTTACCCACTAGACACACAGACACACAGACACACACGCACACAGGACTGTGCATGCATACAAAAGCTGTGAAACTTGGCCTGTCACATGAGGAGGAGAACATCCCGCGCTCTGTACTCTGGCTCTGCCCTTGACCTTTACTCTCACTCAGGAGCAGATGTTGACTTTAAAATAGAATCTGACCTGATCCCTGATCGTGAACCAGCCAGGTACGGCTTGGAATGAGGAAGATGTCCATCTCCATCATCTGCAGGTATCAGAGCCTAAAGGAGAACAGAAATGGCTTGGACAAGGAGTCTCCCTAGCTGAAGAGGAAGTAACCCAGGTGTTGAGGGTGGAGAGCTGGCTTTCCCACAATGGCAGGACCATCAGACGCTCTCCAGCTTCAGCAGTCTTAGAGGCAAACAGTGCTCTCTCACCCCAACAGCTCCAGCCCAGGCTGCTCCCCTACCCTCAACAAGATCTTGGATTTTCTCTGTGCTGCATCTTGGGACACCAGCAGTTATCTGTGTGCCCAGGCAAAGACGCATGGAACCTCAGAGCCTTTTGGGGAAATTCTGCTGCTCTGGCCCTGCCCAGAGAGCGGCACCTGCAAAAATAACTACGGCCAGCAGAGGGTGCCTGGAGCCCACCATGGGACACCCAGTTAAAGGAGCAGTCAGTCCCAGTCTCTTTCAAAAAGCCCTCAGGGCCTGATCCAATGCCCTATCCCTCTAAACAAGGTTTAACCAGGACCCTTACTTAGAGCTACATAAGCATGAGCAGCTGGGGCAGATACAAATGTTTTCATAGAGAATGACCAACGCTGCGACCTCTAGTGGTGGGGAAGGCAGGAAGGGTATTGGGAAGGTCCCAAACCCTGAGCTTACACACATAAGACCAAAGCCCTTCATAGCCAGTTAAGTAACAGCTTTACAGAAGGCTCAGGGCATAGAAGCCAGTAGATCTTAAGAAAAGGGGGGCGGGGGGGGAAAGGCTAGTAGCACAGTGAAATTAGGTAAGATGTGGGAGCCAACTGACAGAACTTTGGACATACCTAGAATATTCATTCTGGCTTCTGTTGAACTGAGCCCTTAGAGGAGAGGGGACAGAGGAGCAAGAACGGGCCGTCCATATCTGGGTTCCTCTGATACTCCAAGGGGCTTCTGTGATTGGACAGTTCACATAGGGAGCACTTTCCCTATACAAAGTGTAACAGACTTGGGCAACCTCTGCTTGCCCCTTCAGATTCGTGCTCCTCTCTCCCTGTCAGCCCTGCTCTGCACTCTTGGCGGCTGACCTACGTGGATGACATCAATAGGTTCTCCTTCCCTGTGACTTCTAATTGGTCCAACCCATGGGAGTACCAAGAAAAGATCAGCTAGAGGGAGGAAATGGACTTTGGGGAAGTTGCCTGCAGCCCACACTTGTGGGCCTGGCCCAGCAACCCGTCTAACCTCAGGATTGTCTTGGAGCTGCCCTGGTCATGCTAAGGAATAGCCACACTATTCCCAGAAGCCCCAGGGCTTCCAAAACTAGGTCACTCAGCCTGAGAGCTCAGAAGCTTACTACATGTCACTCACCCATAATCAGTCAGTCAAATATTTGCTGGCACCCCCTCTGTGTCTGGTCCTGGTTGCTCAGGGACACAGACACAGAGATGAGTCTGGTAAAAGCCCTGCCCCCACAGGGCTTATGGGGGAGAACAGGATGCTGGGACACAGATAGGGAAAATGACGGTGAATCCCAGGGTTAAGGGAGCCTGCAGAAGGCGCGTGTCACTTGCTGAGTGGTCAGGTGAGGAGGATAGGGTGTGGGTCTCCCCAAGTACTCAGCCAAGGGGAAGGCTGGGTGCCCAGAAGACAGAAGGAGCAAAGACTGAGGTGAAGGAATGGATAATTCACATGGCAGCCTATGATGGCCAGGCAGGGTACCAGACTACCCACTGGCAAATCTGTATCCCCTGCTTGAACTTCACAGATCCCACTAGCAAGGGGAGAATGGCATGCCCAGCTAGTGCCATTTTAAACTTTTATTTAAAAACGTACTTACTGGGGCACCTAAGTGGCTTAGTCAGTTGGGTGTCCAACTCTTGATTTCGGCTCAGGTCATGCTCTCAAAGCTGTGAGATTGAGCCCCATTGCAGACTCTGCACTGACTGCGTGGAGCCCTTTTAAGATTCTCTCTCTCCTTCTCTCCCTCTTTCCCTACACTGCTTGTATGTACACACACCCCCTCTCTCAAAATAAATAAATAAACATCAAATAATAATAATAAAGTAAAAACTTATTAAGGGGCATCTGACTGGCTCAGTTAGTAAAGTGTACAAGTCTTGATCTCAGGGTTATGGGTTCAAGCCCCACAGTAGGGGTAGAGGTTACCTTAAAAAAAGGTTTTTTTTAACTTACTTATTAAGATATAATTATCGTATAGTAAACTGTATGTATTTTAATACACAGCTTAGTGTGTTTTACATACATATGAATTCATGTAACCACCACCTAGATCAAGATATAAACTATTTCCACAGGTACCACAAGTCTCCCTTATGCTCCATCAATCAATAAAGATTGACAAAGACCACTCTTCTTTCTTCTATCACCTTTGACTATTTTTTGTCAGATTGTTAACTTTATAAAATTGGAATTTTACAACATATACTTTCTGTGTGTTTCCTATACTCAGCATTATGACTGTAATAGCCATCCATCTTGCTGTTTGTGATATTATATCATCCTGTGTCACTGCTATGTGGTATTTTATCATGTGAATATACCATAATGTGTCCATTCTATGTTTGGTAGACATTTGGGTCATTTCCAGTTTTGAATTATTTTATATAAAATTGCTTTGCATATGTTCACGCATGTCTTCTAGCAAAAATAAACAGTCATTTATATTGGGTATAATCAAATTCCAGGAATGAAATTGCTGGGTCATAGGATATGCATATAGTTAGCAATAGTAGCTACTTCCAGTCACTTTTTCTAGATGGTTTTTACACTCCCAGCAACAATGTATGAGAACTCCAGTTGCTCCATATCTTTGCCAATATTTGTAATTGTTAGCCTTTTCTTAAAAAATTTTTTTAGGTTTTTTTTTTTAAAGAGAGACAGACAGAGTGTGAGTGGGGAAAGGGCAGAAAGAGGGAGGGAAACACAGAATCTGAAGCAGGCTCCAGGCTCTGAGCTGGCAGCACAGAGCCTAACCCAGGGCTCGAACTCAAGGACAGTGAGATCATGGCCTGAGCAAAAGTTGGATGCTTAACTGACTGAGCCACCCAGGTGCCCCTAGCCTTTTCTTTTTCTGTTTTTATCTTCTTTTTTTTCTCTTCTCTTCTCTTCTCTTCTCTTCTCTTCTCTTCTCTTCCCTTCACTTCCCTTCTCTTCTCCTTTCGTAGGGCATAACTCTTATTCCTAGAATGCAAACTCTCTCCTAGGGTGTGATTCTTCTGGCAGGGACTCAGCTGAAAATCTGAGTGTTTACCAAAGACTCTTCACCTCGGCATAACATGGATTCCAATTTGTCTCCATAGCATATTGATGCTGCTAAAACTACTGCTCAGTTCTTTACCCTCAAGCTGCTGTATAGAAATAGTCCAATAGGTTCAGAAGAATTTGTTCACCGGGATCCGTCCCTGATATCTCCTCCTTTCCACAGTCCTCTGCCCCTAAGTTTTAGCCTGTTTGGCACTTCTGAACTCCAGCCTTCTCATCCCCAGTCTGGTAAGACTGATGCTTTCTGTGTGGCCTTCCCTTCCACCCCAGGCAACCATGTAGGAAATGCCCTCAGAGAAAATGCCAGGGTAAATGTGGAACTCACTGCATATTATTCCCTTTTTTCCAAGGACCATAATCCTTCAATTCTTACCTATACTCGTTGTTCTCCAATGCTCTCAAATAGTTGTTTTATATATCTTGTCCAACTTTCATAGTTGTTTTTGGCAGGAGGATTAATCTGATACAACTTACCATTATATCTAAACTTTATTCAGTATAATTCTGATGACAGATTAGAAAGAAGTGGAGATAAGTAAGCGCCTACTGGCCCAGCTGCTTTGGCTAAATCTTAGATTCTTAGATGTGTGGCATCAGATCCACATCCTGAATTAGAGCTCCCTATTTTCATTTCCTTTCCTTTCTTCTTTTAAATTTTTATTGGATTCCAATCATGACTGAGTAATTGGTAATAAACTTACTTCCCTAGTGTAAACAACTATAAAGTTAGATAAAACATTTATAGCAACTGATTACAGGCATTGGACATCAAATAGCTTCCATCCTTGAGAAGGAAAACACAAGGTGAATTTCATATTCCCTAAAGTTCTTTGAGGCACTTTCCAAACTATAGTAAGAGAGAAGTGGGCCCCAAATGGTTCAATGGTCTCACTGGGTGGAGGAAACATATATCAAAGATAAAAGTTGATGAATTGGCTGAATTTGTGGGGCAGGGCATCAAAGAGAAGGGAACCACATGGGGAAGGAACACTAGAAATATGCACAGAGGCTGTCTTGAGATTTTGGAAGGCAGCTATGCTCACCACTATACCACCAACGCTGTCTTGAGATTTTGTCTGAGTTGCACATGTGCAGGAAAAGAATCCATGAGGACTGATGGATTAAAAACTCTGGGTCTGTGTGGTGCCTGGTTGGCTCAGTCTGAGGATCGTGTGACTCTTGATGTTGGGGTTGTGAGTTTTAGCCCCACATTGGGTATGGAGCCTACTTAAAAAAAAAAAAAAAGACTCTAGGTCTGGGAAATAATGGGGATTCCAGAGGTCACACAGTGATAAGACCTGTTCTGGCTAGCCAGAGTGGAAAGACCTTTCTGAATACCCTGAGTATTTAATTGAAAGCATAGAAAGTCCATGTCTTAGGAATAGAACTATTCTAGCCATTTTGTATGCCCTACTTTACACTCACTCTAACAAAGCCTAAAATCAAGCCTCAACAGGATCATATGAAGCCTTAAGTAAATTCACTGCCTAACAAAACAAACTCAATGTTCTGTCAAGGAGACAGCATGATCTGGACTCGAAACAATGTACCATCTACAAATCCCAGCATATGATCAAATATTACCAGGCACATGAAGAGGAAGAAAATATAATCCATAATCAGAGAAAAAAATAATGGATATAAACAAATCCAGAGACAATAGAGATATTGGAATTAGTGGATAAGGATTTTAAAATGCCTATTGTAATTTATCCAAAAATGTAAAGTGGTAAGATAGGTATAATAAATAAATAAATGGATCATTTCAGCAGAAAAAATGGAAACTAGAAAGGAATTAAATGGAAATTCTAGAACTGAAAATATAATATACAAAATTAAAAATTTTGCTAGGTAGACTTAAGAGGAGATAGGACACTGAAGAAAAATACTTCAGTGAACTTGAAGTCAAGTCAATAGAAACTATCTAAATGGAAACACAGGGAAACATATACAATAAAAAAGAAAAACTTATAAGAAAGAAGAAAAAAAAAGAACAGAGCTTCAGTGAAATGACCTTGAGATAATATCAAGCCATCTAATATACATAAAATTGGAGTCCCAGAAGAGGAGAGATTGAAGGAAAATTTTTTTTAAAAGTGGCTTAAATTCTAAATTTGATTGTAAAAATTTTTAACTCATCATTGCAAGAAGTTTAGGATTATAAAACCCCAAATGGGATAAGGACAAAGGAAACCACACCTAGGTGCAACATAGTCAAAGATCTTAAAACCAAAGAGAACACCTTAAAAACAATGGAAAA
This sequence comes from Proteles cristata cristata, assembly GCA_017311185.1. Classification (NCBI taxonomy): domain Eukaryota; kingdom Metazoa; phylum Chordata; class Mammalia; order Carnivora; family Hyaenidae; genus Proteles; species Proteles cristata. The sequence continues at coordinate 1,499,419 of JAESUZ010004208.1, forward strand.
ACACATATTACATTAAGAGGAACAATGATAAGGATTACTATTTACCTTTCATCAGAAATAAAGAATGCCAAAAAAACATGGAAACAAAGAACGGTATATTAAATTTTTAAAAAATATTTATTTATTTTTGTAAGAGCACAGTGGGGGAGGGGCAGAAAGCAGGGGACAGAGAATCCAAAGCAGGCTGCGCGCTGACACGGTGACAGCTGAGACCCAATGTGGAGACAGAACTCAACAAACTGCAAGATCATGACTGGAGCTGAAGTTGGATGCTCAACCAACTGAGCCACCCAGGTGCCCCAAGAATAATATATTAAATATTAAATATTCTATGAGAAAAACAACAACCTAGAATTCTATATCCAGAGAAATTATCTTTATTTATTTAAAAAAAATTTTTAAATTTATTTCTGAGGGAGAGAGACCGACAGACAGACAGCGTGAGCAGGGGAGGGTCAGAGAGAGAGGGAGACACAGAATCTGAATAGAGGCTCCAGGCTCTGAGCTGGCTGTCAGCACAGAGAATGACACAGGGCTCGAACCCACAAACTGTGAGATCATGACCTGAGCCGAAGTCAGATGCTTAACCAACTGAGCCACCCAGGTGCCCAGAGAAATCTTTAAAAGGGATAGAGGGGGCACCTGGGTGGCTCATTTGGTTGAACCCCCTGACTCTTGATTTCAGCTCAGGTCATGATCCCAGAGTCAGGCTACTGAACCCCACATCTCCTCAGACTTCATGCTGAGCATGGAGCCTATTTAAGATTCTCTCTCTCTCTGCCTGCCTCTTCTCCTCATGCATGCAGGCATGTGTGCTCTCTCTCTCTCTCTCTCTCTCTCTCTCTCTCTCTCTGATTTAATAAATGAATAGGGAAGGAGAAATAAAGATATTTTTAGATTAATTTTTAAAAAGCTGAGAGAATTCATCACCAGTGGACTACACTACCAGAAATGTTAAAGGAAAGTATTAAGGCTGAAAAGAAGTGATAGCTGACAGAAATTTGACTCTAAAAAATGAAACAAAAACTATCAGTAAATACAATAAGTAAATATAAAACTTTTTTTCCCTTAAATTATTTAAAACAACTTAGTAAAGCAAGAATAATAACAATGTATTACAGAGTTGATAACATTTGTAGAAGGTAATGTACAACGACAGTAACATAAAGGAAGAGAGGAACAAAGGGAAGTATGTTATTGCAAGGTTCTTATATTACATAAGAAGCAATATTTATCCCTTACTCCTTACCTTTATTTTCCATTTTATTATCTTCATTCTTCTAGTTACAAATACAAGTTTATTTCTATAAAATTATTATTAGAAATAAAATTTAATTAAAATTAAACATTAAAAAATTAAAATACATAATTTAAAATGCAAATTTCCCAAAGTGCTATTGTCAGCAACTAACAACTATCAAGAGTTTATAATATATTTCTGATACTTTTTATCTATATGTAATAGGAAAACATTTAAAATGTTTACCTTGGGGGCACCTGGGTGGCTCAGTCGGTTAAGTGTCCAACTTCGGCTCAGGCCATGATCTCATGGTTCATGGGTTCGAACTCTGCGTTTGACTCTGTGCTGACAGCCAGCTCAGAGCCTGGAGCCTGTTTCAAATTCTGTGTCTCCCTCTCTTTCTGACCCTTCCTTGCTCACGCTGTCTCTCTCTCTCTCTCAAAAATAAATAAAACATTAAAAAATTTTTTAAAAATAAAAAATAAAATGTTTACCTTGATGAAAAAGATGTTGATTATAAAAATATTTTTCCATATTTTCTACCATCCCTTGTGTTTAAGTACACAAAAAATAGTTTATAAAAATACATTGGAAAGGTTGTGAATCAATTCATAACTTATTTTATAGTGTGGAGAAGTATATAGTATGTAGGATTATAACCATTTAAAAAATTTCTTTAATGTTTATTTTTGTCACAGACCAACAGAATGCAAATGGGGGAGGGGCAGAGAGAGAGAGAGAGAGAGAGAGAGAGAGAATCCGAAGCAGGCTCCAGGCTCTAAGCTGTCAGCACAGAGTCTCACGTAAGGATGGAGGCCACGAACTGTGAGATCATGACCAGAGCCAAACTCAGACACTTAACTGACTGAGCCACCCAGGGGCCCTGGATTATAATCATTTTTTGTGTGTGTAGGTAATAAATGGCCCCAACCTGATTTACTGAATAAACTACTCATTATCCTCTGAATTAAGATGATTCCTTTATCACCTGCATTGAACTCCCTTTTGTTCTCCTGATGTAATTTTTCCCATGGTTCCGCCACATTCTAAATTACTTTAGCTTTATCACCCACTTAGATGCCTATAAGCGTTAATCTTAGTTTATTAGTCTTTTAATCCAATGTTTGGTTTTTCATCCTCCTTTTGTGTTCCCAAACCCAGTTCCAATGTGGAAGCATTCCCCCCCCAACCCAATACCAAGCAATTCACAGACACCAGCAGGATGTCCAAGAATTCAGCTCAGTCCTGACATGAACTAGCCAGAGATAGCATGAGATTCCACAGATTGAGGGTTCAGTCCTATCTGACTGCCCTCCACGCAGATACCTAGGGCATGGTGTGGGGAAGGGGTGCAGAGTTTCCAGGCCCTCTCCAGGCACGCCACTCTCACTCATCTCCGTGTGGTCACCAACACAGAAGCCTTCAGAACCTAGTCCTTTGGGCTTTTTATAGAGGCTTCATTGCATAGCCATGACTGGCTAAGTCATTGGTCATTGACTGCCTTAACCTGTCCCTCTCCCCTCTCTGCTTCCCAGAGGTGAAGAAGAAGGGGTGGGATTGAAAGTTCCAATCTCCTAATCCTATGTATTGTCCACCTGGCAACTAGTGCCCCTCCTGCCCCCCACCCCCCCCCCATGGAGAGCAAAAGTCACCTTCATTAACATAACAAAAGAAACATACCTTTATCACAGGAAATTCCTAAGGTTCTAGGTGTGAGCCAGGAACACTGGATGAAGGCCAAATACAAATGCGAAATATATTTCAGTAGTCTGAATGACAAAATATATATTTTTTTATAGATCATAACATCACACATTCATATTTACTTTCAGTTGAGCCTCAGGGTCATCTTGTCAATTCTTCCCACCCAAATGAAGTTTGATTGGAATTGCATTTATAAATTAATAAATTTAAAATATTGAGTTTTCCAGGCATGTAACATATTTGTCTATTTTTTTCTAAGTCTATTTATTTATTTGAAGAGAGAGAGAGAGAAAAGAGAGCACTAGTGGAGGGGCAGAGAACGAGGGTCAGCACATAGCCTGAAGCAGGGCTGGAACCCACAAACTGGATGGTGAGATCATGACCTGAGCTTAAATCAAGAGTCAGCCTCTTAACCAACTGAGCCACCCAAACACCCCAGGCATATGCGTCTACTTATTTTTCTTTTATATCTATCCTAGAGCAAGTTTATACTTTCTTTCTTTTTTAAAATGTTTTATTTATTTCTGTGTGAGAGAGAGAGAGCATGAACAGGGGACGGTCAGAGAAAGAGGTAGACACAGAATCCGAAACAGGTTCCAGGCTCTGAGCTGTCAGCACAGAGCCTGACACGGGGCTCAAACCCACAGACCATGAGATCATGACCTGAGCTGAAGTCGGACGATTAACTGACTGAGTCACCCAGGTGCCCCAGTTTGTATGCCTTTCATGTGCTCAAGTGAGTTTCTAGATATTTCTCATGAATCACTGTGATTATTTTCATCATATTTCCTAAGTTGCAACTTGACACTTTTAAAAACTATTAAAATCCACATACATATATGAATTTATCATATTCCACTCCACCTGACTTGATCCCCCTACTAGTTATAATAGTTTTTCAACCAATTCTCCTGGATTTTATGGAGGCGTAATCACTATACCATCTGCCGGTAATGATCATTTTTTACTCTATTACTTATTACATTTACTTAACCATTATTTCTTTTTCTCACCCTTTTGTCACCTTTAAGACCTCCAGAGAAATACTGTGCAAGAGTAGTGAAAGGGACATTGTTTGGATCCTGACATTAATGGGAATTTTACAGTGTTGAGTCCAATATTGGCTTTTGCTTTCCAATACATGTTCTTTAAAACACTGGGGTGCCTGGGTGGCCCAGTCAGTTAAGTGTCCAACTTCAGCTCAGGTCATGATTTCACCGTCCATGAGTTTGAGGCCCGCATTGGGCTCTGTGCTGATGCCTCAGAGCCTGGAGCCTGCTTCAGATTCTGTGTCTCCCTCTCTTTCTGTCCCTCCCCTGCTCATGTTCCCTTTCTCTCTCTCTCTCTCTCTCTCCCTCTCCCTCTCTCTCTCTCAAAAATAAACATTAAAAAAATTAAAAATAAAATAAAATAAAATGCTAAGAACATTTCCTTCTCTCCATGATTTTCCAGCTGTTCACTATGAATGACTGGTAAATTTAATTAAATGCCTTTTCAGGATTTTTTTCCTTTTAAACTATTAATCAATGCATTTTGTAATATTAAATTAAACTTGTGGTCCAAGAAAATCTCCAAGTTGGTAACTCTTTTAACATACTATGGAAGCCAATTTGTTATATTCACAAATTTGATGGATCTGCCATTTTCTTGCAGGGATACTGTCTTGCTGGGAGGATAACGAACAGGTCCTCACAAGGATTCTGGGAGCTCTCCATCGCTCCCTGGCTCTGGGACACCACAGTTCCCTGAGGGAGACTGTTTGTACTCCTTCTCTGGGCCAACAATGTTTCATGCTTGAATGCCGATTGTCACAGCCCTTTGTGGTCAGCTTGTCTTAATCGTGGACACAGCTACTTCTCAGGGTCTGCCAGTCCCAGAGTTCTGGGCAGTACCCATTTCAACACTTGGTGCATTTCTAGTCCAGACCTGCCATTTTCTCTTCTTCTTCTCTGAAATGATATATTTCTTGTTTAATACTCAGCCCATAGAAGTTGTCATTATACATTCTTTTGAAGAGATCCTGGCTTCTCATGTGGGAGAGGCATGTCCCCTCCCCATTGCTTAGGCAACTCTGCCTTCCAACAAGCTTGGTGGTTTCACAAGCAGCAAACAATCTGATCAAGGGTGCTCTCAGTGGGGGTTCAAGTCACTCATATGCTTTCGCCATTGTGGGTGGGTATGAGAGATGTGGGGTGTGAGTGCAGTCCTTGCCTCTGAGGGCTCTGCCTCTTACTGTCCACTGCCAAACCTGGGTCTGCACAGCTGTGGACCTAGCCTTGGAAGGGAAAGTAAGTGGGAAAAGATTTTGAAGATTCTTGGGAGCCAAGAAAATAGCCACCCACGACATAAGACTGCCTTATGGGTCCCGCTCCAGCCTGTTCTCACCATAGGCCTGCAGTAGCCACAGCCCAGCTTTACCCTTGCTGGCCTGGATCTGGCTCTTCCTGCTGTAATCCCCATGGCCCCTTGCACCTGGATTCCCAGACCTCTGGGCCAGCGGGCAGCTGCTGCACTCCGGTGGCACAGCTCTGCCCCACTGTCCCAACAACACAGATGTCCAGGCTCACACCAGGTGGCCTCAGCTGGGGTGTCCCACTGCCAGGCCCAGAGGTGAGGTCAGTTCGAACATTCCTGCCAGCTGGGTGACTCAGCCATGAGAGGAACCACAGGCACCACTGGGCAGTGCTGTGCATCTCTGGGAGGGACACTTCACTAAGACCAGAGACTAAAGGAGATGGTGCTGCATAGGAGAAGGCAGCCATAAGTCACAGAAAGGATGGGGCTGGGAGGACAGGCTGGGGACAGGCACACTGTGGTCCCCAGGACCCCTTGATCTCAGAGTCATGAGTTCCAGCCCCATGTTGGGTGTAGAGATTACTTTAAAAGTAAAGAGGTGCCTGGGGGCGCCTGGGTGGCTTAGTCGGTTGAGCGTCCGACTTTCGCTTAGGTCATGATCTTGCGGTTCGTGGGTTCGAGCCCTGCGTCGGGCTCTGTGCTGACTGCCAGCTCAGAGCCTGGAGCCTGTTTCCGAGTCTGTGTCTCCCTCTCTTTCTGACCCTCCCCTGCTCACGCTGTCTCTCTCCTAGAAATAAAAAATAAAAAACATAAAAAAAAAAAAAAAAGAGGTGCCTGGCTGGCTCTGCTGGTTAAGTATCCTACTCTTGATTTCAGTTCAGATCATGATCTCATGGCTCATGAGATCAAGCCCCACAATGGGCTCTGTACTGACTGCACGGAGCCTGCTTAGGATTCTCCCTCTTTCTCTGCCCCTACCCCCACTTGTACTCTCTCTGTCACCCTCAAAATAAATAGATAAAAACTTTTTTAAAAATTAAAAAATAATAAAAAATGAAAATCACAAAGGACCGGGGCTGTGGAGGTCTAGACTGAGGAAGTGGGCCAGGAAGCTGAGAATTTAAGTCACTGAAGTCATCTCCAAATGATGCTGTGCATTTTATACGTGTGTTACAAACATTTAATTGTTCAGTACTCAGGCCTAAAACAGTACCTGACACATAAAAGTCTCCAAAAACTATTTGAATATTTTGTTAAGTAGAACTGAATAAAATATTTTGTTGAATAAATGAGCAAAGCATAAACAACATAGGCGAGGGGAACCTGTGTGGCTCAATCCATCAAGCTTTGGACTCTTGATTTCAGCTGAAGTCATCATTTCAGGGTTCATGGAATCAAGATCCACCTTGGGCTCTGAGCTGACCATGCAGGGCCTGCTTGGGATTCTTTTTTATCCCTCTCTCTCTCTCTGCATCTCTCTCTCTCTCTCTCAAAATAAATAAATAAACATTAAGAAAATAAAACAACATAAGCCATAATTCTCAAAACTGTATTTTTACATTATTTTTGTTTTTATTTTTCTGGGATCCTAGAAATACGGAAGTGGCCTGGACATCTCTAGCTCTTTAAGAGGCCCCGGATATCAGCTCTTGTGGTCAGGAAGAGGAGGAGGGTCCTCAGTCTAGAGATCTAAGTGCCCTGGGAGGCCACTTCTGAATCAATCTGTGGATATGTGGACTGAGGGGGGGCTGCAGTCCAGGCCCAGGCCCTAAGTCCCAGGCTGATGAGTGATGATGTGTATATGAGGACCCGCAGTAACTAGATTCCATGCACCCCATGCTTGTTTACTCTTTGTTATCCCTTCGCTCTTGGCGAAGCCTTACCCACACCTGAGAGCCATGTCTCCCTCCGTAATCTGAGAAGGGAAGGATCCTGTACCCCTACTTGCGCCAGAGCATGGTGATGGTCAGGCCCAAGCCCAGAATGCCCAAGGCACAGAATGAGCGCATAGTCCAGTTGCTTCCCGGTTCTTCTGTTGCTCCACCAGGAGGAGCTGATTTATAAAAGAAGGAGCCTTCTCTGCACAGAGATCAGCATGGTTGGCTGATAGAAGGCCTCAACAGCCAGGGGAACCCCTGGTTTGGGCTTCTATTTGGAAGATGCAGGTGGAGTTGAGACATCTGGTGCCAGGGGAGGCTGGGTAATCTAGGGCAGGCTGCCTGCAGAACTGTAGCCTGAATGAGAAGGATAGAAGGTAAGAATGGAGGTACCTTTGTGGCACAGTAAGACCACGGTGCTTTTATAAGCTGTCTTTTTGAGGCCTCAGCTGCACAACACTCATTCCCACTCAGTCTCACTGCCACTGCCAACAGCCTGTTCTGTCACTTCCCTGCCTGGGCTGGCTGAGCTGCCTCTGGCTCCCCCACTGTCTGCTGCCTCCCCCTGTGTGTGATGCCACTCCTCCCAACATTCTCCACTCCCAAGCCTCAGGGCCAGGGCCTCCCTGGGCCCAGCTGGGTAAACCTGCCCCTGCCCTGCTGCCTGGCAGCCCCTTTGTTGGGACCCAGAGCTGACAGGTTTTCTCTGTGAAAGCAGACACAAAGCAGGTCTGACAGGGGTGCTGTTGGAGGTTGTAGGCAGGACTGAGACACTTCCAGTCCCTGCTGCAAAGGGCATGGCATAAAGCCACCAGACAGGCAGGCTCTAAGCCCCACATGAACTGTTTAGAAGCTGTGTCACCTTAGGGTGGTCACTCACTGTCCCCAGGTTTCAGTTTCCTGAGAGGAATTAGTTCTGCTTATGTGTCTGTCCTGGAATCCAGCTCAGATCCAGGAAACTGGCTTTAATTGTCAGAGTCAGCTCTGTTCCCGTTTGGACCCCCAGAGACTGACTCCCTCTGGAGCCACTAGCTCTCAGCCCCCAGAGGAGACCCCGCAGGGCGGAGAGTCCCCACCCCACCTCCAAGTCCAGTTAATCATGTCTAGGCTACACACACAGCAGGTACTCCATAAGTGTTTGTTGAGAGATCAAATAGCACAAAACTAGAGCTGGGAAACTCCCTTGGTCACAAGGACACCCTCCCCTGTGTGTTCTGTGGCAGCAAACACAGCTCAAAGGCCAGCTTTGTTGCCTCCTTGATTGAGTCCGGTCAACCCAGGATGTATGGTTCATAACCCCTCAACTCACCTCACAGGCTATACAGCCCCAGATTTCCTTTTGGATATGGCCTGGGGTCCATGCTCCTGGCTGCCTCTACCTCTTTCAGAGCCCCTCAAATACTGTCTAGGGCCTGTCCTGGCTCCCTATTATGGTAGGGCCAAGTCCTAGCTCTGCAGAAGGCTCTCGCAGTCCCTCCTCATCCAGCCTTGCCACATGTTGCTGTTCTCTCCATCCTACAGACTCTCAGACTCCTAGCCTTGACTAGCAGGTCTCTTGAAAGCAGACCTCTGGGGGACCAGAAGCTATGGGACCTGGAGCCAGGCCAGACAGGCCACCATCAAATGAGGGCTTCTCAGGTTCTTCCTTGGCTGTCCTCTGGGCCCTGCTGTGGTCAGTACTGTGCACTGGATATCTCATAAAGAGGGGATGCCCATTCAAGGATTTAAATCCCCTTGGAATCCATGCTTTTGACTGGGGAGAGAGAGCTGGGTCTTCAGGGAGAGATGTACTGGACTGAGGAGCTGAGTCTGAATGGGGCAGACTCCATCCAGAGAGCTGTGGCCACTGGGCCAGGATGAGACAGGTCAGGGTCTGAGCTCTCTGACCAACCTCTAGCACCTCACAGGAAGATATTCTCATGGCTGCTCCACTGCCTTCACTCTACCCCCATCCAGGTCTGCTTCCTATGCTGGGCAGTCCCTAGGCTGGCCTCACCCTCAGGCTGAGGTAGTTCTTCTCCTAGCACTTCCCTCCCCCTCCCCCTAGCCTCAGCCCCAAGGGCATCTTCCAGAGGCTTCTACTCTTGCTGGAGCTTGCCAGCCCATTGAGGAAAAAGCATTGTGGTTTCTCCTGACCTTGGATAGACCTGACTGTTCACAGAGGACCTGGGCATAAAGCCCTGAGCCATTTGGAGCCCCTGAAGGACAGGGTCACTGAGTGTGGAATCTAAGCAGCAGAAGCAGAAGTCTTCCCCATTCTTGGCCTTTCATGCCCTCCCTGCTTCTCTCTGGGTCGTGGCCAAGGGTTGAACTGAGATTATAGTTCCTGGAACAATGATAATGCTATTTAACAGCAAATGTTTTTGAACACACTCTGTGTGCCAGCCGTTCTGCTGGGTGCTGGAGAAACATAAATAAATAAGATAGACACAGGCCCTACCCCATGCATGCCTTGATCCCAGTTCAGTGCAGGCACAGGTCATGGCATTTGAAAAGCATTCAGTATATATTTGTTGAGTAAATAGAGGATGCATGAAATGAGTGGTCTGGTTATACCCAATAACACAGATGCTTGTGGCAGTATGCAATGAACAAGTGAAGTCCACTAGGGCAGAGGTGAGGCATGATCCAACTGTTATCCATCTCCACCTTAGAGACGACTCCCAGACCCTAGAATTGCCATTTGACATGATACCCTACATGATAGGGATTCAGCTGCACAGCAACTCCCAGGAATAAGGCCATTAAGAGTGAAATGAAATTCTGAGGGCTTCCTGGAGGAAGTGTCAGGGATGGGTTGAAAGCAGCTTGTCTGACCTGCTTTTTAGGACAGAGGGTACCTCAGGAGTGAAATCACAGTGTGGCTCTTAAGAAAGCCTATCGCTAGGGTTGCCTGGGTGGCTCAGCTGGTTAAGCATCTGACTTTTTTTTTTTTATGTTTTATTTATTTTTGAGAGAGAGAGAGAGAGAGAGAGAGAGACAGCATGAGCAAGGGGGGGGCAGAAAGAGAGGGAGACACAGAATCTGAAGATAGGCTCTAGGCTGTGAACTGTCAGCACAGAGCCTGACGTGGGGCTCGAACCCATGAGCTGTGAGATCATGACCTGAGCTGAAATCAGACGCTTAGCCGACTGAGCTACCCAGGCGCTCCAAGTGTCCAACTCTTGATTTCAGCTCAGGTCATGATCTCACAGTTTGTGAGTTCAAGCTCCACATTTGGCTCTGTACTGTCAGTGCAGAGACTGTTGGAATTCTCTCTCTCCCTCCTCTCTCTCTGTCCCTACCTGGCTTGCTCTCTCTCTCAAAATAAATAAATGCACTTTAAAAAAAAAAAAAAAAGAAGGCCTGTCCTCAGTATCTAGGAGCACAGTCTACCCAGGCTGTATCCCATGAGAGAGCACTGTCCGAAATGGGACTCAGATGTCATCAAGGAGCTACTATGGGGGATAACTGTCATGGACCCTGGAACTTACCCAGAAACTGCACAATGAAATGGGCAAGTTTATGTACAGATTCTAGAAGAGCCACTCCCCACCCTACACACATCTTCAATCCTATTACTGACGCCTTCAGAGATGGATTATAATGACTAGATGCTAAAGGGTTAGGAAAGTCATAATCAGGAGGACTACTTCTGGAAGGGAGGAATATGCTTCCCCTAAAAAGGAAGTAAACTGGAAGGCAAAGAAGTGATTTCAGGATGAGCCACTGATGTTTCTCTGCCAGCTGAACAGACAGCAGCACCCCACCTCCCAGAGAGGCATCCATGTTCCACCCTAAAGGCATCCCCCCATTCCTTGGACTACCCTGAGTTTGTGCCTCTTGAGTTGCCCTCTCCTTGGGGGTGTTAAGAGATCCCATGAACACATCTCACCCCCAAAGCCTGTTAGCCTCCAAGGGCAGAGTCCTTACCAAAACCTGAGGGCACACAGAGTCGTCAAGAAAGGCTAAGTAGAACCTGGAGAAGGAAACACTTTTGCCTTGATGTAGCCAAATACTGAGTGTCCAGGGGAGCCAGAGGGTAGTAAGTGTACTCTGGCCAAGTCATGGTACCTGCAAAGGCCATTCAAGGATATCCCTGGAGGACGATGCTTGAGCATGAAGAGACCACCAGGAAGGGCCTCAAGTGAAAGGCCACCCACAATTCCATACGCCTCAACTATATCAACTCCCCTCCATTGGTGCAGCTACTACCCCAGCCACCCTAAGCTGCCCCTTTTCTAGGAAGCCTGGGAAACAAAAATCCTTGCAAAGGAGGAGGGGAAGAAGCTGTGCAGCCAGGGAGGTGGCCTGGAAGAAGAGGGGAGCTGGAGGAATGTCCTGGGCAGGCAGTGACATCTGGAAGGACAAGAGACCACCTTGCTTCTAGACTCAAGTCAGGGCCCACTTCTTCCAGACAGACCTCCTAGCCTCCCAGAACGCGGCTGGATACCCTCCTAGTCTCACTCCCAGACACTGCCTGCTGTCATCCTGGGCCTGTTCCCTGGCCCAGGCCTCAGGCCTCAGGCTGCCCATCAGTGCTTGCTGTTCAGAGCCCTCCTGGCACGGAGGAGCAGGGAGGCAGGTTTGCCTGCCAGGACCTTGAGGAGTTTTCTCAGCAAGGCAGGGCCCCATCCCCCATTTGGGCCCTCCCCCCTCCCATCCCTCCTCAGGCTGGGGCTGCCCGGTAGAAGTGACTTCAAAGGGCCTGTGCCTGAGCTTCTGCCGCCGCGCTGGGTCCGCGGCCATCGGAGCGAGGCCAGGGCAGGATCCCGGACGTCGGGGCTGTCCTAGTCCCCGGGTCTCCGCGAACCCCGCGGGGGTGCGGGGCAATAGGCTCCAGGGCTGAGGGGCGGGTCCTCAGAGCCCCCCGAAGTGGGCGGGGCGGGCCGGCCTCGGGGCCAATCCCGGCGCGCGGGGAGCCGGGGCGGGGGCCGAGCGGAGGGGGGTTCGGGGGCGGGCGGGCCGGGGGCGGGGCGCGGCGTCCAGGCGGCGGCTGCGGCGACGGCGGCGGCGGCTCCTCAGTGTCCGGCTCCGGCTCCCGCTGCGGCTCCGGCCCGCGATGCCCCACTCTGTGACCCTGCGCGGCCCTTCACCCTGGGGCTTCCGCCTAGTAGGCGGCCGGGACTTCAGCGCACCCCTCACCATCTCGCGGGTGAGTCTGATGGCCACGGGGCGGCGGGAAGGTCCTCCATCTGAGACCCTGTCTTCGCGATCCACTCGAGACCCTGATCCCCGACGTCCCTGAAGTTCGAAGGCCAAGGAATGGCCAGGGCGACACACTGGCTCTAGAGGCTAACAGGCAGGGCAGTGCGGGCCCCAACCTCCCCCCTCTCTCCCGTTGGGCCTGCCTGCCCTGTCCCTTGAAGGATCCCCACCCCCTAGTTCACACACAGGAGTCTCCCTGCTGGTCTCATTTGGGGGGAGTCATTGCAGGCCAGGGAAAGACCGGAGTCGTGGGCCAGGGGTCTGGACGGATCTACAGAGACCCAAAAATGCTGCTTAGACTGAACCCAGTCAGAGGTTTTGGGGTGAAATGACTGAGAGCCCCCTTCTCCTAACAAAGGTCCCTGTCAGCAGAGTTGGGCCACCCCAGGGAGGTCTGGGGTCCTCCCCGGGTATGAAAAGGGAAAGAGCCATTCACTTCCTCACTCTAGTTTTGGTTAAACTCTTGTCTATGACCTCAGTTGTCCTAAGGGGAAATGACCAAGAGGAATTCAGGGCGTCCAGGGGAAGGAGAAGGGGAGACATACTCTGCGGCTTGTGAGACCTCTGCCCACTGCACAACACAAGGCCATGGCCCAGAATAGCCTCAGCCAGGTTCCTCAGGGTTCCAGGGCTATGCATTGCCCCAGGCTTAGGACAGAGGAGAAGTGGGGCGGGGGGGTGGGGGGGCACGTAACCCTGGGCGGTGGCTAATTTGAGGAGGGAGAGGAGCAGAGGAAGGGATTCAGGCCCCTTCAGAAGGGGTGCCAGTCTGGGCGAGGCAGGATCCTGGCCCAGCCTTGGAGTCCCTTAGTTTGAAGGGCTAAAAAAGGGGAGTCAGACTCTGCCCTGGGGGTCCAGACTAAGGGACAAAGAGGACAAAACACAGATCCTGCCATTGAAGGCTCTCAGTCTGGAGGGCAGAGCAGAGGGGTCCTGAGCCCATTTTAGGGTGATCCCTTATCCTCACACAGGTACTCTGATCTTTGGGCGCCCCTATCAGGAAACTGAGAACCACCTTCCCCCACCTTACTGCCACCTCTCTCACTGAGGCTGGACCAAGATGTCTAGGCTTTGAGAGACTTGTTTCCACTTCTTAGAAGAGGGTGGGTACCCTCATAGAATCATGGAATCCCATTTCTGGGGGCCAGGGTGACAGGCAGGCCCAGCTGTCCTGGGAGGCTTCCCACATCTGCCTTTACTCCACCGCCACCAGGTTCCTGGGGCTGAGTGAGGTGGGCCTTTAACATAGCCAGGAGCTTTTCATCTCCTACTTCCCTGAGGGAAACTGCTGTGTGTGTGTGTGTGTGTGTGTGTGTGTGTGTGTGTGTGCGCGCCGCGCGCCTCTGTGTCTGTCTGCATGTGTGTCTTGCTCTGTGTCCACCAAAGTGGGCTGGTGGGGGTGCTAGGCCAGCCAGCAGGCCAGGCACCCTGGGCGTGAGGCTGCTGACAGGCTCAGTGGCGGCGGCTGACGGCCACAGGCGGCAGGGAGCAGAGACATCTGTTGCCCACGCGGCTGCCTGCCCGCGGAGGAGAGGCCTCCACACGTCACAGTTGCGGCAGCAGCAGCAGCAGCCTTGTTTGGAGCTGACCGAGATACAGGCCCCTGGCAGGCAGGCAAGCAGGCTGGGAGAGGGTTTGCCAGGAAGAACCCCCCCCTTGTCCCCCAAAGTCATGCGGCAGCAGCTCAGGTCCAAGGAGCCAGGATGCCTGAGCCTGGGCTTGAGTGGGATCTGGGGAGATCTCCAGGTCTGTGAAGACACAGGCCACAGCATGCCTAACAGGTACCTCAAGGGCAGGTCTACAGATACTGATGTTATATGGGAGTGTCCTTACCAAGGGGACTCAAGATCCAACCCTTTCCATGCTTCCAAGGCCTCCTCCTGCCTACCTCCCTGTGGGAACAGCCACACTCAGTGAGGGAGGAGGCTGGCTGCCTGGCAGAGCTGGGGTCTTGCACCTTCATTTAGCTCACGAAGCTTCAGGGAGCCCCCAAGAACACTGCCCAAGGCTTCTTCCCCTATGAATTATAGTGGTTGCTGGTCTTGGCTGGGCATCCACAGCATTCCAGGCCCCACCCTATTGGGTGTTGATACCAGCTCCCCAGGAACCAGAGCTGGGAGTGAGTACCACCATATGCCCAACCCATTGTGGAGACTTTTTCCCTGATTGTCTTGGGTGGGCCTCACAAGAGCCGTTATAAGTAAGGACTCCCTCCAGCCTTACATTATAGATGGGGACACTAAGGCTCAGAGAAGCTAAGGTAGTGAGTGTACCCAGAGGAGCAGAGCAGGGCCAGGAATCCAGGCCTGTCTGAAACTTGCTGTGACTGGATGGGCCAGTATGGCACTGAACTCTGTGACTCCCAGCCCGTCACAGCATCTAGGCTGGGCAGAGTGGAGCAGAGGCTGGGAACCTAGCTACTACAGGTGACGGGGCTGGTTCATGCCCCAGTGTCACAGCTGACGTCACTGTTCCACTCTCCCTCCCTTCTATTTTTTTAAACTGTTTGTTTTGAGAGAGAGAGAGCATTGGGGGGGGGAGAGGTGTGGGGGGAGGGAGACAAAGGATCCAAAGTAGGCTATGTGTTGACAGCAGAGAGCCTGATGCAGAGCTTGAGCTCACGAACCATGAGATCATGACCTGCGCTGAACTCGGGCACTTAACTGACTAAGCCACCCAGCCGCCCCGGTTCAGTCTATTAACCCTTCTACTCAGCAGTTAGAGGGATAGGCCTGAATTAATCTGTGTCCTATGACTTCTTGCTTAAAACCCTCCACAGTTCCCGACCACCCACGAAAAATGCCACCTTCTCACCTGAACCTACAAGACCTGCAGGTCTGGTCCTTGCTTCTTCTCTGACTTCTCTTCTATGGTCTCCTCACTAATGATGCTTCAACCCCAGGAGGCTGCTTTTACTCTCTCTCCCAGATGAGCTGTTGTACATGCCAATCTTTCTACCTGTGACACTGTCTCTTCCCTGGAAGAAAAAATCACACAGTGGTTAGTGGATAAAACCTGAAACTAGCTGACTTGGAATGAAACCTTAACTCTGCCATTTATCAATTGAGCATCCTTCTGTGCTTCTCTGGACCTCAGTTTCCTAGTCTAAGAAATGGGCTTTTCTTGAGGATTAAGGAGACAATGCATATAAAGGCAGTTGGAAGAGTCATGATTTCCTGGCCTCATGCCCTATCTGACCAGAACTCCCCGAGCTAGTGAAGCTGGCAGAGGCCCAGCCACCCCTGCTTTCAAGAACTTCCTCCACCCACAGGGGCCTGAATGCACCCCTTGTGCTGGCTGAGTCATCCTGTAGCTAGCTGCCCCCCTGAAGAAGAAGATTTCTCTCCAGCATGGGGACTGGGACAAGGTGTCCCTTCCCCCAAGCCTCCTTTACTTCACTGTAAGGATGAGAACAGCCTGTGTCTCACCAGGTGGTTGAAAGTTTGCCATGAACTAGTTACGGGGAAAGCCCAGGCCATGTGACAGAGCATGTATCCATAAAGGAGAGGGGCCTTGAGTGGAGGGTGAGATGAAGCCTAATGGATGCTTCCCCAGAACAGTCTTGTGTAGTGCCCAGCCCTGTGAATGAGCATTCATGGTGGGCTGTTGGCTGAGAGTGTCATGCTCTAGAAAAATATTCCTTGGGGCAAAAACATTTTAGGGCAGGTCAGCTTAGGCACTTCCTGCACCAGGACTCCAGCCAAGGAGCTGCTATCACCTCAGCTTTGTCCACTCACTGTTGAAAACTGGATAAGCTGAGCCTTGCTGGGCTTCCAGGAGCTCCCACTCCCAGCAATAGGAACAGGATCAGTGGCAGCTCTTGAGAGCTGGACACCACTGGAGAGGCTGGGTAAGAATGAGGGTGCCTTGGGGCGCCTGGGTGGCTTAGTCGGTTGAGCTGAGCGTCCGACTTTCACTTAGGTCATGATCTCGCGGTTCGTGGGTTCGAGCCCCGCCTTGGGCTCTGTGCTGACTGCCAGCTCAGAGCCTGGAGCCTGTTTCAGTCTGTGACTCCCTCTCTCTCCGACCCTCCCCTGCTCATGCTGTCTCTCTCTCCTAGAAATAAAAATAAATAAATAAAAGAAAGAAAAAAGAATGAGGGTGCCTACAGGGCCCCTGGCTGGCTCATTTGGTGAGCATGTGACTCTTTTTTTTTTTTTAATGTTTATTTCTTTTTGAGAGAGAGAGAGAGAGAGCATGCGAAGGAGGACAAGGGGTGGGTGGGACAGAGGATCTTAAGTGGGTTCCACACTGACAGCAGTGAGCCTGATGTAGAGCTCGAGCTCATGACCTGTGAGATCATGACCTGAGCCAAAGTCAGATGCTCAACAGACTTAGCCACAGAGGTGTCCCAGTGAGCATGTGACTCTTAATCTTGGGGTTGTGAGTTCAAGCCCCATGTTGGGCATAGAGATTAATTTCAAAATTTTAAATAAATTTAAAGAATGAGGGTGCTTAAAGTCTATTTCCAAAGGCTGTGGTGGGACCGGGGATAGGGCAAAAGGTGCCCTGTTTCCTGAATTCCCTTGGACTCCTTACTCATGCCTCCCTATGAGCCTGTCCCCAACCTCTTATGGCTTTCATGAGGGGACCAGCATTGTAAGAGTCTCCAGATATGGACAGCATTTGATTAGAGTCAATAGTGGCACTGGAGTGGCCTGAGTATCCTGCAGAGGAAGTGGAGGTAAAATTGTGACTCTGGAGTGCAGATTGGCAGCTGGAAGTAGATGGCTCTGAACTTGACTGGGGAGGTGATGACACAGACCCAGAATGAGGCAGTTAAGGGAGCAAAGTGGGAAAGGGGGTGCACAGAGTATTGTGAGAGTCCAGAGAACAGGTTTGCAGGGGAAATGGCCTCTCTGCTAAGGCCTGAAGGTGAGGAGGAGTAAGCTAACAATTATGGTTTGAGGTCAAGGGAAAGAATGTTCCAGGCAGAGAGAAGAGCATCTGCAGAAGCATGGAGGTGAGAACTCTCTGCAGCTGTGAGTAGCCCCTGGATATTCCACTGGCCTGGACAGAGTATGGGTAGGTATATGTGAATGTGGGAAGTAGGAAGGAGAGGAAACAAGTAGGGAGACAAAGGCAGTAGGAAATAACAGGTCAAGGGGCTGTGGTGCAATCTGTCTGGGTAGAGCACTGTCTATGTAGGGTATTTGTGACATGTCCATGCTGTGTACGTATCTGGGAGCACATGTGTTCCCTGTGTGTCCCTTCCATGTCCTTGGACACATATGGAGGCTACAAGAGTGGCATCCTACTTGTTCCAGTCTTATATTCCTTCACTTATATGCCCCTCTTATATGCTCTCACACCCCACTAGTCCTTCAGGTGCTGGAATTGGAGGTGTTTAGAGCAGAGGCTGCAGCCAGACCACATACCTTGGTTGCCCACCCACAGGTCAGGTCATGTTGGCAGGAGGGCCACACAGCCCAGTTTCTGAGGTTGAAGGAGTTCTAGAGCAGAGACCGCAGAAAGGCCACACAATGACCAATGCCCAGTGATCTGGCTTGTCCACCTCCAGGTCCATGCTGGAAGCAAGGCTGCACTGGCTGCCCTGTGTCCTGGAGACCTGATCCAGGCCATCAATGGTGAAAGCACAGAGCTCATGACACACCTGGAGGCACAGAACCGCATCAAGGGCTGCCATGACCATCTCACGCTCTCCGTGAGCAGGTATGTACAGGGCAGGCTGGGTCAGGGTGATCGGGGTGGGGGGGGGGGACTAAGGGGCACATGAGTTAGGAATGGTCAGTGTCCAGGAAGAGCTGGACCTCACACAGTCTCTATGCCTCAGCTCCATGGCACCCTGGTCTTAGGAAGCAGTGCTCTCCCAGTGGCCTGCCAGACACTGTTTGGAGATGGGAGTGGCTTAAGAAAGGAAGAAGCTCCCTGTTAGCTCAGGGCTGGAGGAGTATGGAGGCACTTATGAGAAGGGGACAGGCAGCCCAAATCAAGTATAAAATAAGACCTTGGGTGGCCTCTGGGGAGGGGGATGATTTAAGTCTTTCTTCCACCCCTGAGTGATCAGCTTGATGACCATTTCAAAGTGGTTTCTTGTCCGACACCTCATTTAATCCTAAAAACTGCTTGGTGAGATAAAACCTAGTATAGTCCTCGTATTACAGATGAGACAGTTGAATCTCAGAAAGGTTAGAGGGAGTCTACAGTCACATAGCAAGGGAGTGGGGAAGCAAAATTTGTCCTCGGATCTCTTGCTCCTAGGACTGGTTGCTAACCACTCCTACCACCCTGTGGCTACTCTGCCTCAGCTGTCCCCAGTATGGCTCATGCCTCTGCCCCAGCTAAACCTGGATGCTGTGGATTATGTAATGCCATCCAGCGTGCATGAAGGGAGGATTGGGGATCACCAAGCCCCATATGTACCCTATAAATGGTCTAGGATGGAAAGTCCACCTTGGGTGTCCACAGCATTACTCAGGCCCTGGGGTCTTTGTTCGGCTCTAAAGGCAGCTGGCCAGGTCCTGGCTGAGTGGGATCTCCCTGCTCTCTGTCTTACTTGGATCCAGAGAAGTCAGACATAACTGCTCAGCTCTGCCACGTTCACTGCTAACAGGGACTTTCCATGATCCCCTGTGGATGTGTGTCGGCAAAACCTCCCCAAACCACAATACGGCTAACTATGCCTTAGAGCTGGCAGGGCTGAGAGCCAGTAAACATGTTAGGAAGGCTTCTGAGATAGTCTCCATTTGTTTCTGGGTCCAGGTTGGGGTCAGGACCCCTGACTGTGCTCTTGGAGCTGATTGCAAGTCCAAGACCTTATATTCTCCACCTGGCCCAAAGCAAGGAGCCCCTGGCCTGAAAGTTCAGCAGAGCCAGTTCTCATGCAGACTTTACGGGATCTTAAGTACACCAGATGACCTCTGTGAGAAGGGTTTCCTTTTCCTTAAAGAGGGATCACATTCGTCACCCTCTTCCAGACTGAGGTACAGTCTGGCTGAGGGAAACATCAGCACTATTCTGCCCACGAGTAGCCTCTGTGGTCGCCCCACTTGGCTGGTTTCCTGGGCCCTGACTCACCTCCAGCTTTGATTTTACATGGCTAAACAAGGGAAGCCCTGGTAGTAGTGGAGTGAGAGAGGCAGTGGAGGCTTATAGGAGGCCTGAGTCAGGAAGTTCCCAGAGGGAATGATGTCAGGGGAGGGCCGCGGGGTGGGGGCAGGGTGGAGGTCCCCCTTCCTTCCTTCCTTCCCTGGTCATTTGTTCCAAGCCAAGCATGTATGGAGCCAGGGGTCCCCTGACCTGTTCTACCCTGCCTCAAAATGCTGCTTGGCTATGGAGCAGGTGAGAGCACATTCTCTACTGTCACAGATCTGGGTTCAAACCCTAGCTCTGCACTTGAGAACTGTGTTGTCCTCTAGTAAGTGACTTAGTCTCAAAGCTCTCTGCTTCCTTAACTCCAAAGTGGGACCATCTTGTGATTTAGAGATTGAATGCTTATGACACACCAGGTCTGCTCAGGGTGAAAATTTGGGGTTCTGTCCTCCAACACCTATCTCCAGTTTTCACATATCTAGAATCTGGGAGATCATAAAGACCACCTTGACCCTCTGGGCCAGCATTTCTTTTCTTGGGCACTGTCTCACCTGCAGGCCCCTGAACCTGACCTTTAGCCTGTTTGCTGTGCCAGGGCCTATGCCCCAAAGACCCCCTCAACGTAGGTTCTGTGGAGGATCTGCCAGGTGAACTAGCTGGAAGGAGCTATTCTGTGTTCCCATGCCCAGAGCTCTGCCCAGACCACTTATCCTCTTGTGTACAGAGGGCTCTAATCCTCCACCGACTTCTCCACAGATGCAAAGTGAAAGAAAGGCCCAGCTTTCCTGTTATGCTTATTTTGTCTAGAACTCAGAGCCAGTTATCCCAACAATCCAGGCCAACTCACACTTTCTGGACATGTCCTGTAGGCCCAGACGTTCCTGGTATCAGTTCCGACCCTTGGCTTTTGGTGGGGTCTGTGTTGCTCACTATGTATGTTACAAGATTCATTTGCATGGCCCATGCTTGGGCTATCATTTGCTTAGAGATGGTAGATGGTACCACCTGTCCATCCTGGCATGAAGGCTTGGGAATGGAGATTGAATAAGCTCTTCATTCTGATCTGATGCCTTGGGCCACACTCTTGGCTCTGGGTCCTTTGTGCCCTCTGACCTTCGGGCCTCAGGCTTGTACATCTCTTCTGGGCAGAAAATCAGGGAAGCATAAGGCCCATATAGCCACAAGAGAGGCCCTAGATTCATCCCAGAAGAGCTCTGAGTGGGTGGAGGCCATAGGTAGAGCTGTGAGTTAGGGCAGTCACTTGGGAGCCAGGCTGAGAGGGTTGGGACCAGGTGCCGGTGGGGATGGTGTTGCCCTGGAGCAGCAGAGCTTTGGTTGCACAGGCCTGCAGAAGGCTGTGGAGAAGAGAGGCTGGTCTGCAGGGGATTAAGGAATGGGCAGAGGTGAGGAAATGTCTACAAGTGTAGACAGATAGATAAAATCCTTCACTGAGTGGGGGACAGAGGCAGAGTTGAGTTTCTGGCCCAGTGATGGGACCTTGGAAGGCACCCGGAGGCCTTTTGAGGTGAGAGGGGACATTATTGGTCTCACTGGTCTCACTTCACACCCACCTGTCAGTCTGGGATCCATGCACCCTCCTAGGCTGCCTCTTCACAGGGCTACTGAGTGGCAGGACTGGGCCCCAGGCCCATAGATTCTCAGCCCCGCCTGCCCCGCTTATGGCAGGTTTATGATGTTTTTCTCCCTCCTCAGTGGTGTTTGGCTTTTGGTTTCTATGGTGAGGCAGGAATTTCCTAATGGCCTGTTTCCCATCTGGGCTGGGCAGACACTGGTGATGACTCTGCCGGCAGCAGGAGGGGAGGCGCACCCCTCAAAGCCTTTATTTCACCTCCCCCAGAGCCCATGGATGCCTGACCTCCAGGCCAGGCCAGAGGCTCTGGATGGAAGAGGATAAGTAAATGAGCTCCTAGCTGATCAGTGTGTGAGGCCTGGCTCACCCGCCTATGAGCTCGCCTCTTTATGCTGAGGCCACAGAGAGGGCAAAAAAGTGGGGAAGTTGCAAGGCTTCTGTTACATCCTCCCTGGGAATGAGACCAGAAAGGCATGGAGCAGCTGGTGGGGAGGGAACACACAGCCCCACCCTAGGCGGGTGGCTGACCTGAAGTTCTGACTTCTCCTATAATGGCTGCCATTCTGGTGCAGGCGCAAGTGCTGCAGTGGTGGCCTTTGCCATGCCTGGTGCCAGGCTGGGTCCGCGGGGGCTCTGGGCCCAGAGCCCAGCCCCTCTTGGTCCTGGTCCCAGTCATATTAGGCACAGTAAGCAAACATATCTGACCATCCTGATTTCTGCCATAGGCCTGAAAGCAGGAGCTGGCCCAGCACCCCAGAGGACAGCAAAGCTCAGGTGCAGAGGATCCACATTGACCCTGAGGCCCAGGTATGTACAGACACCACCTGGCCTGGTTCAGAGCGAGGAGCAGGAGGGGAGGCGGCCAGGCCTGGTCCATGGGTTAAATTGCACGAGATGTCTTCACAATGGCTTTCAGATGGCCAGGCCGGAGACTGAAGCAGTAGACTTCTCTGGGCCATGTCTGTGCCCCATCCTGTGTACCCCAGGTGATGGGCATCTACTAGGGGCTCTGTCTGTACCCTAGGCAGTCCAAGATTCTGAGACAAAAGGACCTCTAAAGGTCAGGAACGGGGCCAGACCTTGGCTCAGGGCTACTATCCACCCAGCTGGGCTTCACTCTGGTGCCCAGTGATGCCAGACCAAGAGGAAGTCACCAGGCTTGAGGGCGGGGTGGGGGCAAACGTTGAGCCATGGAGTGACTTCAGACTGTTTAAGTACTCTTTTGTCCCATCTTAGCCTTGGATGCCCACCTGACTAGAGCCAAACTCAAGCCTCAAGACTGACGTTAGAATATAAGACACTTCCTTGCTCTATCAAAGACTACAGTTTTCCCCTGGCCATCTTGTGATTGTACCTTGCAGACCTCAGCCTGCTCAGTCACCTCTCTGTGTATGACAGGACTCATAGCTATGATACTGTCCTCAAAAGGAGGAGGGGGGGCAAGGAGAAGCTGCTGTAGGGCCTTGTTTTGCCACAGGCTTGAGAGGTAGCCAAGTGGGCAGGGCTGAGGTATCCAGAGCCAGCTCCACATCTCTGGGCCACAGAGTTTGGATAAGGTGGAGCAGGACTACTCTGTGATGGTGCTGGAGCCGTGGGACTCAGCATCTGGGACTATGGCCTCCCGGGCCCGCTTATGTCTACTTCTCGCTAAGGAAGCTTCACTATATAGAAGGAAGGATTCGCGATGGCCTCTCCCTCACCATGTATCCCAGTCCTCGTCTTGCTCTGATATTTGTTCCCTACTTTGCTTTTGCTGGAATCTCTGAGGCCAGATGCTTACTACATGACAGGGAGTGCCCATTCTGAAAAGGGAGAGGCATTTAGCAGTTCTCAGTTGGCAGAAGCCAGGGGCCAAGAAGTCCAGAGAAGGCACATTATTCATCCAAGGGTTCAGAGAGAGCTTCCTGAAGGAGGGGGTATCCAAGCCAAGACCTGAAGGACTACGAAGAATAAGGCCAGCGAAGGGGCATGGAGAAAGGAGGTATATAGGAAGCACAAAGGCCCAGAAGTGAGAAATAAAAAAGAAAGCTCCTAGGGGTGGGAGGGCAGAGGCAAGGGTTGAGGTAGAACCACAGAGAGTCTCTCGGTTTCCTCTCTCCAGGACCTCAGCTGTTCTTGCAGAGATTCACGGCCACACTTATGTGCCCAAAGCTTGCCCTTGTGGTCCCTAGGACCCCAGAGGAGGTTCCAGGGGAGGGCAGGGGCTGACAAATTGACCAGACTTGACATGCACCAGGTGGAAGACAGCAGCACAGTGCAGGCCCCTGGCATATATGTGAGGCCCAGCTCTCAAGTGTGAGCGCAGGATGGATAGGAGAAGAGGGCCTGAATTTTGCAATTTGAAGCTCAGCTCTGTTCAGTCCTTCAGGAGAGGCTCAGGGCCAGTGGGCCTGGGGGCCAGAGGGCAGCTGCCCACCCCCACACTTTCCCTTATTGACCTCCTCAAGGACTAGGCTGCCAGTGGCTCAGGCTGGAGTCAGAGGAATTTTCTACAAGCAACAGAGCTGCCCCTCAGCTGCTGCCTGCCCCTTGTACTTAAAAGTCATGAGCTCTGTGGGTGGCAACAGAAACACCCCCATTCAGCCCCCGCAGGGCTATGTCCTCAGGAACACAGACACAGGGCTCATTGTCCCCAAAGTGTTCCCACCCTCCGCCTCCAGCAGGGAGCGAGTGGGCCCAGCTAGAGCCATCAGAGGAGGAGAAAACCACAATTGGCCCTAAAACCATCTCAAGGTACCCCTATGCACCCCTGGTGCATATAGGTCATGTAGGGTCATAGGAGAGAGACCCTTCTTCCCTCAGGCCTTATATGGGAACACAGGAGGCATTTGGTCCAGCCCAGGGCTGAGAAAGGATGATGATAACAGAAGCTTTCCCAGAGACGTTGTCATGTAAGCTGAGAACCTGGTGATGGGTCAAGGCAAGCCAGGTAGAGCAGGCAGCCCTCTCACCCTCAGCCTGTCCTTCCCAGGCCAGCAGAGAGCTCGAGTTTGGCCTCTAGGAGGTTCTACCTGCTCATCTGGACTCAGTACTCACTTCCATCCAAGCTGAGTGTCCCAGATTCTGACCACACTCATGTGGGAGCTGATGGGCAAGCAAGCAGTTACTCCCATTCTGCTGATTATCCCACTGAGGCTTTGAGAACCGAATCAATGACTGGCGGATACTCTGAGAGAAAGAGTACATGGTACCAAGTGCCCCAGCCCAGAGAGGGGGGAGATCCAGGAATAGGAATAGGAGCTCAGGAATGCCCATGACAGCCCTTCATCCAACAAGCATTTGCTGTGTGCCAGGTACTATGCAAAGTGCTTTGTATGCAACTGTCTCATTTTATCCCCACAAGGAATTTATGATATAGATACCATTACATTCCCAGTTTCACAGATGAAGAAATAGATTCAGAGAGGTGATAGAGCTGGAACTCACACCAAGACTGAGGTCACCATGGCATCCTAACCACTGATTTCAGACCTAGAGAGGTGGCTGCATGGGTGGCCGTGGGGGGAGTAGTGGCTCTGATGACCCTGCATGGACTCCCACACCCTGCTGGGTGAGTGAGGGCCTCCTTCCTCCAGGACCTTGTGACTCTCCTTCCTGTTGAAGGCTCCTCCATACCAGCCCAGCCCTGCCCCCACAGCCCATGGCCCATCTGGTCCCCATTATAAGCCAGGCCAGCCTTGCCTGCCTGTCTGCCCTTCAGACACATGTGCAAAAGTGCTTGAGTTTCTCAGGGGCTTTTGTTCGGCCCAGTGAGGACAAGAGCTTTCCTACTGCTGTTTGCTTCGTTGATGAGGGCCCACCTGGCCAGCGAGAGACCCTCCCTCCCCTTTGTCTGTTGCAGTGGGGGTAGTGGGAATACCACCCCCACTCTGGCTGGTCCGCCCATTCCCCAGGCTCCCGCCCAGCTCAAAGGCTGCAGAAAAAGCAAGGGCAGTCCAGACAAAGCTCTGCAGGCTCCATTGTGCCGCAGTGCTGGAGGCTGCCTGATATGGGCTCCTTTCCCCTAGAACAGGCATCTCGTCCACACCATCTAGTCTCCCCATCCCCACTGTAGAGCAGAGGAGAAATTTACATGTCATCTCCCGAGCTGATGATGAGACCCACCTTCATGGCCTGGACCCTTGTGCCTTATCCTAAAGTCATGCTGCTCTGGCCACCAATCTTGTCCCAGCCATGGAGGCTACCCCCAGGGTGACCAGCACTGACTCCAAGTATAAGAGACTGTGTATGTGTGATTAGATGTATGTTGGTGGCCTGGCTGGCACTTGTGTGGTGTCTTCGTCCATGTGGAAAGTTCTTGGGAAAGTGTGCATCCCTATATGTGGGTACAAGCTAGGGGCAGCATGGCCCTGGACTCTGCGGGGACAAAGATCCCCAGGCCCCATTCAGATCCACACCTACGGAGATACCACCCTTTTCTCATGAACTGAGGAGGCATGTTCAAGGCATCCCCTCAAATGTTTTAGCCAAGGGCACCAGGCTGGCCATGGGGTGATGGGGTGGGGATCCTCAGGCCCCGGCCCAGCCTCTGCCCCTCATCTGCTGTGCCTATAGAGGGTCACCAATATTGTGCCCAGAAATATGAAATGGAAGCAAAGGTCCAGGCCTGGAGGGGGCTGACCTCACAATGACACCCTCGAACCTCAGTCTGCTCCCACCTCCACTGAGCGCTTTGGGCACACAATTGATGACTCTTCCTGGCTGCAGGACAGGAGTTTGTTTTTCGTGTTTCCTGCTATGGGCCCATACAGTCCCCAGCACATTTCTGGCAGATAAGAAGGCTTGGCACCCGGACCATCTCTGTAAGGAAGCCACACACTTTGCTCCAGTCACATTGGCCTGAAAAGGCTTCTTAGAATGGTCATGCCCCACCCTCTTACACTGTTGGTGGGAATGTAAACTGGTACAGCCCCTCTGGAAAACAGTGTGGAGGTTCCTAAGGAAACTAACAATAGAACTCCCCTATGACCCAGCAATAGCACTGCTAGGAATTTACCCAAGGGATACAGAAATGTTAATGCATAGGAGCACAGGTACCCCAATGTTCATAGCAGCACTCTCCACAATAGCTAAAACCTGGAAAGAGCCTAAGTGTCCATCAACAGATGAATGGATCAAGAAGATGTGGTTTATCTATACCATGGAATACTACATGGCAATGAGAAACAATGAAATCTGGCCATGTGTAGCAACATGGATGGACCTTGAGGGTGTTATGCTGAGCGAAATAAGTCAGGCAGAGAAGGACAAATATCATATGTGCACGTATAGGAGGATTAGGAGGACTTAACAGAGGACCAAGGGGGAGAAGAAGGGCAGAAATGGTGGGGGAAAGGGGAGAGGCAAACCATGAGAGACTCTTGAATGCTGACAAAAACTGAGGACTGGTGGATGTGGGGGGAGGAGGGGTGGGCATGGAGGAGGGCACTTGTGGGGATGAGCACTGGGTGTTATGTGGAAACTAATTTGACAATAAACTATTTGTAAAAAAAAAAAAAAAAAAAAAAGGAGCACAGACTTATAAAAAAAAAAAAAAAGAATGGTCATGCCCCAACACCGTCCCTTACGGGCACTGGTAGTGAGAACCACCACATGCTTCATGTGCCAAGGTTGAATCTAAAGGCACTCAGGTTTTTGTATCTGACTTTCCATGGCCATTTCTCATTTATGCTGGGGTTGAACCAGGCCCAACTTTCAGCCCTTCCCTGTCCAGGCACCACAGCCCAAAGATGCCAGAGCAGGGGTAACCAGCCAGCATCTAAGAAGGCCTGGCATAAAAGGGTAAGGATGGAATGTATAAGGAATGGCCAGAGACTACCCCAGAGGATTTCTCAGTGCCTCAGGCCCTTCTCTCTTGTAGGATGGCAGTCCGGCGACCAGCAGGCGGCCCTCAGCCACTGGGATTGGGCTAGAAGATGGCAGGCCAGTCCTGGGACCTCCTTATGGGCAGCCATCTCACCTCCCATTGCATCACAATGGCAGCAGCACTGAGGCT
Organism: Proteles cristata cristata; assembly: GCA_017311185.1. Lineage (NCBI taxonomy): Eukaryota > Metazoa > Chordata > Mammalia > Carnivora > Hyaenidae > Proteles > Proteles cristata. Next base: position 1,526,361 of record JAESUZ010004208.1, read on the forward strand.
ACCTTAATGACTCAAATGAGCACCCTGCATGTGTCTCCACTTCACAGGTAGTACAGAGAGGTGGCCTTTGAAGCCACGCTCAGATCCCCATCTTAATCCCAGATCCCCATCTTAATCCCTTAATCCCTTAACCCCCGACACTTGCTCTCTGGATCTCAGCTGGTTTCATTCTGACCCATGAAACCTCACCAGACCCCTGAACTGGCAGAGGGAAGGTTGGCACCACAACCCCGTCCCTTGGTGCATCTTTTTCACGCAGCACTGACCCAGCCAGAGGCCTCCCGCGGAGCCGCGACTGTGGAGTGGACCTGGGCTCAGAGGTGTACCGGATGCTTCGGGAGCCCGCTGAGCCCTTGGCTGCAGAGCCCAAGCAGTCAGGCTCCTTCCGCTACTTGCAGGGCATGCTGGAAGCTGGGGAGGGCGGTAAGACTCCTGCCAACTTGCCCCACCTGCCTTCCCACCCCCTCAGTTGCCCTAAATTGATCCGCCCCTCCACCCTTTGCATCCCCGTGCTCTGCCGCCCAGCCATCCTCCCCTGCCTGTCTCCTCCCAGGTTCCCACACCCCTTGCTGCACCTGTGAGTTCTGATTCCCACTCAACTCTTGTCACCACCCCTGGTCCCACATCCCGCAAACCTCGTCCCCAGTCGCAGTGCTGGTGGTCCCTGAAGCTGGGCCCAACCCACACCGTGCAGAAGTGAAATTATTCCCTTTTCTAACCTCTGCACCTGGCTCATGCCGCTTGCGCTCCGGCTTTCAGGGGAGCGGCCCGGGCCTGGAGGCCCCCGCAACCTCAAGCCCACGGCCAGCAAGCTGGGCACTCCGCTGAGTGGCCTGCAAGGACTGCCCGAGTGCACACGCTGCGGCCATGGCATCGTGTGAGTACCCACCCCTGCCTTCCCCGCCCTGATCCGGGTATTCCCTTGGCGCCGCCCGAGGCCCTGATGCGTCAGGCGCTGGAAGCAGCCCTCTCTCTCCGTCTCCCCATCAGGGGCACCATCGTCAAGGCTCGGGATAAGCTTTATCACCCAGAGTGTTTCATGTGCAGCGACTGCGGCCTGAACCTTAAGCAGCGTGGTTACTTCTTTCTGGACGAGCGGCTCTACTGCGAGAGCCACGCGAAGGCACGCGTCAAGCCGCCGGAGGGCTACGACGTGGTGGCGGTGTACCCCAATGCCAAGGTGGAACTCGTCTGAGCTGCTCCCGGAACTTCCAGTTCCTGTTTCTGCTTTTAATGCCCCCGCTCGGCCCGTGTAAATATGTTTGCCCCCTGACTCTTTAATAAACTCCCTGGCTCAGCCTTGAACATGTCAGTGCTCTGACCTGCCTCCCTCTAGGGCAAGCCATCACTCCCGAGTGCTGCCTCTGTTTGGGTGCCACGCATGTCCTAGGCACTGGGTGCATTGGCGAGCAAGACAGGTGCTGTGCTGTCTTCAAGGAGGCCACAGCCTAAATGGCTGGCAGATATAAATCACAAGAGGCAGTTATATTAATAGGGAGTTGAGATCTGGGGTGCTATAACTGATGTCACGCCAAGGGGTCTGATCTGGGTGGAACCAGAGAAGGTGTCAACTGAGAACTAAGGGATGAGGAAGGAAGAGTTCTACAGAATGAGAAATTGTGCATGCAGGGGTATGGCTGAAGTGAGCACAGACGGGAAAGGTCTCTGGCCACCAGCAGAGAGGGCAGCCCCTAGCAGCTGCAGGTGGGATTGCTGAGGCAGGGAAGGGGGCTGGGAAAGACTGCTGGCGGCGGTATCTGCCTCCTGGCTTTCTCCTGGCATCCTTGCGGGGGTTCTCCCTTCCTGCTCTTGGGCCCCCTCCCCACTATTCTTTCGGCGACCCCCTTTTTTTCCCCTTCCCCGCTCTCCACACTAGAGGGCGTGCTTAGAGAGTGCTGGGGGAGGGCCTGTGAGAGCCGGGAGTGGGCTGGGTTGGGGGAAGGGGTGTGGAGAGGGAAAAAGAGAAAGAGAGAGAGACAGGAGGAGGGCCTACGACCGCACCCTTCACGCAGCTCCTATCTCCAAAGCCAAGGGTAAACACAACCCCTTCTCCAAGGCTTGGAGGTTGGTTACAGGGTGGTGGGGCGACCTGGAGCCTTTCATGGATCGGTTGCACATGCCGGTACAGACTGGCACATTTTTAAAAAAATAAATGCTATCGGAGTTGGTGAGTTGTGGTTGTTCACAGGCAACAAACTGCCCTAGACTCCAGGTCACACAGATCTGCATTTTCCACACCGTGCTGCGGACCGGAAGCAACCTCATTCGCGGAGTCCAGTTTACTTAGCCCCGATTAAAGTACGTTTGTGCTATTTTCAATTTTGTATTATCACAAAAACCACAAAAGGCTTATCGGTTCTCACTCTTAACTATCAGCACACGACAGTGCCCATTTCCTCACGCTCTTGCCATCATAAGATATTATCTCTCTCTCTCTCTTTTTTTTTTTTTCATTTTTGTCAATCTGATGAGTAAAATGCCTTAGGTGCTTGCTTTAATTTGCATTTCTCTGAGTACCGGTGATGCGCATTTATTCAAAACATACTTTTGTTTGCTGTTGGGTGCTGAATGAACAGCTGGAAACTGAATGGTCTTCTCCCTCCAAGACTTCTTGTGTGAATTGCCCTAAACCCTTCACTCATTTCTCCGAGACTTATTTAACTTCTGTATGATAGGGCCTTTTCATACTTTTGTAGCGGTCTTTGTCACTGGACTTTATTCCACTTATCACATTGACTTAATTAGTACTGTCGTAGAGTTTAATATGCCAATATCTCCTTGTTCCTCATTTTTTACAAACATGTCAAGGCTGTTCTTCTACATTTCTAATCGTCAGGGATTAGACTCAGGATGTCAGGCTTGGAAAAACAAACTTATTTGAACTGCGACCCTGACTCTCCAGATTCATTTGGCAAGAACTGATGTAAAAGGTAGAGTTCTGTCCTCTACACTGTGATTCCGTGCTTACCCCTGCATTTATTCAGTCGTGGCATACATAATGTAAATTTTTATTTCTGATTACTTCTTGTAGACTTTGAGTTCATGCTTTAATTTATTGTTCTCCTGCCGTCTTCTCCTCTCCCTGAGGGAGCACAGGCCAGGGTGGTGGGCAGGTGCCCCCTGAGAAGTGAGGGGAGAAGAGACAGTCCCTGGACAGGACCCTGGAGTCCTGGGTCCTGGTCTTGCAGACAATCCCAGCCCCGACTCGCCATCGTCTCCTGCTCCGCAGAGGGTCAGAGGGTGACCTTGCAATGAGGCTGGGTCTGGAGCATTCAGAGGGTCCAGGCTGCACTCATGAGCTCACTTGAAGACCACACAGGAGTAGGGGGCTGCTGTGGAGACTCCACTTCCTCCCCATCCCGCCTCTCCTGCACACAAGGTCGTGGCCCTACCCTCTCTTAAGCGGGAGCCCTAAGGGACGACAGACAGCCAGGGAAGCCTTTCCGAGCAGGAGCTGGAGGAAAAATACCGAACCCTCACCCCAAGCCAAGCTGAAACCCACGGAGACTCGGCTCCCCACTCCCACCTGCCTCTGTGCCTCCCACAGCCACTTGGGCTAGCCTTAATCCTGGTGTTATACCCAGATCGCAGTATCCTCACCGACCAGAGACCACCAGGGAGACCGAGTCACACATGCAAAGGCAAAGGGATTTATTACGGGCTTAAGCTCGGGCTCACAGACTTCACCACCATATGGGTCCGTGCTGAGAGCCTCGAACAAGGGCAGAGTAGGGTTTTTATGGGGTTTGAGACGGGGTAGTTACAGAAGTTGTGACATGGGAACAGTGATCCAATCATAATTATTCAACATCATTGACAGCGGGTTTGACCATACACATTGTCTAGAGTATTCGTTACTTTTGGCGGGATCCAATTACAACATTTAGAGTACCTTTTAAATTCAACCAATCACAGAGCGAGCCTAGGGTCTTGTTCGGTGACTAACAGGTTAACTTTAACATTAGGTAACAGGGTCCTATCTATAGTTTCTACCTCCAGGCCTCTCCCTTAGTAATGCGGAGGGTGGTCGCTGGACTTTCCTGATTGGGTGTTGCAAGGGTGGTTTCTCCTGCCATGGGCAATGTGTAACTGCCTGACAGTTTCGGGAAAGCTGAAACTCAGGCCTTCTAGTTCAGAGGGGAAACTTAAAGCCTGTCATGGAGTCAGTTTGGTTTAGACGTTTAGACTTGTGGCCTTACACTGGGATGCGCAGTCACCCTCAAACCCCGCAGGACTACCCACTCACACTGAGGAGCCCTTGAGCCGCCTTGGCATCTTGTGCTCCCCTAAGATTAACATCACCCTGGCAGAGCTGGCAGCAACCAGAGCAGCCTTTGCCTGGGTAGGCATCCTGGTGAGAGGCTGGTGGGACATGAGCTAAGAGGAGTGTGGCCCAGAGCTGCGAGGCTGGTTTATCCTCTCTCTGTTTCAGGGCCCAGTCGCCCAACTACCTTCTCTGCCCAGGGGCCATGACTGAGCCCAATGTGGTGGGACAGGGTCCCTGCAAAGACAAGATTTCTGTGACCCAGGGTCCCAGTTCTGAGATACGGCAGCAGATGCCTTCTTAGGAGGAAACACCGATCCAAGACCCCTAACTCAGAGTACCCCAGCCCACCTGACCCAGACCGAATGCTCATTATTGATCCCTAACCTGCTCCTCTCTCAGGTCCTTACCCCAGAGGCCTTCAAACCAGAGATTTGGGTATCATCTTCTGCATCCTCACCCCAACCATCCCATCCTACCCATCCCTGTTTCTGGGGTTCTCCCTCCTAACCATTTCTGGGGCCTATTTCAGGGCAGCTGGAACATTCTCTCACTCCCTTGTCTCATGGACCCTTTCATGGCCCCCAGAGCTCTTAGAATAGAATCCCTGGTCTATCAGTTGTAGGCTTAGCATTTAAAGCCTCTCTTACCGGGGACGCCTGGGTGACTCAGTCAGTTAAGCGTCTGACTTTGGCTCAGGTCATGATCTCACAGTAAGTTGGAGCCCCATGTTGAGCTCTGTGCAGACAGCTCAGAGCCTGGAACCTGCCTCAGATTCTGTGTATCCCTCTCTCTTTGTCCCTCCCCCTCTCACACGCTGTCTCTTTCTCTCTTTCAAAAATAAATAAACATTAAAAGAAATTTAAAAAAATAATAACTCCTCTCTGACCTGTGTTGCTGACTGCTTGGTCTCACTTCCTCTGCTATACCAGACAGTAGACCTTTCTCCAACCTGTCCTGCCCTTTCATACCTCTCAGATCTTACCTCACATTCAAAATCTCACATTCAAAATGCCTTTATTCTTTCTTCTCCATTCAGCAAACTACTACTTACTCTTCAAGGCTCAACTCCACTGTCCCCGCCCTTCGAGCAAAGCCTTGGCCCACCCATCCCCAGGCAGAGTCGTAACTCACATCCACATGCCCTCCACCCCATCCTGTCCATTCCTGCCTCATGTTTCTGGCATGATCTATTATCTCCTTTGTAAGAGCCTGCCCCAGACCTAATCCATCCTGTCCAGACCCCAACCCAGGTACAGAGAGGTGCAGGAACCCTAGGGCCAACACCCTGCTCCCCACACACTACACACACACACACACACACACACACACACACACACACACACACATGCATTATTGGCCTCCCTGCCTCCTACCTCCTTCCTCCTCACCTTGCTGTCCTGGCTTCTGCTGGCATTCTTCCCAAACCTTCAAGGGGAGGTAAGTCCTGGATCCCTTCTACATCCTCCACAGCCTCCCTGTGGCATTCTCAGCCTCAACTCACTCATTCAAGCAGTTATGTACTATGAATCTACTATGTCCCGGGCATTGTGCTTCGTTTGTGGAAAACATTTTGAACACATATAAAATAAGTACAGATTATAAACACTGCCATAAAGGAAATAAATCAGATATTACAGTAGAGAATTAGTGATCCTTTTGTATATGGAATTTAGAAAGATCTCACAGAGGTGACATTTGAGCAGAGTCCTGAGGTGATAAGGGAGCATCTGTGTGGGTATTCAGGGAAATTGCACTGTAGGCAGAAGGGGCAGGAAATAGAAAGGTGCTCTGTGGGTCAGGGAAAGAGGCACATGCCTGCCATGTTCTAAGAACAGTGAAGAAATGGGGTGTTCAGTTAAGCATCTGACTTTAGCTCAGGGCATTATCTCACACTCCGTGAGTTCAAGCCCTGCTTTGGGCTCTGTGCAGACAGCTCAGAGCCTGGAACCTGTTTCGGGTTCTGTGTGTCCCTCTCTCTCTGCTTCTCCCCCTTCTGATGATCTATCTCTCTCTTTCTCAAAAATAAACAAAAAAAATTTTAAATATGGCTAGGAGTAATAGATGAGGTCAGAGAGATGTGGGAGGTAAGAAAGCTGATCACGTTGACCCTGTAAGCCACAAGAAGGACTTTGACTTTTATTCTGAGATGAGAAGCCAGAGGAGTGGCATGACCTGGACTTTTAAGTTTTAACCAGGATCACCCTGGCTCCTTTATGGAGAATAGACTGTAAGGAGCAAAGGTGGAAGCAGGGAGAGCAGTTAGTAGGCATGACTGCATTCATCCCTAACTAATCTCTAACTAAACCATTTCCCCCTGGTTCCATAGTTCCGGACACCACCCAGGCCCCCACTGTCTCTTGCCTGGGTGCTATAAGGTGCCTCCTGCTTGGCCTTGCTGTTTTCTGTCTGGCCCCTCAGTCCTTCCTCCACAGAAGAGCAAACGGAGCTATTTAAAATGCAAATCTGATTATGTCACTCCTGTCTATTAAAGCTTCCATAGCTCCTCATTGCTCTTAGGACAAAGTCTAAATTCACAATCCCAGCCCACAAAGCCACAGCAGCTGCAGCCTCTGCTGGTCCCTGCTAACAGCCCTGCCTCATGCCCTAACGGGCAGCACTTTCGTGCTGGCCTATAAAGATTAGGTCATGAAGCTCTCCTCCAGACCCCTGCAGCCTTCCTTGATGCTCCAAGGAGCCTGAAATGAAAATGGAGTCCTTCTCCCTAGTTCTATGTGTGACAAGCTTTGTTTGCCTCACCTCCATCCCTGAGATCCAAGAAAAGGCATAAGGGCAGGAGAGACCCACATGCTGCTTGGGCTTCACACTAGCCCTCTCTCTGGGCCGAGGATCCAAGCCTTCTAGGGGCACAAGAGCCTGGCTCTGAGCCACAGCTAATGAACACCTGAGTTGGGGGATGTTGTGAGCTGCTCTGTGATGCCCAGATGACTGGGCTGTGGGCCCAAAGTCCCTCTGCCCACCTGGGGAGTGGCTTGCCCCCTCCTCAGCCTCTGCGTCTCCCTGCCCAGCTTACCTGCACTCTCAGTCTATCTCTGACTGCTCCTTTTAACCCAGGGTAACACCTCTTGCCATCAGGCCCTAGGCCAGACCCTGATTTGCTCTTTACAAGTCTGAATAATTTCCTGATTTATTATTTTCCCACATAATATTCAGTATTTTTCCACACAATGTTCCTCAGTACCTCTGAATGGAGTTGGAAGTCTTAACAAGGATTGAGGTAATGAAGAGGCCTCTGTAACAAGCAAGGATGGGGGCGCCTGGGTGGCTTAGTCGGTTAAGCGGCCGACTTCGGCTCGGGTCATGATCTCACCGTTCGTGGATTCGAGCCCCACATCAGGGCTCTGTGCTGACAGCTAGTTCAGAGCCTGGAGCCTGTTTCAGATTCTGTGTCTCCCTCTCTCTCTGACCCTCCCCTCCTCATGCTGTCTCCCTCTCAGAAATAAATAAAACATTAGAAATTTTAAGAAAAAAAAAACAAGCAAGGATGATCCTCCTGTGCCCCCTTTACCACAAGTGTGAAACTCTATTTGAGTTCCCACAGAAATCAAATGTCTTCTTTGCTCCTACCTAACAAATGATTTGTAACCATTTGCTGTTGAAGGCAGAGGCTCGAAATCCCAGGAGAGGCTGCCAGAGGCCTCACCTGTTCCCATAGAGTGTGGGGTTGGCTTTAGCCCCTCAGGCTCAGACACCTGACTGATCAGCCCCATGAGGGGGTCTGTCTCCCCAGTGGCCCTGGTTATCCAGGCTCTGCGGCTGAATCACTGCACCACACACTGGCTTCTTCACCGACAAGGGTAACTGTAGAAGGACACCTAGCTGCTTTCCAGGGCATGTTTCAGCTAAGGGCATGTTTTCATGGGAAGCCAGAGCACAGCCACAGACTTAGAGAAAGAGATGCATGTTGGATAATAACTATAACAAGAGCTGATGTGTCCCAGGCCTCCATCCCTGAGTCCTCAGTGGACTGATATTACTCTTCCTTAATCCTCACATGAACTGGAAAGGAAGTGTAGTTATTACCCTCATTTTATGGATGTGTGCAGAAATGTTGAGAAACTTGCTGGCTTCAGGTACTCGTGAGCTAATCTTGATGGCAAAGGCACTCAGAGTAACCGCAAGTACTCCTCTTCCCTGGAGAGCACTGCCTGCCCTACCAACAATCTGGTGACTCTGACCAGGTCACTTCTGAAGGGTGTGAAGCTGTCCATCTACTACCTCCACATCAGGAATCTTCCCTGCCTTCTCTCCCTCCCTGACACCCATATCCAACTGGTCATCAAAACCTGCACTTGCTACCTCCTGAGCAGCACCAGAATTCATCTTTCTAGGCCACCACCACCGTCACCCTCTTGGATGCCTACAACACTCTCCCTGGGGCCTCTGCTTCCACCTTAGCTCCCTTCCTTGCATTCTCAATTTGGCCACCAGAGGGAACTTTCTAAAACACAAATCTCAGGTTTTATTCTGACTCCTTGTCCTCAGAATGAAATCGAGCACCAAGTAACAATTAGGAATTTTTAGGGGCGCCTGGGTGGCTCAGTTGGTTAAGCCACTGACTCTTGATCTCAGCTTAGGTCACGATCTCATGGTTTGTGAGACTGAGCCTCGCGTCTCACGTTGAGCTTTGCTCTGACAGCACAGAGCCTGATAGGGGTTGTCTCTTTCCCCCGCCTCTCTCTGCCCCTCCCCTGCTCATGCAATTTCTCTCTCTCTCTCTCAAAATAAATAAGTAAACTTTTAAAAAGTTCAAAAAAAGTTTTTATGGTTAAGCATGTTCTAGCCTCTACCAATCTTTCCAACCTCATCCTTCTGCCTTCTTCCACCACTGGTTGGTTAGTGCTCGCGTGGGCAAGAGTCTGAACTGGAGCAGACTGTTCTGATGCCAGGAAGTGGCCCACAGACACACATGTGTTGCCTGCAGGCCCTGTTGGCCAGAACCAGCAGAAGCGGAGCTCATCCTATTAATGAGGCTGCCGGGAGGACGCCTTTCTCATGCTCTGAGCAGCATCCGGTGAGGGGCAGCACAGGCTGCGTCCTCCTAGTCACCTCCAACTAGGATGACTGAACCCTCCTCCTGTGGCTTCAGATCCTCCCAGCCCACTGCTCACTGCAGGCACTGAAGCCATGAGATGGCCCGATCTCACTTCTCACTGGGATCTTTTGCTGCTCCTGGGCTTCTTTGACACTGAGGCATGGAACACACACAGAAACCTGCCCAACACTTAGGCATGTGCAATCTGGAAGTGTGGGAGATTCAGCATGCAAAGGGGCACACCTGAGCCAACGAGGGATTGAAACCTATGGATAAATGTTGCCTACTTCTGAACCTGAGACAGACAGTTCTGAGACATGTTCCTCCAGTTTCCCACAACTGTAAACACCTCTGTGTGGTACTTGTAGTTGCTTTTTTTCTGTCACCCTCTGTAGTCCTTTACTCCTGTTCCCATAGATCCCTTCCCAAATGGAAGGCAGACGTGCAAGGGAGGGGTTTTACAAGTGGAACATTCACCTTTCAAAAAGGGTTAAGGACAGGAGCCTGGGTAGCTCAGTTGGCTAAGTGTCCGACTTTGGCTCATGTCATGATCTTGCAGTTTGTGGGTTCGAGCCCCGCTTCGGGCTCTGTGCTGACAGCTCAGAGCCTGGAGCCTGCTTCCCATTCTGTGTCTCCCTCTCTCTCTGCCCCTCCCCTGCTCACACTCTGTTTCTCTCTCTCTCTCAAAAATAAATAAAACATTAAAAAAATTTCAAAAGGGTTAAGGAGCCCCTTAATTTTTAGTAAGTAGACTGGTAATAATCCCAAGTGTGGAATGGCAAAACTCTGATCCATGGTAGCTTAGAATGAGATACAAGTAGAAAATGAAACATTTGGCTTGTACCAGTGTTTTTTAACCATAGGGTGATTTTACCCGACACCCCCACACTCCCAGCCCAGGGCATTGTCTAGAGATATTTTATTATCACAACTAAAGGGCAATGTCACTGACATTCAGTAGGTAGAGGCCAGAAATGCTACTGAACACCCTAAAATGCATAGGACAGCCCCCTACGATGAACAAGAATTATCTCCCCAAACCTCAATAGTGCCAAAGTTGAGAAAGCCCAATTATGGCACACAGAATGCATGAGGACAATGGTGATTACAAGGACCATAGAGTTGACTAGCTTTTGCTAAGTGCTTTAGAAGCCTTGAAAAAAGAAAATGATAGGCCCAAGTCAGGCAATTACAAACCCACAGCACACTGTGAAAGGCAGGAAGCCACCACTGCAGTTCCTAAAGAGACCTTCATCTTCCTTCAGGGAAGATTGTGCTGGAAATCAAACCCAGGATTTAATTGTAAGAGTAGGACAGCCACATCAAAAGGCTGCCTGTACAGCCTAGATGGGTCTCCAGTGACAAATCATGGCCCTGATAGAAAATGCATAGGACCCCGGAACACAGAATAGAGACATTTCGGTAAATTAATGTGAGAATTTTGAATTCCTAGACTTCCCCAAATCTTCAAGGTCAACAGCAGCAGCTCTCTTCCCCTTGCTATAGGAGAGTAGCTTTCCTTTCTGGGAATCCTGCCAAGACTCCTCTAGAGGCAAGTGGCTCCAAAGATGATGCTTATCCTCCTCAAGACCCTTCTCTGCCCATCCCTCTCCAACTGCCTGCAGACCAACAACCAGGATGAAGTCTCAGCACAGCCTAGGTGGGGAAGTGTGGTCCCTGATCCACAAGGGAATGGCACACACATTGAAAAAATAACAAGAACTGTGTTCAGGTGGAAACAGGGGTAACATGTGGCAGTTTATTAACCTAGGAGTACTCTCTCATTACTCTGGGTTTAACATACAAGCAAGGATGAAGAAAACCATCTTCATTTCCTTCCTGAAAGAGCTCTTTGACACTTGGACACAATGACGGCCTACAGAAAGAAGGTGGAGAAGCCAGAATTTTCTTGACACACTACAAAAGGAGGTAGAAGGCTCAGGGGAGTGAGAATGTATTTATCATGCAAGACCAGAGAACCTATTACCAGATTGCATTCCCAAGGCAAGTCCAGAGGACACTCCCTTCTCTAAGGCAATACAAAATGCACAAGTGAGGATCCCTAGTGTCAGTGAGGAAATGCTCCTAGAATAGCAGAGGCTGAATGGTGACACAATCAACAGGGGCAGGGTGGAGGTCATTACAAGACCAAAGTAGCAACCAGCATGCTTTGACCTACAGCTATGTGGTGATGGCCAATTGCTGGGACGAAAATAAATGGGCAGAAGACCAGGTGTTCCCTGTGTAACAATCTCACCTCCAAAATCAAGAGCTAGTAAGCAGAAGGCTGATGGCGGTGCCATAGAGGAAAATAGTTTTTTCTCATAAATTTCCCAGATCTAGGCCAGTTCACAGGCTCCAAGCCTACTGATTGAAAAGAAGGCCAAGTCTTAAGAAAAAACCTACCTACACTGCCAAAAGTGTATATGATAATTGTTTTTCTAATCTCTTCCCACAAGGGACCTCTGGCTATCTTAGTCCGCTCAGGCTGCCATAGCAAAATACCACACTGGGAGGCCTAAATGACAGAAATTTATTTATCACAGTTCTGAAAGCTGGAAAGTCCAAGATCAAGGTGCTGGTGGATATGGTTCCTCATGAGAGTCCTTCTGGCTTATAGATGGCCACCTTCTTGTGAGCTCTCCAGTGTCTCTTTTTTATAAGGGCACTCATCCCATCATAAAGGCTCTGCCCTCATGATCTCATCTAAACATAATTAGTTTCCTAATCCTTCCTAAAGGCCCCATCTACAAATATGATTGAGGATTAGAGCTTCCACATATGAATTTGGGGGAGACACAGTTCAGTTCATAGCAGTCATCTTTTACCAGAGCAATTCTGGCCTGGGGAAAGGGAAAGTCCTAGACCTTTCAAGGGCATTTGGATTCCAGAGTATGATCTAGTATTGATTGCCAAGGGTTGGGAAACACCATCATGGGCCCCCAGTTAGACTGGAGGCTCATGAAAGTCAAGTGGTAAACAGAGTTCTCATTCAAACAGGTCTATTGGATGTAAAGATCCATATTGTGGCGGTCCCTGAGGGCATAACTGTGATAGCTATGCTGAGAAGCTGGCACGACCCTCACATTTGCCCCCTGCCCTAATAGTTAAGAGCCATTATGGTAGGTAGGGACAAATATAAGCCTCTAACATGCCCACATTTTTGACCAGTTTATTAAATCAGAAGTAATACCACATCTTGGGAGGAATTGCAGAGATGAGCACCAACATCAAAGACTTTCTTTTTCAAGATCCTTCAGTAAGGAGTATCAAAAGCTATTTGCTTTTCTGTGGGATGAATAACAGTACATATTCACTTTCTTGCCCCTGAGGTACGTCAGTTCACACACTCTCTGTCACAATACAGCAATCAGTGACTTGGACTATACTGCTTTTCCCTAAAACATTATGATAGTCCATAATTGATCACATAATGCTAATATGACCTAACGAGCAAAACTAAGGAAGTATTCTAGATGTACTAGTAAGACACATGCATGCCAGAATATGAGAAATAAAAAGTATGAAGATTCATGGCTTTCCACATTGGTGACATTTTTCTCTTCCCCTTTTGCTCCGGAATGAGTTAAGTGTACGTAAAAATAAACTATTGCTTCTCGGCCTTTTGGCTAAGATCAAGTATAAAATAAACAAATTAGAAAATAAACCCTTAGATCCACTGCCATGGCCAATCCTATTTCATCTATATCCTCATTTGCTTCTTCTATCCCATAGTATTTTGAAGCAAATTGGTAAAATTATTAGGGAACCAGTAGTATGGAGTATGTCAGGTGATCCCCTATCAGGTAAAGTCAAGTTGTTGTACCCTGTACCCTCCACCACGAATAAAGATGTAGTGCTTGGTAAAAATACTTCTGTGATTCATTTACTGGGTGCCTTGGAAGGCTCCCAATTTTGAACGAAGCCCAGAGCAAGAGAGAGCTCTACGGTGTGTGCAACTTTGGTACTAGGTCCCTTACTATTTTGTTCATCTGATGCAGCAGAATCAATGGTGTTCATACTGATAAGAATGCTGAGTAGACCCTCTGGTAAGTTTTAATAAAAGGGTTTCAGTAGCAATCTCTAGAATTCCGGAGCAAGGTCATGTGTTCTGCAGTAGAGAGCTATTTTGAAAAGCAGACTTTTGGCCACAGTAAAAACTAAATGCTTGGCAATGGGACCTCAAGGGTCTACACAACTAGAGATGTCCAATGTGAGCTGAGTATTGCCAAATTTTGTCAGGTTATAAGAGTAAGCAAGCACATTGGCAAACCATCATGTAATAGAAATGGTAGAGTTGTGACAGGTCCAAACAGGTCCACAGTGTTCATGAAAGTTTGTGAACAAGTGGCTCAGTCTCCTAGGACACCTTCCTTGGCTACACCAGCCCTTTCCTCTCAACTCAAACTATGGTCTTGTGGGGTTGGTTCTCTATAACCAAATAATAGAGGGGAAAAATATTCATCCCTGACTCACAGATGGGTTAGCTTGATACTAGCTAAAAAATGGATTGTTACTGCAACAAAGCCCCACTTGGGAGAGGCCCTAGACAGTGTTGAAGGGGAATCTTCCCAATGAGTCTACCTTTAAGCAGTGTGCTTGGGCATTTCTTTTGTATGGGGGGCAAAATGGTTCAAGGTATACTGATGGGCAGTGTCAAATAGTTCACTTGAGTAGTACCCGTTCTGCTGTCACACATGCGCAATCTAGAAGTGCAGAGAAGTTAACTGATGGAACCAGAACTGGGAAACAAATGCCTCCTCATTCTATATGGCTCTTTAGAAGGTCCCAGTGGGATCGACCTAATAGGATCTCTGTCACCTATAGCAATGAGGTTTGGAGAAAGGCTGAGGCAAATGAAACTAGTGAGGCACATGTGTCAGGTCGAAAATCTAAGGGGGCACCAAGAAATTCCATAATCAAAGACAATAATATTTTAATATAGTATTTAAAAAATCATAATCAATATAAAAACCCATGATCAACAAAATCAGAATTTTAAGTAAAGATAGGATCAATATTACTAATTTTTTTCCTTTGGCCTCAGGATCCAATATGTTTCAGCACAGCATAATCACTGACCCTGGTGCCAATAACCCCCCAGTCACAGTCTTTGCTGGCCTTACTTTCTTTCCTGTTCGCTGTTCCTAGCCCCTCACTCCTTTTCTTGGGATCATTGCTCAAAATGAATTATCTTCACATAAATTCCTATCTCATGCTTTGCTTTTATATTGAGGGAGAGGGGAAAGATGGGCTTCAAGCTCAGTAACACAATGGCCACATAAGATATTATTTAAAGAATACTTTTAGAAGTAAAGGGATGTGCTTTTAATAATTTCACAGGACTAACATGCATAAATCAGACCTGTCCTAGCACATCAGGACATATGGTCTCATTAAAGAAAAGGAAACAGCAAGGGACCTCAGTGGCTCAGTCGATTAAGTGTGAGAGTCTTGATTTCTGCTCAGGTCATGATCTCACAGGCAGTGAGATGGAGCTTTGCCCTGCACCCTGCACCCTGCACCAGGCTCACACTGGGCATGGAGCCTGCTTAAGATTCTCTCTCCCTCTGCCCCTTACCTGGTCTCTCTCTCTCTCTCTCTCTCTCTCTCTCTCAAAATAAATTAACTTTAAAAAAAAAAAAAGAAAGAAAGAAAGAAAGGAAAGGAAAGGAAACAGGTTCAAAGGGACTGAGAAAAGGAATGTGAAGCCAGCCTAAGAGGTTAGACTGCAAACTACATAAAAGGAGGAAGAAATGTCCCTCAGCCACTTAACCAGGATCTGGAGAAGCAAACACACATTTGTATACAGTCTCCAAAGAGGTAGGGTCTTGGGCCTGTCAACCTCATGAGCCTGCCTTCTGCACCCCAGGACTCAGACCACAGCCTGGGCTAGCTCACACAACAGCAGGGGCCCTTTGGCGGGCACTTAAATATTTAAGCTCCCTGCTCTGGCTTCCCTGCGGGATCTGGCCAAACTGGACCTTCTCCTCCTCCCTCCCTCCGTTCCTGGACTGGGGGGCGGTCCCTTCTGCAACCTAGCCAGAGACCTTCCAGTCCCAGAAGGCTCCGGCAGTCAGCCCCAATAAAGAGCCCTGGGAGTATGAGGAGGGTATGGGGGTATGAAGGAATCCAAATCAGACCCCAGAAGTGGTGACAGGAGCGCCTTCATTACTGTGCTCTCACAAAGGACCAGACTTCGTGCTCCAGGTGGATCCTGGACCGACCCCCTAGCCCCTTCCTCAGCGCCTGTCTCTGACGCAGTGTGACCTTGCTCATCCCTTCCATGCTCTGGGCCTGGTTCCCCCTTTTCTTAAAGTGAGGCTCCAGACTGGCCAGAAGACGCTTTCTGGAGCAGCGGGGGATGGTGATTGAGTCCGGCCGTCCTCGTCCTCGGATGGGTGGGGAGTGAGCGCCCTGTCGCCTGGTGCCAGCCACTTGCACTTGCGCGGCGTGCGTGCCAGTGCAGAGGTCGCACTCCTATCACCCCTGTGCTCACAGAAGCTTCTCCCGAGCACCAACTCCACGGACTCGCCCGTCCGCGCTGCGCCCGAGGACACCTGAACTCGGGCCCTGGACTGGTAGGGCCACCGAGAGACCTCTGCCCCAGGCGAGGCCTGGAGCGACGCCAACGGGGAGGGCCAAGGCCGACCTCTCCAAGACCTCGCAGTCCAGCCTCGGCTCCTGCCTTTGGTCCGCTCTTCCCTTAGGAGCTTCGGTCTGGGAGCTCCGCGCTTGAGGTCTCAGGGGACCCGGGGTGCGCGGGAGCAGGGCTCCGCTTCACCGAGCCGCTGCGAGCCGAGTCCCACTCGGCCGCGGGGTCGCAGGGGCAGGGGGGCGGAACACCAGGCGGAGCCCGCGGGGAGCCCCACCCCTCCCTCGCGGCCGCCCTCCACTCCCCTCCCGGCCCCTGCCGCGATGGGGGTGTGGTCCCGAGTGTCTCCAGTGGCTTCTAGCTTTGCTACCCGCTCCCGGGAGCGTTCCAACGCCCGCAAACTGTTTCCCGGGAACCCTCCGCGGCCGGGGGCCCCAAATTCCCGCAGCCTGCTTGGCCTCCGAGAACGTTCTGACACCTTCGGGAAACGCCCTCGGCCGCACGGCTCGGTCCGGGGACCGCTCTTCGCACTCCTCGTTGCTGGGGCAGAGCAGCGGTGGGAAGCATGCGGGACTACGACGAGGTGACCTCCTTCCTGGGCGAGTGGGGGCCCTTCCAGCGCCTCATCTTCTTCCTGCTCAGCGCCAGCATCATCCCCAACGGCTTCAACGGAATGTCAGTCGTGTTTTTGGCCGCCACCCCGGAGCACCGCTGCCGGGTCCCCGACACGGCGAACCTGAGCCGCGCGTGGCGCAACCACAGTGTCCCGCTGCGGCTGCAGGACGGGCGCGAGGTGCCTCACAGCTGCCGGCGCTACCGGCTCGCGGCGATCACCAACTTCTCGGCGCTGGGGCTGGAGCCGGGGCGCGATGTGGATCTGGAGCGGCTGGAGCAGGAGAGCTGCCTGGATGGCTGGGAGTTCAGCCAGGACATCTACCTGTCCACCATCGTGACCGAGGTGGGTGTGTGAATGACCCTGCATCCGCCTCAGACCCCTTGAGACTCCCTGCCAGTGCCCGGGTCCCCGTTTCCCACTCGCCATCAAACCTGACTGGCAAGCAACTGGGTTATGCTTCTCTAACACACGTGTGCCGCCCATGAGCAGGGCTCCAGTGAGGCTTATTCCTGAGCGGCCCAGTCTAGCATGGAGGGGATGGAACAGGGAGTGTTGCCCCCAACTGTCTTTTCCTTTCTGAGTTTCACAACAGATGAAATTGTTTCCCAAGGGGCCGAGTCCCAGACTGCTCAGATGCACAGTCTGATTCAAGTTCCTGCTACTCATATGAGGAAACGTGTGGGGATTTCTGCTGAACCCAACTGCAGACAAAGAGAAGAGCCTTGCTGCAGGGCAGGCTGTGGGCAGGTCTGACCTGTTTCCTAGCCACAGAGGTCTGGAGGAATCAAAGGGTCTACGAAGCTCAGGGTCCTGTCTTGAGGCTCCAATTTCTCTGATAAGGAGCAGAGGACCTCCTGATGCTGATTGGGTACCGGGGACCACAGTTGCCTGCCCCCAGCGTAAAGAGATTGACTCAGAGAGACTTCTCTGAGTATAGGATCTGGAAGAAGTGGGCTGGCGTTCCAGCTTATGCCATTAACACCTTAGGATCCTAAGTGGTTCGGTGACACATTTTCTAAGTTTCAGGAGTCAGGCTACACACATACTTCGTCCCTGACACTTCTTGCTTCACATCTACCATGGGCCATGGGATGCTGTGTCCTTCTGAGGAGGGCATCCCTAGACTAGTCTCCTGCTGTTGATCAGGCAGGTAGGATTTCCCAGCTTCTGACTCTGCCCCTGCTCTATGTTCCTCCCAAGGAAAACCCCAGTATGGCCCCTCTTAGTCCTTAATCCTCTTCTCTCAGCACAGTGTAGCAATCATCAGACACCGTGTCTGGCCTCATGCTGGGCCCTAGGCTACAGACAATTGGAGTGTAGGTCCTGATTTCCAAGCTCAGTTGCCCATGCGGCACACTGGTCACGTTATAGAGAGGGCTAATATCAACCCTGGTTAGTAATAGGGTTCTGGAGGCTGAATTCAAGTTCTGGCTGGCTTGTTGTATGACCTGGAGCAATATATTACCATCTCTGTGTGGATAACAGGGTGAGGAAATACTTCAAGAAAGAGTGATAAAATTAGAGCTGAGTCTGAACATATGAGTAGAACTTGTCCAAGCAAAGAACATGGCAGATTCTGTGGATGGAATCTTCATAGATCGAGGCAACTGGTGTTCAGGAGAATGACAGGTGAGGCTAGATATACCTACAGAGATCCTTTCACAGCGGATATGGTAAAAATGTTGAGTAATTGACTTTATTTTGAGGACAGTGAAGAAATAATAAGGGTTCTAAGCAAGTGGTAACATGGCCAGATTTGGGTTTTCAGCAGAAGCTTACTCTAGCTGCTATGAAAAGCAAGAAGACCAGTGAGGAATCTGTGGGAGTTTCCTTGACAAGAGACTGGTGGCCAGCCAGGGGTGGTGGATACAGAATCGATAGGGCCTGTGGGGAGTGGACTCAACCTGCGAACCACCTCTGAATCCCTCCAGCATTGCCACCAGACCTACCTTGGACCCTGAGGTGACTGTGCGTCTCTCATACTGACCTCCTAGCTGAGGCTCCTAGTGGGTGCCCACCCCCTTCCCACAGCCTGGTCCTGGGGCATCTAAGACTGGGGGTCAGCTCACCCCACCTCAGTTCCTGGAAGTATCATTAGAACTTGAACTGGAGCTGGCCCCACTACCTGCAGCACCCCTAAAAACTGACCTCTTTTCCCTTCCTCACTGGTGTCATCGACCTCATGGTGTGAAGGGTGGGTAGCTGCTGGCCTTCAAGGCCATAGCTCCCCCTGTTGTGCCCCGCTTAAAGGGTCCGCTGGGCACCTCTGGGGATGCACATCATCACACACTCACACAGGAAAATGGTTTGCTTTCCTTGGAATCCTTTCCCTTCTTTGCTTCTTTTTTTGGTGGTGGAGTAAAAGACAAATGGATGCTGGTGTTTGGGAGGAAGGAGAGGAGAACCACCGGCGGGGGGGGGGGAGGGGGTTGGGGGGGACGTGACTCTTCACAGAGAGATGGTGACACAAGAAGTTCTGGAGTCAGACTGGAGGGCCACTTCTGACCCCACCCCTAGCCATTTGGCTGACTTCAGCAGTTACATCACTGCTCAAAGCCTCAGTTTCCTTAACTATGAAACAAGATACAAGGGTGTGAAAATCTGCTTGACATTATTAATCAGTACGGAAATGTGAATCAAAAACACAATGAGATATCATCTCACACCCATTAGGATGGCTGTTGTATGGAGAAATTGGAACTCTTGTGCACTGCTGGTAGGAGTGTAAAAAGGTGTAGCCACTATGAAAAACAGTATGGAAGTTCCTCACAAAACTACAAGTAGAATGACCATTGAATCTAGCAATATCACTTCTGGGTATATATACACAAGAATTGAAAGCAGAGTCTCAAAGAACTACATGTACGGTTATGTTCATAGCAACCTTATTCACAACAGCCAAAAGGTAAAAGCAACCCAGGTGTCCATCAGTGGGATAAATGGATAAAGAAAATGTGGTGTATGCATACGATGGAATGCTATTCAGCCTTAAAAAGGAAGGAAATTCTGACATGTGCTACAATACAGATGAACCTTGAAGACATGCTAAGTGAAATAAGCCAGTTGAAAAAGGACAAAAGCTGTGTGGTTTCACTTATGTGAGATATAAAGAGTAGTCAGACTCATAGAAACAGGAAGAAGAATGGTAGGTAATAGGGGCTAGGGGCCGCAGGGAATGGGGAGATGTTCAATGGGTATAAAATTCAGTTTTGCAAGATGCAAAGAGTTCTGGAGATGGCATTACAATATGAATATATTTAACTCTATTGAACTGTACACTTAAAAATCATTAAGATGGTAAATATTATGTTATGTTTGGTATGTGTTTTGTTTTTAATTTTTTTAAACGAGAGTCATAAGAGTTCCCAGCTTCTCTGAGTTGTTGGGAGGACTCGGTGAGGCCATGCTACATCCCCCAGCATCAGCAAATGGCCATAATCGGTCGGTGGGTGAGGAGAGGTGAGGGCAGGACCTCTTCACCTCTGGCTACACACCCCGGGCATTGTCGGAGCTATACTAAGGCCCAGGTGGCAGCCAGTATGATGGGTGATGAGTTCTGCTGGAGGCTGAAACTCTGTCCCCTTGGAATAGTTCCATGACCCACAAAATAGATCATAGGTCCAAACTGACACTAAGCCAGTGCCCATGGGAGAAATGGCCCCAGCTCTCCCACAGGCTGAAGCTCAGGGGCCCTGTACAGGTTCTCTGCATCCCAGCTAGCATAATACAGGGAGAGGGAGACTGTTTTCTCAAATTGTTTCTGCCTTCCTCCTCCATGCAGGATCTCCCACTGGGCATACCCTCTGGGAAAGCTGAACCAACACCTGACCCCTGCAGGGATGGCAAGGTCAGCCAAGAACCCAAGTATGGCATGTGCTGCTCTGGAAATGCCTTGCATACAATGCCAAGAGGCAGGAGTCTGGTGTCTGAGTTGGGACTTGTGTGAATGCATCTGTCTGTGTATATATGCATAAGGTAGTTTCCTTCCTCGGGGGCTGTTTATGAAGTCCGATTTATTATTCCTGTGCAGTTATTAAGAATCACACTTTTAAAAGCTTCATTTTGAAATGAGTTTTGATTTAGAGAAAAATTGTGAAAATCGTACAGAAAATTCACATACACCCTCCAACCAGCTTCCCTTCATGTTAACAATTTATTTAACAACCATAATTGACGTATCAAAACCAGGAAATTAATGTTGGTTACAATATTCTTAACTAAACTACAGCTGGTATTTGAATTTCACTGACTTTTCCACTAATGTTCTTTTTTGGTGTTTGGGTCCTATCCAGATGCCCACATTGTATTTAGTTGGTGTGACTCCTTAGTCTCCTTCAGTCTGTGAGAGTTCCTCAGTCTTGTCCTATCTTTCATAACCTTAACCCTTTTTATGAGTCTTCCAGTTATTTTCATGAATGTCCCTTGGTTTGGATTTGGGTGATTCTCTCATGATGAGATTGAGTTTGTGCCCTTTTTGGTAAGAATGTCATTGAAGCGATATGTCCGCAGGGCATCGTACCAGTGGGTATATTATGTCGATATGGCTTGTTAATGGAGATGTCAGCCTTGATCACTTGGTTAGTTGGGTTCTGCTGGGTTTTCCCACCATAAAGTCACTATTTTTCCCCTTCCCAATTGATATATATCTTGGGAGAGATACATTGGAACTATACACATATCCTGTTTATCCTCAAACATTTGGTGTTTGCCTAATGGCGATGTTGCATCTCCCACAGTCCTTTTAGTTTCTTCTAATTTATTAATAGGAATTCTTCTGTAGATAAGTGTTTCTCCTTCCCTGTCATTTATTTATTCAATTATTGCTTTATATTAGTACAGACTTGTGTAACCTAAAGCTATCCTTATTTATTTTGTTGCTTCGGCTGGTCCAGCTTGAACCAGGTTATTGTTCACTTTAAAGACAGAGCATGTAAAAATCCCAGGAAAAGGTCCTTCTTTTGCCTCTGGGGTCAGGGCTGGAGAAGCCTATGTTTTCCCCTGTGGGGAGGGTGCCAGACACCTCTTAGCTTCATTATCTGCAGAGTGGCAGTGCAAAAACAAGAGCAGGGACTGGTGGTATCTGGCTCAACAGATGGGGACTGAAACTTCTGTTGAGGAAGGAAGGGACCCCAAGGATCCACAAGCCATCTGATATGGAGTCTTGTTGCAGAAGCCTACTGCAGGGGGGAGCCCAGTTGCAAAGGGCGTAGCTCTCCCTACAGCCCTTCAGGGCCACAGACCCCAAAGAGCAAAGGGCCTGTGTGTGAGGAAACTCAAAGGCCTCCTGAAGGCTGAAGAAGCAGAGAGGCAGCTAATGTCTTGCTCTCCTGGGAGCCTATATTTATCAGAAGGGCCACAAGGCAAGCAGGGGGGGTGAGCCTGGCTCCTGGCCAAGGTATAAGCATCGACCGTCCTTTGCCTCCAATGTGTCTGGTTTTCTCATGGAACATCATGTAGATTGACCCCCTTTACTCTACAGGCTGGCAAACTAGGCAGTCACTTCTGAGCTGGGTACCGCTTCTCCCAGGCCCATGCTCCATGAGTCCCGTGAGATCCTTTTTTTGGTGAGGACCAGCTTTCTGTTGTCAGGCTGCCGGAGGCCTGAGGTAGGCTTCTGTCCTCTCCTGCAGCTGGCTGCATGCAGCCTTTAGGAATCCATGGATGGAGCTGCCTATGGCTATGCCCTTGAGCATGATACAGCCTCCAGCAAAGGCTCTGGACCTCTAGAGACCCTAGCCTTGTGCCACCTTTCCTGGGACCTGGAGTCAGGGCACGGACAGAGCAGGACGTACTGATTCTCCACCCAGAACCCAAAAGTATGAGCTACGATAATGAGGCCCTTATCCTCTGCTAATAGGGCACTTATGGGAGGCATTGGGAGTAGCAGAAGAGGGACAGTGATATAGACTAAGGCTGATATCTGGTTGCTACTACATGGGACTACATACCATAGGATGTACCTCCTCTGAGGCCTGGGTGGGCTCTGGCAAAGGTGAAAACTTGGAGCAGTAGGCAGGCTTAGGTTGTTTTCTTTCTCTCAGGCCTATAAGCTACCAGTAAATTCTGCTGGCGAGTGTGGAGACTGGCAGCTTGGCTGACAGGACAGCCTGAATATTATTAACCAAGTTCACACTCAGACTAGCTTTCTGTCACATTCCAGAGGGGACAAGGTATGGGACCTACGCCTCCAGGCAACACCAGCGAGATTTCCAGAAAGGTCTTACCCAGAAAACAAATAAAAGAAACCTGGGGGCTTTCCCTAGCTCTGATCTGAAATTGCTTCCCTGTTTATCAGCTACCTCACCCCAAACAGTTTGCAGGTTGCCACTCAGCTGTGCTCCTCTGACAATGGCCACCAGGATCTCAGAATGTGCTTTTGTCCAGAAGCTGCTTCACCCACATCTCCTGCCAAGTTTCTGGATAAACAAACTTTGTCCATCCCTCCTGGTGGACAAGAGAACCCTCATACAGAGTCTACGAGGTAGGGTAGTGTATTGACAAAAACAAAGCTTTGGCTGGGTGGGTCACAGGAGCTGCAGGTGCCTCTGAATGGGTTGTAATTTCTCCCTGACAGCAGGCTAAATTCACTTCATATTCTGGGCTAATGCAGGGCTGCCTTCTTATCTGAAACCTTGGTCTTATCTTAAGCACGTTTCTGGAGGCCAGAAGAAAAGGAAGAAAAGCCAGCGTTTGGAGTAGAGACGGTGGAGAAACATTGGAGGCTCTTGAGAAAGGCCAGGTTGACACACATGGCCTAGCAATAGCCACAGATAGCCTGAGGCTATGTATTTGCAGGACTGGAGGTCAGGTTCATAGTGGCACCTTCCAGAGCTTCCCCCTCAGTGCTGGAGCACTGACACAGGCCCCATCTCACTTACTTATGTTCCCAGAGTGGGGCCTAGGAGACTTGTGGTGGATCCAATGCCAGGCTGCCAGGGGAAGAACTGGGTCTCTGAGTGCCCCTTCTCCTTCCCTCAGGTGCCTCCATTCCCACCCCACCATCCCATTCAAACCCTCTGAGTCTTTGCTTTGGTTCAGCCTCCAGTGACCACAGAGCTTTCCACTGAAGCCTCCCCACCTATGGTTGCTTTTGCTTTACCTGTAATCTGAAGAAGGAAGGATACGGAGAACATTTTAAGGTTTAGCCCTCCCTGAGCCCCTGCACTCCGAGTTGTAGAGGCTCTATTCCTGGTGAGTACAGTCAAGAGATTGGGGAACTCCATCCTCTACTCAGCTCCTACTCATATAGTGGTAGCTCGACGCCAGATTCCACAGGCTGAGAATACTGGGGCCCTGGCTACGTTTGTCCCAGAGTGTTTGTAAGGTAAGATGTTCTGTCCCAGGAGAGGCAAGCTGAAAAGACAGAGGTTACCACCCTCACCCAAATCCAATTCGGAAGGCCGCTTTTCCCACCACCAGCTCTGGAGCAAGGACTCAGAGATTTTGTCCAGGCGGACAGGTAGCCCCTAAGAGTAGAGCTCTGAAGCTGTCCCCACAGGAAATAACTGCATTTGAAAGAAGTTGAAGAAAACACTAATCTACACAGCTCAGACGCTCAATGAATTCCAAGTAAAAGAAACAAAAAGAGTTCCACACAGATACATTATAGTACAACTGCTGAGACCCAAAGACAAAGGGAACGTTTTGAAGGCAGCACGGAAAATATGACTTGTCACATACAAGGGAAGCCTGATAAGGTTTACCTTTCACTTCTCATCAGAAACAATGGAGGCCAAAAGGCAGAGAGCAACATTCAAAATGCTGAAAGAAAAAAGGTGTCAACCAAGAATCTTAGTTCTAGCAAAACCATCTTTCAAAAGTGAAGTAAAGATATTCCCAGATACAAAAATGAACAAAAAACACTGAAAGAAAGTTTTGCTAGCTGTGCTGTGTTACCAGAAATACTGAAAGAAGTTCTTCAGGAATGAGTTTTTTTTTTTAAAGAACAACTCAAGCTCTGAAAACTAAAAAATATCTTTGAAAGAAATTAAAGAAGACATAAATAGAGGCACCTGGGTGGCTCAGTCCGTTAAGGGACTGACTCTCAATTTCAGCTTGGGTCATGATCTCAGGGTCATGGGATCTGTGCTGAGCATGGAGCCTGCTTGGGATTCTCTTATTCTGCCCTCTCCTTCGCATGTGCAGATGCACTGTGTTTCTCTCTCTCTCTCAAATAAATTTAAAAAAATAAGACAGAAATAAATAGAAAGACATGTCATGTTCTGCTCATGAAGCAAAAGTCATAATATTGTTAAGATAGCAGCACTCCTCAAATTTATCTATGGACTCAACACAAAAGTTGCTCAGTATCATTAGTCGTTAGGGAAATGAAAATTGAAACCACAATAAGCCACTTCTTAACACCAGTTGGGATGGTTAAAATTAAAATGACATACAAGAACAAGTGTTGGTAGGAAGATGGAGAACTGAAACATTTCTTCATTGCTGTTGGGCTTGTAAAACGGTGCAGCCACTTTAGAAAACAGTTTGGGAGTTTCTCGAAAGGTTAAATATAGATTTCTTATGACTTAGCAGTTCCACTCCTATGTATATACCCAAGAAAAATGAAAACACATGAAAACATGTATCCATACAAAACCTTGTATGCAGAAGTTCATGGCATCATTATTTTTTAATGTTTTTTAAAAAGTTTATTACTTATTTTTGAGGGAGGAGACACAGGGTCAGAGTCTATGCTATCAGTGCTGAGCCTGATGCAAGGCTCAGATTCACAAACCTTGAGATCATGACCTGAGCCGACTCAGGAGTTAGATGCTC
Organism: Proteles cristata cristata; assembly: GCA_017311185.1. Lineage (NCBI taxonomy): Eukaryota > Metazoa > Chordata > Mammalia > Carnivora > Hyaenidae > Proteles > Proteles cristata. Next base: position 1,551,670 of record JAESUZ010004208.1, read on the forward strand.
AACTAACTGAGCCACCCAGTACCCCTATGGCATTATTCATAAGAGTCATAAAGTGGAAATAACCCCAATGTCTATCGACTGATGACTGCTAAGTAAAATGTGGTCTACCCATGCAGTGGTATATTATTCAACTGTAAAAAGGAAAGAAGTACTGATATATGCTAAAACAACACGAATGAACCTTGAAAACATTATGCTGAGTCAAAGAGGCCAGTCACAAAATACTATATACTATATAGTTCCACTTATATTAAATGTCCAGAATTGGCAAATCCTTAGAGACAGAAAGTATATTACTGGTTGCCAGGGGCCGAGGAAAGAGAATGGGAAGTGACTGTTCATGGGTATGGGGTTTTTCTCAGAGGTGCTGAAATGTTCTCAAATTAGATACTGCTGATGGCTGCACAATTCTTCAAATATACTGAAAACCCCTGAATTGTACATGTTACAAGAGTGAATGTTATAGGGTGTAAATTGTATTTCAATGAAGCTATTATAAACAAAAAGAATTTAAAAATCTAGATTTCTCCACTCCTATCCCCATCATGGTAGCTGGAAAATTTCTAGTTTAGTTGCCACAAAGTGATGAAAAAGAAATTGGAGTTGATGTGTATTCTATGATTAACAAACTACTACTTCCTATTTTTCCCCTGGAATGAAAAGGAAGTGTAAGATGACACAATGGAAACCTATTTTTCATTCTTAAATGGACTATTGCTAGGTTTTCATTCACAGTAATCTCTGAGATTAATATCCATTTATAAAAGGGTTTTACGCTTTCTCACAAAAGCTTTTTTGGTTTTCGGTCACTGACAAAGTTCGTATTCCCAAGAATCTCTGTTGCCTAGCCAGGTTTAAGTGTAACCTGCTTTACTTATTCATTCATGCTGTTTGTTCTAAGTCATGGTTTTGCTGTGAGGACAAAGGCATAAGCTTAGTAGAAAGGGAAGGATCGTTTAATGATGGTTGAAATGTGTCAGACACTGTGTTAAACACTGTAATTACATTTCCTGTGCTCACGACAACCCCAGGAGGGGGTATTCTTGTGACATCTTTGAAGATGAAAAATCAAGCTGATAGAGGTGGATGAGTGCCCTAAAGTCACACAGCCAGAAGTGGTAGAGCCCAAGAGAGCCTATGCTCTTTGTTCAAAGTCGGGCTGCCTTCTGGAGTTCTCGGTACTACAAGGGTCACAGGGATACGCTTATCTTTATGGTCTTTTATGGCTTCGGTAAAGGCTAAATCTGCTAGCTTGACTGGCTACTTGGAGAGTTCAAGGTTGAGGGTGATTTTCAGAGGAGAGTATGTGATACCATGCTTTTCTCCAAAGTCATTTTCCACAACGTTTGATTGTTCAGCATTCATTCATGAACAAGTTGTTGACTTGTTGATAACTAACTTCATTAGATATCTAAAATGATTACCAGACTGAGTTCAGGTTTTAGAACTCTGTCCATCTGGAGGAGGATGAAGAAGGGGTGTATCTTTTTTCTCTCTAGTCAGAGATCAAGGGCACAGTGGCCCAGAACAAAGTCTGCCCTGCCCGGGACTACGGGCTCATGCATGCACATATGCACACCTGATCTCTCCTATAAAGTATGCTTGACCTTGAGCTTTGTGGAGGCAGCAACCATGTCTGTTTTGTGACCCACACAGAGTCTGGCCCAGAGCAGGTGCTCAATGACGGTTAAATAAATAATTAAGCAATTCCTTTTACCAATCCTGTAGAAGTTGAGCTGTTGCTTCATTGCCCTGTGCCTTCATTTCCTCGTTTATAAAATAGGGATAAAAAGAGTACTCCTTTTACATGACAACCTTGAGATCCCATGAGATAATACAAGGCACACAGTGAGCACCCAAAACACTATAGTCAATGTTTCTGTGAAGGAGCATGAGAGACATGTTCTTCTATGCCCAGAGTGGCCTTCTGTCTTCTATTATCTTGTGACCTGGGTTTTCGTTTCTTAAAGCAAAGCCGAAGGCTCAGTGGCCCAGCTACAAGGCCTCACTCTGCTGTGTTAGGGAATGTTGGTCTAAGACTCTGAGGATGAGGCAGACACAGTAACCCTGGGAAGGGATATCCAGTGCCCCTGCCCTACACAGCTTGGGCCAGTTAGTTCCTACATTCCACTCTCTGTCCAGTATTGCGTGTGTGTGTGTGTGTGTGTGTGTGTGTGTGTGGTGGAGGACGGGGTCATGTTTTGGAAATATTAGTGACTGACCTGAAAGCACAGCTCCAGAGCAACACCAGCCAGCTCCTCACCAGACCATCCACCACTAGTCTCTGAGCAGATCACATGTATGCATGTTTGTGTGTACATGTATGTACACATATGTGCAGAGACCCAAGGGACAGCTCTGTCTTATTTAAGAAAAGACTGTCTTCAGGATGCCTAGGTGACTTGGTTGAGCATCTGACTTCACCTCAGGTAATTATCTCGCAGTTTGTGGGTTTGAGCCCCATGTTGGACTCATGTCCATGTCTGGACAGCTCAGAATCTGGAGCCTGCTTTGGAATCTGTGTGTGTGTGTCTCTCTCTCTGCCCCTCCCCTGCTCTCTCTCTCTCTCAAAAATAAATCAACGTTAAAAATTTTTAATAAAATTTTTATATTAAAAATTTCTCTCAGAATAAATAAACATTAAACAAAATAAACATTTTATATTAAAAAATCTTCTTCAAAGGACTATTTTCCACTCAGCCTACAATGTCATTGCTAACCACAGGGAGTTCCCTGGGCTCTGGCTAGTGGGGCACTAAGGTGCACCCCTCAGATCCCAAGTGTCTGGTCACAGGTAGGGCCTGGCCTCCAGAAGAGTAGTCCCATGGAGAAAAGGGCCCTTGTTTCGGCTGGCAGCTGATTTATAGGATTCTAGTCCCATGATTTGCAGCTCAAGCTTTGTCTCCCAATCCTGTGTCCTATTCCTAGGTCTCTTTCAGCTTTCCAAAAAGATTCTCTGGGTATAGTAACTTTGCAAGACAGGGCCCAACCTTGGAACGAACCATAGGTAGCCATGATGTCCAGCTGCTTTCCTCTGCTGGATACGAGCAGGATTTCCAAAGGTCGAAAGTACCCTGTGTGGGCCTCCATGGGCCACGTGCACATGACTACCTTCTGTGCCTCATGATGCTGATAGGGCTTCTTGGGCCCCTCTTCAGGGAAGAAGGGGGACCTAGAGCCATGGCTGCATGGGTTCCAGTAGGAGAGCAATGGGGAGCTGGCCCTTAATCCATCATTCCCAGCACCCCAATTCAGAACTCGCCGTGCTCCATTCCCTAAATGAACCAGGCTTGACCCACTACCGAGCCTTCTTTATGGGCATGCAAACTGTGTAGTCACATGGGGCCTTGAAGTTGTTTGTAATGCTCTGATACTGACATCTTGAAATCCTTCACAATTTTTGAACAGAGCCTTGCATTTTCAGATTGCACCGGGTTAGCCAATCCTGCTCACTACCTTTGCCATGTAATCCCTGGCTCCACATCTGACAGTCTTCCTTTCCTTTCTGTCTTTAAGTCTTTTTTCTTTCTCTTAACGTTTATTTATTTTTGAGAAAGAGAGAGACAGAGCGTGAAAAGCGGAGGGGTAGACAGAGACACACACAGAATCTGAAGCAGGCTCCAGGCTCTGAGGTGTCAGCACAGAGCCCGAATACAGGGCTCAAACTCATGAACTGTCAGACCATGACCTGAGCTGAAGTCGGAAGCTCAAATGACTGAGCCACCCAGGTGCCCCTGTCTTTAAGTCCTTTTTATTGTATCCTAAGGCAAAATCCTGACAGAAAAATACTGAAAAAAAAAAAAACTCACAAAGGAGAGCACATTCTGTTTGGGAGAGCTTTTCTGCTTGGCTACAGACAGAAATGTGACAGTGGATAACAGACACATTACCCTTACCATGCTTGAGATTTTCTCACTCTGCCCAGTGCTAAAGGCTGTGGTAGAGGTCTTTTACCCCTAGTCCTAGCATCTTCTGTGAAGAATTATAGGGAATAGTATTTAATAAGCTTGTTTGTCTGACTTTTGGAGTTCTTGTCCGAAGCATGACATGGGTACAAGGTTGGTACAAGGTCAAGCCTGAGTTGGTATCTAGCAAGCCTATTTACTTGCTATGACTTCAGACAAACACATTCTCAGAGCCTCAGTTTACTTTTTTTTTTAATGTTTTATTTATTTCTAGGAGAGAGAGAGAGACAACGTGAGCAGGCGAGGGTCAGAGAGAGAGGGAGTCACAGACTGAAACAGGCTCCAGGCTCTGAGCCGGCAGTCAGAACAGAACCCGACGCGGGGCCCGAACCCACAAACCACAAGATCATGACCTGAGCGAAAGTCGGACGCTTAACCGACTAAGCCACCCAGGCGCCCCTCAGAACCTCAGTTTACTTTTACACAAAACAGCCAAAACAACATTTTAGGAGGCTTTGGAGTCTCAGTTTTACAAATCTTTGTGTGTTGGGACAGATTCCAAGTTCTTTTGTGACACTTTGGCCAGTGCTTTTCAGAAGTGGGTGATCACTAATTCAGGTGCGTGTCCTGTCTATGCCTTCTGACCCACGGCGTGACAGGCACATGAATCCAGGCATACAGTTTGGAGGGTTTGTGCCCTTTCCCCTGAAGTCCAATCGGGAACCCGAGTACCGAAATACTGTACTCTGGACATGGTCTCAGATTCATCGTTTGCTTGTGCCTGAGGGTAGAGAGCCAAGTTCCTGGCCCACTTTGTTTTTCCTCTGTAGAGCTGTGCTTGGGCGTTCTGCCTGTAGCCAGCATCGTGGGTGCCAGGAGAGGCGGCCTTATGAATCTTGTTATTGTCTTTAGGACGGGAGTGTTCTCAAGGACCTTATCCTCAACATCACAGCATGACCCCTTTGTGGAAGGAAGTCTATAGGAGAGACTTCTCTCAGGTCTTAGTACTTAGAAAAACTAAATTCTGCAGAACGAGTGTATCACGTTGCCTACGGGATCCTGCGAGTTGAACCACAAGGATCTTTGGAGCTGAATTTCAGGACGTCCCTGGCAAGCGTGCAGGCCCCTGGGCAGGACATCTGGCTGTCAGTCTAATCCTGTCTTGGTTATTTTGCAACCCTTCCTCCCCAGTGCCATGTGCTCTGGCTCCTTAGCCTTTTGTTTTACACTTTTCTCTTGCATGTGTCCTTTCTTCGTTGTAGACTAAAGTGTGATATAAATATGTGAATTCATTTTAAAATCTATTTTAGGGAAGTTGTGAGGATTAAGAACTGAACTGCTTCATGAATGTCATAGAAGCAGCCCCACCACGGAGTGGAGGTGGGATTGGGTAGGAGGCAAAGGGGGTTTCCTCTAGACTAGATCGTCTTGCCACACACAGCAATCCCTTGACCCAGAGCCCCCAAATATCTATTGGTACCTGCACTATATATGTGTATGGGTAGATAGAAAGATAGATAGATAGATAGATAGATAGATAGATGGATAGATAGAGCACACTTTTAAATCTTATCAACTTCCCTTGAAAGTTTGCTGACTTGACTTAAATAAAGAGCTGGGAGCTGAAATTCTTGCTGAAGTCCTCATTTTATGGATCCACCAGCAGAGACTTGTTAGGGCTATGACAGCCCACAGGCCCTGGGGAATGGGAGGAACCACCTTTCTGGGAAGGGTGGGCGGGAAGGAGTGTGGAGAAGTGTAGAGGGGAGATAAGGGGGGCTGGGAAGGTATAGATACTCCACCCTCACCCCCCACCACACAGTGGGCCCTGAATTCAGGCTCCAGACTCAGCCTGTGGTATGAATGGAGCAGGAAGGGAGAACAGAGTTTGCTGGGAGGATTCTGTTCAGAAAATACAATCACAGACCACTTGCACTTTTCAACAAGGCAGAGGAAACTTCTATGCCTGGACCAAGGGACCAGGCCCTCTGCTCTGCCCTTCGGGAGTTTCAAACACCCTCCCTCCATGCTTGGATGCCTTCTGAAGCAGAAATACTACCTGGCTTCATACTGCTTCACAGCTGAGGGGTCACCAGTTACAGCCACGGCCTCGGCTAGCTTCTCACTATGTGATGCAAACAGAGCCAGGGCATTACTCTCCCTTACCTGTAGAAGAGGAAGGTGAAGCTCAGGGAGGGCAGTGTTTTGCCCCAGTTAATGCTGGAGTCAGGAGTCAACCCCAGGGTGAGGCCTCTGCCCTTAGCACAAAGTTGACAGCCTGTCACAGGGGAAGAGAGCCTTTTCCAACTGCCGTGCTGATACTCCCCTCAGATCTGGGCTGGGGCTGGGCCTGCTGGAGGGCCGGGCCCGTGCTTCATGTTGTCTTCTCTGGCAGTGGAGTCTAGTGTGTGAGGATGACTGGAAGACACCCCTCACTTCCTCCCTCTTCTTCATGGGCGTGCTCTTTGGCTCCTTCGTGTCTGGGCAGCTATCAGACAGGTAAGGAGGCTGGGTGGGAGGAAAGGTGGGATAGGGCCCCTTGTCCATTCACTACCTGACTGGGAGTTGGACTGAATTTCAGGTATTTCAACCCAGAGAAAGAGAAGCCCCTCATACCAACAAGTCAGTGAAAGGAGGAGCCCTAATATCTCATGTTTTCCCTGTTCCCAGCTCTTTATTGGAACCTTATATTGTTTAGTTCTCCAAGCCTTGCATTTCCAGGGTTTTGGCCAAGGGTCGGAAGGAGGCAATGGTCCCACTGGAAACTGCAGTCTTTATATCACCAAACCTCTCTCTCTCAAAAAAAAAAAAAAAAAAAAAAATATATATATATATATATATACTGCTGGCATCACCACTGCCTCCCCATCCCATCCCTAACTCTGCAATGGCACATGATCTGTCCACAAACAGCCATCATTCAAAGTAAGGGCCAGACAGAGAGTGCCCACCACATCACTGCTATGCGGGGCCCCAGGGCTACAGAGCTGGTTATGGACCTCCTGGATCTCAGTCTAGAGGAGACAGCATCGGAGCTCCAGGAGAAGTGCCCCTCTGGCCCCTCAATATTCCATGCGGACCAGAGCAGGAAGGTGGGAGTGCCAAATGACAGTGTTGGGAAGGGTTCCCAGCAGAATGCCTGTCCCTCCTCCTGTTACCAAGTCCAAAGGGACCGCAAATCCAACAGCCTGAGATCAGATTTTGGAAAATGAAGTAGGAGACTGTTCTGCCCACGCCTGTGTTCCATACTACCCATTGGTCACTATCAGAAAGTGAAATGAAGACTTAAGCCAGCTCTCTGCATGTCTACTGCTGAGAACTACTTTTCCCATAGAGAAGTGGCTTGTGATTTTGGTTGCACCTTAGACTTATCTGGAAAACTTTTTAAAATCTCGACACGCAAACTGCATCCTACACAATAAGAATCTTAGGAGGTGAGGTGCCGGCACCAGGGGGTTTCAAGGGCAGCTAAGGTTGAAGACCACTGCCATAAAGGGAGTCTTCATTCTGAATTGACATGATTCCCATATTGCTGATAGATGTATCTGTAATCTGCACTTACACGTTTGCCGGAAATGTGGTGGCAGCTTCTTTCTGTGGCTTATTGTAAAGAGCAGAATTCTATGTGGTCCTTGCATGACCTGCTCTGTGCTTTCAAGATATGGGGCCTCTACAGAAGTTTTCAAATCTCAAAAGTCACCTCCTGGGCAGATGGATGCCCGAGACCTCACCAGGGAAGAAGTTGGAAGAATGAGACAGGGAGAAAAGTCTGTCACACAGCCCTGAAAACAAACAAACAAACAAACAACAAACACAAAGTCTGCGGTGATGCCTGACTTAGGACATGCCACAGGCCTGGCTGTGAACTGCATGTGCAATGTTTTGTGCTGTGCTGTATTCTGCAGGTTTGGCAGGAAAAGCGTCCTCTTTGCAACCATGGCTGTGCAGACTGGCTTCAGCTTCCTGCAGATTTTTTCCATCAACTGGGAGATGTTTACTGTGTTATTTGTCATCGTCGGCATGGGACAGATCTCTAACTATGTGGTGGCCTTCATTCTAGGTAAGAATGTTTTCTGATGCTCAGGGCTTCTCCTTTGAACCCTGTGAGAGGCCGGGAAGATGGGGCATAGGGAGTGCTCGTAGGGCAGAAGGAGGCACCTTAACCCACGGGCTGTGCTTCTAAAACATGATGAGCCTCAGACATGTGTGTGTTAGGGAGGGGGCTGAAGCCTGGAGTCTTTGTATCTGGTCACAGACAAGGCAGGCACCCCCAAGGCTGGACTCTGGGGTGGAGTGGTGGATAGAAGCTGGAGCTGATAGGAACCATGCACACAATAACTGAGCACATTTCAGCAGCATGGGGCTTGACAAAGGCACAAAGTTGGGGTGCTGGGGGAGGGACCACCTAGGGATGTCTTTGACTTGAGTTTTGAGAGCTTGGGACTTCTGCCTGGGTCAGGGAAAAAGTGTTCCTGGCAGCCGTGCATGGCCCGTGGAGGAACTTAGGGTAGATGGTGTAGCCGCTACACAGGTGGAGGAGGCAGGCATATGCCAGACAGGAGTTCAGTGACAGTCCGCCATCCCTGGGAAGGTCTAGTGTCACCGTGAGTCAGAGCTCACCCCAGAGCATTATCAGCAATGTGCAGGATGAAGAGACTTGCTGATAGTCCTGTCTCCTAGCAACAGCCTTGCTTCTGGAGTCTACGGCTGCCTGAGGGGGACATACAAGCTAAAATACATGAGGAGGCCCCCAGGGCCCTCACCAGCATTTGTTGAAAGGAAGTGAGGTGAGCTCCCAGCAGGCTGACCAGGGTCATCCCCAGGAGCAAGCACCCCAATGTGCTCTCTGAGCCCACCAGCTGATTCTGACCAGCTGAGTGGAGGGGAAATGAGGGGCCCTTCTGGAACAATACACAATAGTTCTCATCATCTCTAGTTTGACAACATATCCCTGTTGATTTATTGCTGACCCAGTTTGCCCCTATTGTCACAGTGTAATTATTAACAGTGCCCTTTTAATGTAAGTCTAACAATTCTTCCTGCCTCAGAGATCTACATCTGGTAAGATGGATTCTGATTGCTTTTAAGAATCTGAATGACGCGCTGGCTTTGGAGATGCTGTGCTGTCTTAGTTGAGGACGTGTACACTCTCTGTGAGGTTGCCAAGATGGAATTGCTCACATTCCACTCCTTTAATCATTTATGAAGAGCTCCTAGACACAGCCAAGGTGTCTGAAGTTGGGGGGTGGGGAGATCGTGCTGAGCCACATGGTCCTGGCAGTTAGCATCCTCCTCAGCCCTCAGTGAGGGGGGCCTCCCTCTTCCCTCTGGGGAAAAAGGAGAGCCAGATGTTCTCTTTTTTAAGAATTTTAACTGTTTATTTTTGAGAGGAAGAGGGGGGAGGGGTAAAGAGGGGGGAGACACAGGATCTGAAGCAGGCTCCAGGCTCTGAGCTGTCAGCACAGAGCCCGATTCAGGGATTGAACTCATGAACCGTGAGATCATAACCTGAGCTGAAGTCGGATGCTTAACCAAGTGAGCCACCCTTGGTTAGAGAGCAGATGTTCTTAAAGAAGGTCCTTTGTGTAGAGGACACACAGCTTCAGGCCAGTAGTACAAGAAACGAGAAATTGGAGCAATTTAGTATGAAATTGCAGCCTTCTAATGCTTGATGGCCCCAAGGACACAGGGCTCTTGAGTAAAGCCTATTGGTTTTCATGGGCAAAATCTCCCAGAATCCATCTTCCTAGGGATGATCCTCCCTAAATCCGAAAAGCCCAGTTTGTGGCTCTACTTGGGCCAGACACATACTAGAGACTAAACAGGTCTCCCCAAATCACCTGAGATTGGCAGACTCCTTTAAGGAGTGCCCAAAAGACCATCAGAAAGAGAAAGACAGAAAATCATGGCAAAGCCAGAGAAGCCCTGTCATTGGGATTGGGACCAGGTGGGGTTTGTCCCAGGCATGGTGTCCCCCAGGTTCTACTGACCAGACAATGCTGAGTCCTGCCTTTCCAAGGGCATAAGATGCTTCTGGAGCCTTGGAACCTTCCCTGTGTGAGTGGACGAGACTGGAAGAGCCTCCCGCAAGGAAATCCTGCCTAGCTGGCCCTGACACTACAACCTACTCCCCTCCCTGCTCCCGGTGCTAAGAAGAGTGATAGGGCCAAGGGCATAGTAAGATCACGGACGATCAATCAGAGCCCCGATGTACAAGCCAGCGATCAGTGAGCTGGATGCTGGGTGCAACAGGCTCCCCATCCACCAGCCTGGGTCCCAGAACCTCCCTGGCTTTAGTTTTACTCCATTTCACTCGGCAGGAAACTGCCGACTTTTGTATTCTCATATGAGACTCTTTGTGTTGGGTTCTCTGGTTTGCACATTTAAGAATGTCGCTGAAAATCAACTGCCCCCAGGAGCTACGGACTCTCGCCAGGGCCTGGGGCTGGGTAGCTTGGTTGGCGCCAGGGCTCAGCAGCGGCTGGCTTCTCCTGCAGCACAGCAGCACTCTCTAGTGTTCCAGGGCTAAAACAGCGAATTTTGGGTTTTGAGTAAAATAAACTGAAGCTTGGGGTCTGGGCCTTCTCTTTTGCCCTTTGGCTCTAGGGAAGGGCTAGCAAGACTCTGCGATGATAATCTCATTTTAAGAGACTTCACGTCAATTCCGGAAGCTGAATCACTCCCATTCTCAAAACGATGCAGTAGTGGATCCTTTCCTGCCAGATTCATAGGAGACAAGAAAAGGAAGGGAAGGAGCAATGTTAGCCAAAGGAACATGAAGTGAACATACCCCTGGAAGTGAGGGTACTGAGAGAATCATGCTGGTTTAGGAGGAAATGACCACTCAGGACCAACGACACTGACCCTGCCTACACTCCAGCTGCCCCTCGCTGTCTCCTACTGTTTCCCAGAAATAATGTCTTTAAGCTGCCCACAGCCTTCTGGGTAAAATGCCACAGGCTCTTTCTTTATCCTCATAACTGCCTGCTCAAATTTATTTTGCAGTTAATTGCCTTCCTGTCTTGACCCATCCATTAATTCAGTATTTTCTTAGTACTCCTAACATCACCCTCCTATGCAATATTTGTGCCAGTATGCTGAACGATTTAAAACTCTGCTTCCTCTGGTGTCTACGTGTGTTTTCCCTTTTCACAAGTATGTGACTTATGGCATCTTCCTTTATAACTCTGGCTACCAGAAAGCTCAGGCAAAATTGAAACTTTATCAACTGTGCAGTCTTTTTGAGCCACATATTTTTTAAGTGTTTTTTTAATTCTTTTTTTTTTTTTTTTGAGAAAGAGAGAGAAAGCATGTGCACCTGCACAAGCTGGATAGGGGCAGAGAGGGAGGGGGACAGAGGTTCCAAAGCACACTTTGTGCAGATGACGGCAGAGAGCCCGACACGGGCTCGAACTCACGAACCATGAGATCATGACCCGAGCAGAAGTTGGACCCTTAACTGAGCCAGCCACCCAGGCACCTCAGAAGCGTTTTTAAATTGAGATATAATTTGAATACTATTCACTCTTTCAAACTGTGTGTTTAAAACTTTTTTGATGTTTATTTTATTTTTGAGAGAGAGAAACAAAGCATGAGTGTGGGAGGGGTAGAGAGAGAGGGAGACACAGAACCAGAAGCAGGCTCCAAGCTCTGAGCTGTCAGCACAGAGCATGACACAGGGCTCAAACTTGTGAACCATAAGATCATGACTTGAGCTCAAGTCAGACGCTTAACCTACTGAGCCACCCAGGAGACCCTAAAATGTATATTTTAGTGGTTATTAGTATATTCACAAAGTTGTACAACCATCAGCTCTTTCTAACTCCAGAACATTTTTATCACCTCCCCTGAAACCCTGTACCCATTAACAGTGACTCCCCATTTTCCTCTTTTCCTAGCCCCAGGCAACCACTAATCTACTTTCTGTCTGTATGGATTCATCTATTCTGAACATTTCAGATAAGTGGAATCATACAACATGTGGCCTTTATGACTGACTTCCTTTACTTGATGTTTTCAAGGTTGGTCCATGCTATAGCATGAATCATTATTCCACTGAATGATTTACTACATCTTGTTCATCCATACATCAGTTGGTGGACATCTGGGTTGTTTCCACTTTTTGGCTATCAAAAAGAATGCTACTATCAACATATGAGTACAGGTATTTTTTGTGGATATGTGTCTTTCAGTTCTCTTGGATATATACCTAGGAGTGGAATTGCTGGGTTATATGGTAATCTCATGTTTAACCATTTAAGGAACAGCCATAGTGTTTTTCAAAGTGATTAGTTGCATATTTTTGTTCTTTTGTCCAAGGTGTAAGTTTCGCCTTTCTTTGTATTTTACTTTAGTGTTACCATTATCTTATTGTATTCAAATCAGAAGCTACCTCAAAAACTTCAAGGGATGAGATGGGATATAAATACATTAGAAAGATGCAGAAACTTGCTGGTACCCCTTTTTTGCACTGCATCAAGTGAAAAAAGATCTGGAGGGACCCAGGGAGGAGCAAGGACTCACACTTCTGTTCTCAAGGACATTACTTACATCTGATCAACAGAGGCAGTCAATGCAGTTGTTACTGAGGATTCGGGACATGGGTGAGGTAGGGGTGACTATATGCTGGATATATGTAGAGATAGGAAATGTTGCTTTTGACTAGAATGATCTCTTTAGGTTCATAGAAGGGAGAGTGGCAGTCCTGAGTAGGGGAATATCTGTTAATTTGGAGAGAATTCTGAGTATTTTCCAGGGAGCAAAGAGAGGTTCTACCACCTTCCACTGGGTCTCTTTGTCAAAGGCAATTACTTCCCATCATTCCTCTGACATCCAACACATTTCAATTGTTTGACCAGGATAAAAAGATTAGCTATTCCTGAGCACCTGTCATATGCCAGATACTCTACTAAGCACTTTACACAAAGTATCTCAGTCCTTGTAAATAAGAACTCCATGAAGTAGGACTTATCAAAGTCACTCTAGTAGCAAGTGAGTGTCGAAGAGCCCAGGCTCTCTGCAGATGCCTCTCTGCACATGGTTTCTGTACTCACAACCGAGGGGCCCCTGGTTCCTACTCCACATTCTGGCACCTGTCCCACTTTCTTATTTCTTGAGCTGGGGTCTGCCACAGGCCTCTGTTATTCATTCGTGGAAGAGGGAAGAGCAGGTCCTGCCTCTGTGTGGAATGTATTCAGTGGTTCCTGGGATGACTACCACAGAAGGGCCTTGATCAATGCAGAAGTGAGCCTGGCCCTCCCTGAGTCACCCACTTGGAGAGAGTACCCTCTTGGGGAGAGTACTTAGATTCAGGGGGTAGTGGCAGGCAAAGGGCAAATACTCCTGGCCCCAGGCCCGTCTGGCTTAGATGACAGAGTCTCAGTCCCAAGAGACACTCCAAGAACTGACTAGACCAAGACCAGCTAGGAGCAAAAATCTAGGGAGTAAACCAGGCCAGGCCAGGTGTTCCCAGCCAGCAGAAGTCACTGCTGTCACCTATGGGGCAGATACAGGCCGTGGAAGGTCTGCAGGAATCAGGGCTCCTCTCTTGGTCCTCCCCTGAGAGGGCTGGTTGGTCTCCAGTTGGTTCAAAGACCAGTCCAGAAAGGGAAAATACAAATTCTTACTTCTTGAAAGGAGAGTGTGGCCTGACCCATCTCCCATGAATGCCCCCTTAGGAGTCTTAAGTGACCAACTGCTTGATAATGTCCAGGCTTTGCCTCCAAGTGATATTTTCTAGATGGTATCCATCATTCAAAAAAACCAGGCTTAAATCATCACTGCCCCACCTACTACTTAGGTGTGAAGTGAGGCCATTTGCCTCAACTCTGTAAGTCTCAGCTAATTATGTGTAAAACAGAAGTAATATTCATTTTTGCACAGTTTTTGTGATGCTTCAAAGAGATAATAGATGTAAACAGTCTAGAACCTGGCTCAAATTCCCCTCTCAAAAATAAATGCTAGTATGAAGATGGTGGTGATGATGTTTACAGAGGGGTGATGGTCTAAAAGTCAGAGAGCAGGAAGCCGTGCTAATGAGGAACTCTTCATGTTCATACCATCCATGTGGCTCCACAGAAAGGCAGAGAGGTAGATTTAAAAAGCTCTGTTCCCCATGGGTACTCTGCAAAGTCAGAACAACTGTTCTGGCCTGACACACGAGCTTAGAGACAGAGATTATCTGGGAACCCAGTGGTGTCACTTCTCTTTCTTCTCTTATCAGGATCATGGAAGTATGAGGCGGGGCGGGGGGTGGGGTGGGGGGCGCTCCCTTGCTTCACAATGCTACAAGATTCTCCCTTGGTCCTGTGCACTTCCTCTTTTCCACAACCAAATCCTCTGCTGCTTCACTTCTGAATCTCTGCTTAGGAATAAAGCACCCCCTATTCATTCTCACATCACAATAATTACAGCCAAAGTGTTTAGAAACATGGCATGGTGAGTCCACCTATGGAGTAGTAGGAGAGTCCTTAGTGAGGGAAGAAAATATCTGAAATTAACACGCATGATCCTCAAAGAAGTCAGGCCCTATTTTTGGAATTAGTCAGAGGCTGAAGCCTGCCTCAGGTGGTTAGGGCTATTGCCTGCAGTCTGGGATGGGAGAGGCACACATTATTCGCCGTTTCTAACAGTCTGCTTTTTAGAAATGGCTGTTCAAGAGGGAACCAGTGAGGCAAACCTCTCAGTCATGCTGAGTGAGGAAGAAATGGGCTGCGAGCAAGGAGCAAGTAGTGAGAATGGGAAACTAGCCATGTACCGTGGACCCATGAACAAGAGGTTTGGAGCGCTTACCCCTCCTTCACCCACACAGCTGAAATCCCATGTATGACTTTTGACACCCCCAACACTCTACTAAGGGCTACTGCTGATCAGAAGCCTTACTGACAACATATACAATGAACATATTTTGTATGTTGAATGTATTATTACTGTATTCTTATAATAAAGTTAGCTAGAGAAAAAGAAAATGTTATGAAAATCATAAGGAACAGAAGTACATTTACAGTACTATACTGTATTTACTAAAAAAAAAAAAAACTTTGTGTATGTGAACCCATGCAATTCAACCCTTGTTGCTCAAGGGTCAATGGTCATAATTGTACTGCTTCTCTGGCATCTTAATTCCTTGGCCTGTGCTCAGGGCATATCAACACATCTGAGAAAATATCTTTTGAAAGACAAGCCTGAATAGTTCTTTGAATACTGTTTTGTGTTTCCTGGGTTACTTCTCTGCAGTGTGGGCAGATGTCAAATAAAAAGCAGAGCCGTTGCCTTCAGCCAGATCTCTGCCTCGGGGCAGAGGACCAAGAGTGGACTCCAGAAAGGGCCCGGAGCTCTGTGACAACAGAAGGAGCTTCTTCTTGGACTCCCCCATCTCAACCGAGAGCTCCAGAAGGCAGACAATGTCTCTGGAAGACCTGTGGCACTGAGCGGAGCAAGAGCCAACAGCCACCTGTGTGTCCTCTCCCAAAACCAGGGCCCAGGGCCGAGCAGTCTTGGCCCTTTGTGGTGTTCTGGGGAAGCTCTGTGAAGTTTCCTGGGTGTGAGGCCAGCTCTACAGCTGCCACCTGCTGTCCCAGCAAACCAGCTCCTTCCTTTATTTCCTTGGTCAGAATAAACTGTGTCTGCCTAGGGCTGACCTCTGGGCACCTTGTGGCTGCAGGGAATTCAGCCTTGGGGGTTGGGGACCTGCTCTGTGTGCCTCAGGAGCCCATGGATCCTATTTATCATTTCTCAGGGTTCAAGGGTGGCTAAAGGTGTCCAAACACGACTCAGTTAACTATGAACTTTCCACTGTTTCCCAAGACCCCATATCTGTTTATAGTACGAAATTGTGGGAGGGGCTCCATGCATTGTGATCCCACAGAGCCCCTCAGAAGAGCCCCCACTATCTCCTGGAACACCTGTCAGCTCCTCAACCCAGGGCACTTATTTTGGGAATGTGGCATTCCCAGAAGGGATTACCCCTCAGGGTTGGGCATGATATTTCTGTGACATCAGGAGGCCTTCAAAAGATAAACCCATGGCTCCTCTAAAATCTCCTGAAAACTTCCTTCTCTAAGGTGACAAGTCTTGGGTTACTTCCCGCTTTCCTTCACCATCATCATGCCTCCTCTGGTCCATGAGGCAAACAAATGCCTCTTCCCTTTTCCAAATAATTACAGTTCGAACTGTAACTGCCAGGTAATGATGTAAAACAACAAGTACTAAAGTGAGTCAAAATGCTAATACTCCTCCCTTGTTTTGAACAGGAACTGAAATTCTTGGCAAGTCAGTTCGTATTATATTCTCCACGTTAGGAGTGTGCACATTTTTTGCAGTTGGCTACATGGTGCTGCCACTGTTTGCTTACTTCATCCGAGACTGGCGGATGCTGCTGCTGGCGCTGACGGTGCCGGGGGTGCTGTGCATCCCGCTGTGGTGGTGAGTGTGGCTCGGTCCCAGACAGCCCCCTGCCGTGGGCCAGCATGCCTGGTGCCGACCCTCCTCGCGTGGGCTTGCCTGGTCTCAGAGCAGCTGGCTGAGGCTGGGGCTTCAGAGCCGGGAGAGTGTCTGCCTCGCCGTGGGTGGGCCTGTGTGCTGGGGTTTGATTCTCCACGGTCCGGTCCCGCAAACCACCATTCTTAGGAAACCTGTCCCCTGCCCCCCTCCCGAGGCTCACCCAACTCTTGTCCATTGTTGCTTGTTGATGTTGCTTATGAGGATGGTACTGTGGGGCTCTGTTGTTTCTAACTCTGCCCCACTCTGCTCTTCCAACACTTTTCTGTCTCTAGGAAATCTCCTTCTCCTTATGGGTTCATCTAGTGTCATTTCCTCAGGCTTCTCTATCACAGGATGATTAACATGTAGGATGCTCCTATTTATCTCCTTTATCTTGAAGGGTGAGAAAATTACTTTCATTCAATGAGTTGTTAGAGAAACGTTCTCTCCTTCTGTAATACTGCCACCCAATTTTGACACATCGGTGTGGGAATAACCAAGTTTGGAGATACTGGGTCCCAGTTTCATCCAATATGATTATGTGGGAAATTTCAGCTAAGACAAGACATTTGAATCATGGAATATGGTCCCAACCACACCCTCTTTTTAGGGATTCCCCATTTCTTTGTATTTTGGGTCCCCTCCATATTTAAACAAGAGGAAAGGGGATTTCTTCTACTGGTGGGTCTGTCCCTCTCTCCCCTTAGCCCTCCTCCCCCCCCCCCCCGTTACTCCTTATTGGTTTGGTTTCAGGTTATCAATATCCAGTCTCCCAGCAGTGACAGGTTCTACCAAACTGCTTGATCTCTACCTGCTTACACACAATGAAAGGTTCTTTGACCACTTCTAAAAACACATGGTTTAGATGAGCCCTCATGGTTTCGCTGTCCTTTGGACACAGCCTAAGAAGTTGCCAGAAGGTCCTTTATCTTCTTGTAACTGTTAGATACCCATGGAGGCTGATAGCACAATTTGGCCTCATTGGATCGGATAGCTCAGGTTGGACCACTCCCAGCTACTGTCTTTATCACCTCTAAGACTGCTATGTTTTTTCAGTGTAAATTCTTGGCATACTTGTGCTGGGGAGGAGAAACACTTTTTTCCCTTACTTCTCTGGAATTTGAGAGACACTGTCTGAAAGGTTAGCTACCATTCTGATTTGGAGGTTTTTTCCGGAAGCTTACGGTAAAGAAGGACAGGCCATTAACTACAGAGCTCTGTCTCCAAGGAAGCACCCCAGATTTACAAGAGAAGGGCAGTTTTCTGGAATGAGAGCCATCAACATCATCATCATCAACATTATCTTCATCACATCTGTCCCTTGCTAACTGAGTTTATTATAAAAGATGACAGTGATCAGAGGATCTCTCAAGACACAAGACAAGATTGTGCAAAGGTTATTTTCTGCCTCTTCAACGAATGATGTTTCTATCGTTCTGGCTCTGGTTGCCATTTTGGTATAAGAGACCAGTACTTCTAAAATATGTTATAATCAGCCTTACTAGTATGTGGTCCTATGAGAAAGAGAGAGAGAAAGAGAGAGAAAATAAAAAATAGAAAGGCCCTGACCATAAGAGATTAGTAGGGATTTTAATTTCTGGGGCTTGGACCTTTGCTGCAGGCCCAGATACTGCAACAAGGAACTACTCTGGTAGGTCAGCCCCTCAGTTTCCAGCTGAGAAGTTCCATCCCATGAGGAGCCGCCTTACTCTTGTCCTACGGAGAGTTCTTTCTTCTGTTGGTTGCCCACGGGCTGGCCCATGAGCACTCCCGGCTGTGGGCACATTGTACCAGGGACAGGACTGCCCCAGACAGAGGGCAGCCTGGGGCCAGCACTACTAACCTGAGTGCTTGCACTGAAAGTTTAACAACAGTCTTATCATTCTCGTATAAAAACAGAATAGCTTTCTTAAGAATGCCTCGTCCCTGAGGGTGGGACTTCCTGAAGCCAAACTCATCAGTCTACTTGCGCTGGGGTGATGGGAGGGGGTCAGGTTAGGGCTGCTGTGCTTCCTGCTGTTTGTTCGATGTGTGATAGAGACTCTCTAACACTGTCCTTACCCTGTTCAACTTGAATTCAATCTATAGAAAGGCTACAGTGTACAACCTCATTTGGCACTCCACTAACTTTTGAAATAATCAGCTAGACTTGATTCTCCATGCAATAAAAAGCCATGGCAATCCAAAAGTAGAGTTTGCAGCATCTCTGAGTATGGTGGCCTGGAAATAAGAGTAAACCCATGCAGAGCCCTGCAGGTGGTTTGGGGAATTTTTTATGTCCCAGGCTCCTTTTTAAAAAAAAATGTTTATTTATTTATTTACAGAGATAGAGACAGAGAGAAAGATGGGGTGGGGGTACATACGAGTAGGGGAGAGTCAGAGAAAGAGGGAGAGAGAGAATCTTAGGCAGGTTCTGTGCTATCAGCGCAGAGCCTGATGTGGGGCTTGATCTCACAAACTGTGAGATCATGACCTGAGCCAAAATCAAGAGTCGGATGCTTAACAGACTGAACCACCCAGGCACCCCCATCCCAAGTTCCGTGTAAAAGGTTTTGCAAGTAATGACTACAGGTACGAATGGAGTGTGTGTAGAGAGGGTGAGAAAGAGCCAATAGATGCAACATAGGGGAAGCTCTGCAATATCTAGCCAACTAGACGTTAGGAACTTGAGGTCAATTATGGCCCTCAAAGCCTGTGGAAAGAAAGGTAGGGTATTTCTAAGAACAATCTGGTGGGGGAAAGACATTGCTCAGAAGTAAAGCATACATGTATATATACATGAAGTTTACAGTGGCTGGGAAGTAAGACCTCAAACTCTGCACTAATACAGTAGCCACTGGTCACATGCAGCTTCTGTAAATTAAAATTAGTTAAAAGTAAATAAATTTAAAAATTCATTTCCTCAATCACACTAGTTACACTAGCTCAACAACATGTGGTTATTGGCTACTGTATTGGGCAAAACATCTATAGAACACTGCAGAAAGTTCTCTTGGACAGCGCAGCTCTAATTACTGAAGGTCAGTAACCTAACATCACAGTTGCTATGGAGACTACCTAAGAGCATATTCCAAAAAATGTAAACTGGGTTCATTTTTCAACCCATGTGCTAATAGGTGGGGGAAGGGAGCTGAGGGTTGGCCGTTTGATAAGCTGTGTTTTGCTCTGAGATTAATTCCTATTTGGGCTTTGGAGGGACACTTGTAATTATAGGAGGCCCTTGTATCTGCTACATGTGATTTATTTTCTAGGATAACTGAGTACTGACAAATAGGTAAGAAAAACAAGAGAAGAATGGCAGAAGAATGGCTATGAGATTTTGAGAAATAAAAAGTAGAAAAGAATAGAAAAATATAAATAAATATAAGTATGAAAAAAGTAAATAGAAAAAATAGAAAAATTAGGAAAGAATAGAAGTCAACTGTGTATAATTTAAAGAATTAAGTTTCTAGACATTAAAAAAAAAAAGATAACATTGACTCTCTCCCAAAAACTGGTTTGGTTACTCACTGGACTGGGAATCTGTTGAGAGCTGCAGGGATAGCCCACTGGAGGGTGTCCATGTATACATCTTCTCCTTTGACTGCAAGAAAAGCCTAGAAAGCACAGATGCCTTGGCCATCCTTTCCCTGATAAACTTCTGACCTTTGTCAGCTGGGGCCCCAGGATTTCTCCAAGGGATGGATGTACTAAAAAGACACTATAGATTGTGTTTCTTTTCTTTTTTTTTTTTAATGTTTTATTTATTTCTAGGAGAGAGAGAGAGAGAGACGGCATGAGCAGGGGAGGGTCAGAGAGAGAGGGAGTCACAGACTGAAACAGGCTCCAGGCTCTGAGCTGGCAGTCAGCACAGGGCCCGACGTGGGGCTTGAACCCACGAACCGCGAGATCATGACCTGAGCGAAAGTCGGACGCTTAACCGACTAACCCACCCAGGCGCCCCTAGATTGTGTTTCTTTTATGAGCCACCCTGGCTGTTACGTTTGAGATGACTTTCTCCCACTGCCTTGGCTTACACTCACCCACAGTTAATGTTACCCTATATAGTCTGGTCCTGGCTTCAAGTACAACTGATGATCAGCCTTATGGTTTGATCAGAACTTTGAAACTTGAAAGTGCTTTTTTTTATTCCTATTATCAGTGAAAATCTTATGAGCCTTCCCCCTTCCTGATTTTCTTTAAATAAACACATGACAATTTTACAAAATAAAAATCATTTGGGGGCAACTTATGGTGAACAGTGTCAAAACTTGCTATTCTGAAAAATTATAAACCCTTAAAAATGTATTCCAGGTTTATTCCTGAATCTCCCCGGTGGTTGATATCCCAGAGAAGATTTAGAGAGGCTGAAAATATCATTCAAAAAGCTGCAAAAATGAACAACAAGGCTGCCCCGGTGGTGATTTTTGATCCCATAGAGGTAAGCATTTGCAGATGTGCCCTCTTGAAGTCAGCCATGCATTCTTGATTTTCGGGAATGTAATTTAATCCGATGTGTTTTGAGTGACCACTGTATACCATGTGCTATAGGAGTCCTTAGAGACACAGTGATGATTCAGTTCTGAGAAGAAACTCACGTCACAAGGCTGTGTACGAATTAGGTGCAATCATGTGTGTAAATTGCTTAGCATACAGCAAGTGTTGATTAAATACTAATTCCCTTTCCTTTGGCAAGTTTACTTCCAACTTTTTACTGGTACTGCTCCAAACCACTGTTGCTGTTGCATACTGCATAATCTGAATGTCCAGATGAAGTGGAAAGAAATGGAGTTGGGGGGTATTTCATGCAGGATTTCTCCGCTGTACTCGGGATCATACCAAAGCTGCTGAGGAAGCTGTATGTGCCTTTAGTCCTGCTATGGCACAGGCTCAAGGGCTCGCCCCTGAAGGCAGGGGGCCATGTGGAAAAGATGATATTCCGTGGTGGCAGTCGCACTTCCTGACAACCAGTGAGGACTTGCAGTGTTCCCAACCATACCTTGTGCCAGGTCCTACAGGAAATAAGAAAATGAGATGCAGTGCCGATGCTTAAAGAGCATAGCATGTAGGTAAGAGTGTCAACATGATTAGATGAAACATAGATGATGCCGGGAGGGAGGAATTGCTAAGTATCGAAGGAGTGGATGCTCTGTACCAGCAGAGAAAGGGAACAGACACACTCAGAGCTAAAGAGGCAAGTCTGAGCCAGGTGTAGGGGCCCTTAGGTAAATGGAGAGGGTGGAGCAGACATTCCTGACTAGGAGAAGGGTAGGGGACTGCTCAGGACACCCCAAGAAGAATAGGGTGGCTGCAGCAACAGTATGCCTGCCCACATTGAAGTCTGCACTGCTGGCATCCCCAGAAAGCAGAACTCTTAGAGGGTGGTGGGCACACCGCTGCTCTACCCTGAGGGCTTCTTCTGTCCCTGGCCTTTGGCACTTCTGTCAGAAGCAGATGTCCTGGCGACGGCTGGAGTGTTAATTACAGTGCCAGGAACCCAAGCTCCCAAAGGGCTACTGGGACAAACATCACTGATCAAGATCTTCACTCTTCAGATCAAGAATTCCATTCCTGCGGCACCTGGGTGGCTCAGTCAGCTAAGCATCTGACATCGGCTCAGGTCATGATCTCGCGGTTCATGAGTTTGATTCCCATGTTGGGCTCTGTGCTGGCAGCTTGGAGCCCGGAGCCTGTTTCAGATACTGTGCCTCCTGCTCTCTCTGACCCTTGCCTGCTTGTTCTCTCTCTCTCTCTCTCTTTCCCTCTCTCACTCTCTTTCTAATAAACAAACAAACAAACATTAAAAAAAAAAAAAAGAATTCCATTCACAGCCTTAGGTGCTATACTGGGCATGGGGAGTGTCCAGTGAGCTCTTCTGTGTCTCAGGGCTGTGCTAGTTGTTTGTTGGTATTTTTTGGATGTGTGCTCTGATTCCTGTCTTCAAGGAACTTACAATTTAGTAGTAGAAATCAGACTTACCTGGGTGAAAACAATCATAAGCCATATAAGAGATAGTTAAAAGCAAGTAAGAATGAAGTCCAATGTCACAACACATGCCTCTGATAGCACCTTGTTTCTTCCTGCCATGAGGCACTTGGAGCCTGAATTGGACAAGCCCAGTGAAGGAAAGGGAGCCGGTGTTCATCTCTGCTGCTCACCTCCTAGGGAAGGTGGGAGGGGTCCTCTTGAGGAGGGTCCACAGAGCCCTGTGCCAGCAAGTGCGGCCTGCTCAGAATGATCATGGAGAGTCTACCAGATACCAGGCACAGTGTTCCAATTATTTGACAAGCTATAGCACTTAGGTCCTAGTCTAGGCCCTTTTTCTTTCAGGAGAAGAAACTGAGGTACAGAAATTTAAGTAATTTGCCCAGATCACATAGCTAGAAGTCTCTAGGGCTCTCTGGTGCCAAAGAACATGCCCTTTACAACTGTGCTTTCTTATCTCATGGTAGAGGCAGTGGACAGGAAAAAATATAGAGTAGTGTCCTCTTGGAAGGTGATCTAGGGCTTCTCTGACTTTCCTTCAGAAGCACCTTCAACCTGCTCATGGAGTCTGGTTCAAAGGCATTTTGGTGACTCCATACAGAGACAAACACTGGATATAAGAATATTCTTGTCTGAGGTTTCCAAGCCTGGCTGTTGTCAAAATCACCCAAGGAGCTTTAAAAATACAGAATCCTTGGGGCACCTGGGTGGCTCAGTTGGTTAAGCATCTGACTTCAGCTCAGGTCATGGTCTCACAGCTGGTGAGTTCAAGTTCCGCGTCCAGCTCTGTGCTGGCAGCTCAGAGCCTGGAGCCTGCTTCAGATTCTGTGTCTCCCTCTCTCTCTGCCCCTCCCCAACTTATGCTCTGTTTCTGTCTCTCTGTCTCTGTCTCTCTCCCTCTCAAAAATAAATAAATATTTTTAAAAAAATTTTAAATACAGGATTTAGGGCCCCAGAAAAGATTCAGATTTAGCAGGCCCAGGGTGAGACCTGGTGATCTGCATTTTCATAAAGGCCCCTGTGGGAGCACCAAGTGTTAGCACAGACCTGGTGCCCAGGTCCTATCTGTTCATGGCACCACTTCCAGAACCCTCCATGAAGACTTCTAGCTCCCACTAGTTTATGCAGGGGCTTTGCTTTGTTGTGATAGCAGGGCTCTGCTGCCAAGGCCATGTTCTAGAGCTGCACACTCCAAATAGTGTAGAAGAAGAAAGGTAATATGTCTGTGAGCTGCAGGAGGGAGTGTCCGGTTATTATTGGGAAGAAGGATGCTCATATTTGGAGAGCACCTGCTACAAAGGCCAGTCTGGCAGTCTTACTCCTTCATAGTAGACACTCCTTCCAGAGCCTCTTATTTTTTTTAATCTTTTTAAAAACATGTTTATTTATTTTTGAGAGAGAGAGAGCATGGGCATAAGCAGGGGAGGGGCAGAGAGACAGAGAGAGCAACACCGAATCCAAAGCAGGTTCCAGGTTCTGAGCTGTCAGCAGAGAGCCTGACACAGGGCTCAAACTCACCAACTGTGAGATCATGACCTGAGTGGAAGAACGCTTAGCCGAGTCACCCGGGTGTCCCTTAGCCTCTTAACACACATGTATTCTATGTCCCTGCACGTTATCCCAAAAAGATTCCCCACCTCAGAGCCTTGTAACCTTTTTACAAGTTCCATTGAGCATGGTTATCTAGATTCCTAACACATGGCAAGTTCACTTCAGTTAAATTAAAAATAAAGGACGGAAGCCCATTGATAGCAGTAAGAAATTGCTACTAGCCAGATAGCATTTTTTCCTCAATGGTGCAGTAGTGGCAATAATTATAGTTCAAATGTATTGGACATTTACCACGGTTCAAGTACTATGCTAAGCTTTATACACACACACACACACACACACACACACACATAGATACATATACATATGTGTATGATCTCGTAAATCATAGAAAATATGCTTTATATATACATATACATATATACATATATGTATGATCTTGTAATCTTCTCAACTCCCAATTGTTATACCTTTTTAACATAGAAATAAACTGAGACTCAGAGGGGATAAATCGTCACTTGCCCAAGGTCCCTCAGTCAACCCAAATCTTTTCTGACCCTGAGACAACATGAGAAGAGTATAAAAAGCAGACATGGACCCCAAGGCATTTAGGAGCTGTTTCGCTCTAAGGATCACAAATTCAAAGGATCACAGCTCAGTGTGATTAAAGTCACCACAGTGATGACAGTGACGACTGTGAGTCAAGAATAGGCTGTTAGCAGTCAGACTTTATATGAAGAGACAGTAAAGCCAGTGTTACATATTTCAAAGGCTTCTGTCTAAAATGTGCCACAAGTACTTTGAAGTGTGAGAATAAGCATCATATATGTAGTTGCCCTTCTTCCCCTCAATTCCAGACTTCTGAGCATACTCAAGGCGAAGCAGAGTTACAAGCATTAGTCTTTCCCACACTTTCATGGTTGAAGATACTTCCTCACTAACCTCTTCATCTCATGGTTATTTGCATTGTTTTAGCTACAGGAACTAAAACTCCCAAGCCAGCAGAAAATTTTCATTCTGGACCTGTTCAGGACTCGGAATATTGCCACAATAACCATTATGTCTTTGCTGCTGTGGTAAGTAACACGTGATCTAAAAATGTGACATGCAGCACCATAAATATACAATTGATTTTCTTTAATTCACAAGGAATGTCAGAGCATGACCCAAGTCTTCCTGGGACAAAATAAACATGATAGAATTCTAAGTCATTTGGAAATGCCGCCATTCAATTCACAGAACTGGATGCTGAAAAAAAGCCACAGGGAATAATATTTAGGTCTGCAGTCCTGTGGCTCTCATGGAAAGGGTTCTCCCTTCCTAAAGTAATTGAGATTAAAATCAATAATGTTCCTGGTGCCTGAGACTGAGAGGTAATTCAGCTCCTGCTTCTCCAAGCTACACTGGCACCTGAGCAATGATGTTAGAACATCCCCACTGCCTGCACTGGACTTCGGATAAGCTTTTCACATTTGCCCATAGCAAACTACTGAGTGATATTCAGGCATAGAAATAATGACTTTGTAGACTGTATTTAATGATATATCGACCAAGAAGTAAGGAAGGAGAAAAAGAAAAAGAACCTGCCTACTGGACAATGGCAACACAAGAAATTGTAGGCTCAGAGACTGCAGAGAGTCTATTTTTAGGGCCATCCTGCTTTACAGGTAGAAAAGATCAATGACAGAGTTATGCCCCTTGATTCAGCAAGTGTGTCCTAAGCACATGGCTTTCCTCATTCTAGACCTCCTGACTTCAATGTCAGCGTATGTCATTGGTGCAAATATATCTTGAGGACTGCTGAGCCAGTGATAAACTAGTCACTACTTTTGCCTACACTGTACTTATTATCAAATGTGACCATTGCAAAAATTCCTAGAGTGATAAAGTTCAGTTTTTTCTTTTGTTTTACATTAGCCTTTGTGCTACACAAACCAGTAGAATACACATGAAAAGATCCAACAGTGTTCCCGAAAACATTTTTCAGATATCCTCTGCTTTTTGGTCATGTCAAAAATAAGCAAATCTCTGCACAAAGAAGTCTGCAAAGAGCAATTAATTTTTGCACAGCAAAGCTTCCCAGTTATGTGGAAATTCACTGTAATGATGGGATATGCAGTGTGTACCCTGTGATACTTTGAACAATTATGGGGTTTTCATTCTTTTCCCCAAAGTGAGTTCTAATAAAATGATAGGAATTTACCATGAGTGAATCCCACAATAGTACCTATGTATCTTTGTTTTTCTGTTTGGTAAGATTTAAATGCAGATTTTATGTTTACTGATGTGACTGACAATCTTTCTTCAAGTTATGGTTTCTTCAAATTATGGTTGTAAGGGAATGAGGACATACACAAGCTGTTCAGAAAATATTGAAATTTGAAATTAGACCAGGGTAGGTATTGTTGAATGTTGGTATATCTAGACTAAGGCTGTCCAATAGAACTTTCCACAGTGGTGAAAATGTTTTATGTCTGAATTGTCCATTTTAGCAGCTACTAGCCCTATGTGGCTATTAAGAGGGTTGACATGTGCCTAGTGTTACTGAATAATGGAATTTTTAATTTTATTTCATTTCAATTTATTTACTTTTAAATAGCCATATGTGGCTAGTGGCTACTTGTAGAACAGAAGGATCTGGACAGTTACTTGACAATTATGGAATTATTGAGTGGTTCAGACCACCCTCTCGTCACTTTTGTGTTTTTCTATTTTCTTTCAGGATGCTTACCTCAGTGGGCTACTTTGCTCTGTCTCTCAATGCTCCTAATTTACATGGAGATGCCTACTTGAACTGTTTCCTCTCTGCCTTGATCGAAGTTCCAGCTTATGTTACAGCCTGGCTCCTACTGCGAACTCTGCCCAGACGCTATATCATAGCTGGAGTACTGTTCTTGGGAGGAGGTGTGCTTCTCTTAATTCAGCTGGTACCTGCAGGTAAGCAGTTGACCAATATTAAGAGCTTACTAAAAAAGATCCACACCTTGACTAAACTAATCGTTCGTCACTGTGCCTTGCTTATGTAACCTTTAGATCATAAATTCTTCATAAGTCAACCAGACAAGCAGTAGCCGACTACATAATTTCCTGTGCTCACAACAACTCCTCTCAAATGGGAGTCACCCTTAGAGAATCAGAAGTCAATGCGAGGAAGACTGATGCTGTCGGTCATCCCCTTGGTACTTTTATGTGAGGCGCATATTCCAGTGTCATAGTTTGTAGCACATGCCAGGTCCAGTGTAAGTCAGTGAATTTTTTAAAAGATTTTATTATTTTATTTTATTTTATTTTATTTTATTTTATTTTATTTTATTTTATTTATTATTTTGAAAGAGAGAAAGAGAGGATAGAATATGAGCTAGGGGAGAGGGGCAAAGAGAGAGAAAAAGAGAGAGAGAGAGAATCCCAAGCAGGCACCACGCTGTCAGTACAAAGCCCAATGTGGGGCTTGATTCCACAACCCCCAGGTCATGACCTGAGCCGAAATCAAGAGTTGGACACTCCACCAACTGAGTCACCCAGGTACCCCTTAAGATTTTATTTAAAAAAAAATTTAATGTTTATTTATTTTTCACACACACACACACACACACGAGTGGAGGAGGGTGAGAGAGAGAGAAGGAGACACAGAATCCAAAGCAGGCTCCAGGCTCTGAGCTGTCAGCACAGAGCCCGACATGGGGCTCAAACCCACAACCATGAGATCATGATCTGAGCTAAAGTCAGACACTTAACCAACTGAGCCTTCCAGGTGCCCCTTATTTTTAAATTATATCTACCCTCAACGTGGATCTTGAACTTACAACCCCAAGATCAAGAGCTGCATGCTCTTCTGACTTAGCCTGCCAGGCACCCCTAAGCCAGTGATTTTTATGGTCTATAATCTTTAAGTTTTTAAAGAGCACATGAGGACATTTGCTTCTTTTTCCTCTTTATAGCTAACTTTCTCATATTATTAAGATGTTGTCAATATAACATTAGTATATAGTATTATACATAGAAATATGTATTTCTTAATAATAATTAACAGGATAAAAAGGATTGGTCCTTCCCTTCGAGGATTAAACTTAACTATATTAGTGTGCTAACAACTTATTCTGAAACTGTTGCTACAAATAAAAATGGACAAAGGTCACTGAAGGAATAAATGATCCAGAATAAACAGTAGAGCAAAACAGGAAGCAACCTGTCACTCTCCACCTTTATTGGTGTCTAATTATTAAGACATTTGAGGGATTCAGTTGGTTGAATATCTGACTCTTGATTTTAGCTCAGGTCACGATCTCAGGGTCATAAAATTGAGCCCCATGCTGGGATCCGCACTGGAGGGGGAAAAAGTGTTACTTGAGAAATATCTTTATACTATAAAAACAACTCCCAAACAAGTAAAAAAGACAATAAAAACAACTAAGTTAAGAAAGTCTCACTTCTAAAACCACCTATAATGAGGGAGTGTGGGGCAAGCTGAGGGCAAAGTACAGGCTAACAGTACCCCAACCCCATGGGTGGGATATGTGTGATATTCCTCAGACACTCCTGGCTACCCAAGAACAAAGGGAAAGGGTTTAAGTGCTTGCTATGGTGATGAGGAAGCTAAGGCAAATGAAAATATAGATTCCCTTACTGCCTACAGCCCATTGACAAGTCCTTGAAACAGGCAGAGTGACCTTCCTCTAGGAGCTCAGCTGCCTTGATGATGACACTTTGCTAGACGCAAAAGGGAATCTTGGCTCAACATTATCCTGACCCCTCCAGGGTCCTGTAAGTCTACTTTAACATATAAAAATTCCCTTGAGGTGCCTGGGTGGCTCAGTTGGTTAAGCAACCAACTTCAGCTCAGGTCACAATCTCGTGGCTCCTAAGTTCAATCCCCGCATCAGGCTCTGTGCCAGGAGCCTGCTTTGGATTCTTTCTCCGTCTCTCTCTCCTCCTCCCCTGCTCATACCCTGTCTCTCTCTATCTCTCAAAAATAAATAAACATTAAAAATTTTTTTAAATTTCTTTGGAAACTACCTTTATCTCGATTCCTCCAAGATACATGCTGGCAATCATACTGCAAGCTCATGGCCCCCTGACATACATTTGAAGGATACTAAACTGTAACAAATGGCTTGTTTTCCTAACAACACTCAGCCTCTCAAGGTTCTGGAAAGCTTGCCTCCAAAATTCCTGAGACACTTACTCTATCCCTAACCCCCTTCCAATCTGAGGGTATATAACTAGCCACTACTCACGACCCCAGGGTAGCTCTTTCTGCCCGTAGGTCCTGTTCCCGTGCTTTAATAAAATCACCTTTTTGTACCAAAGATGCCTTCAAGAATACTTTCTTGGCTCTCAGCTCCGAACCCCACACCATCACCGCAACCCCCATCACTCTATTTACACTGGGTCTCTTTTCCAGATTACAACTTCTTGTCCATTGGCCTGGCAATGTTAGGAAAGTTCGGGATCACCTCTGCTTTCTCCATGCTGTATGTCTTCACTGCAGAGCTGTACCCCACCCTGGTCAGGAACATGGCTGTGGGAGTCACATCCATGGCCTCCAGAGTGGGCAGCATCATTGCTCCCTACTTCGTTTACCTCGGTGAGATGCATCTTCTCAATTTGTTCTTTTTTTTTTTTAAATATAAAGGAATAGATTTTTCATTGTGAAAAATGCAAACAGTGTAAAAAGTACTGGAAAAAGTACAAGTTTACCTCTTCTCTGTCTGGCAGCCCAAATTGCAGCCCTATAACTAAAAGGAGCTAATTTTTTTGAAAGTGTGGAAAGTAGAATTTATTGATGATTTCTCACTATCAGTGCTTAAATCTCTCTAGTATATAGAAAGATTTACATATACTCTCTCTCTCTCTCTCTCTCTCTATATATATATATATATATATATACTCTACTATACAGTAGATACATTTTATAGATTGTAAAGATAGAATTTACACCAACAAAATATAAACTCTAGACATTTCATATAACTTTTTGATTTTTTAAAAAATAGTTTATTGTCAGGTTGGTTTCCATATAACACACAGAGCTCATCCCAACAAGTGCCCTCCTCCATGCCCATCACCCCCCTTCCCCTCTCACCAACCCCCATTAGGCGTCAGTTTGTTCTCAGCATTCAAGGGTCTCTCATGGTTTTCCTCCCTCCCTCTCCCCATCTGTTTTTCCCCTTCTTCTCTCTCATGGTCCTCTGTTAAGTTCCTCCTAATCCACCTATACGTATATGGTATCTGTCCTTCTCTGCCTGAAAAAGGAGCTAATATTAGCACTTCGGTGAATAGCCCTTCAGACGTCTTGTATTACAAAACACACACACACACACACACACACACACATACGTATACACATACACATATACACACACAATAAAACACATAAGGGAAATTATATATACTGTTTCACAACTTTTTAACTTAATATCGTATCACAGTAACTTTGCTTATTAATATATAAAGCTCTTCTTTTTAGTTAGTGTAGAGTCTTCTAATGTATGTATACACATAATTTGTTTAACTAGGCTCAATGGATGGACATTGAGGCCATTTCCAGGTTTTTGTTATTACAAATAACACTACAGTGAACATTCCTCTATGTCCCCTATGACTCTTTGTTCATTTAATTACATACATTTGGATTTGTGTATTGTTGGAGTGATTTAAAATTTCCATGATATTGCAAAACTGGACTCTAAATATTGTGCTAAATTACAACTATTGTATATGAGAGTGCCTGTTTCTCCATATCCTCACTAACAGTGGGGTTATTCAATTTTTAAATCATTGATAATCTGTTATCTGAAAAATGGATATCATTGTTGCTTTCATTTCTATTTCTTTAATTATAAATAAGGTTGAGCATTTTTTCATATCATTGACATTGCATGTATTTTTCAGTGACCTGACTGTTCATGTCTCTTGCTCATCTTTCAAATGCTTTATATTTGATTTGTAAGAGCTCTTTGTATTTGAAAGAATCTAGCTCTTTGTATATACACTGTAAATATTTTTCCTAGTTTATCCTTCACTTTTAACTTAATGATTTTTTTTTTGTAATGCAGGAAATTTTAGTTTTTATATAATCAAATTTCTCAATCCGGAATAAAACCACAGAGGGGCTTCAGTGGGTTGTTCAGTGGATGTAGGATCTGGCCCTCCAAATCAGACCCCCAATCGGGACTCTGATGGTGAGAGATGTCAATATACCTCCTTATTCTTCCTAGTCATCCATTGGCTACCTACTGGTTAAAACACACACACACACACACACACACACACACACACACACACACACACACCATATATTAATCCTCAGGAAAGGTACATCCTAAATCTTCACAGAGAACGTGAAACATTTTCTTAACTTAAATGTATTCTGCACAACTGCCCTGAACATCACCTAAGAAAGCACATTATTATACAGAACAGTGTCGTTTCTCCTTTCTTCCTCCCTATGCTTTCAGACGATGCTCACTTGGTCCACAGGGTGGACCACTGGTGCATAAGAAACAGAAGAGTCCAAGACAGAGCTTTCTATTCCACAGTAGCTACTCCTGTTAGTGACAAAGACACCTTGCAAAAGATTCAAGTTTAACATTTCCTGTCAAATAAAATTGAATGTGTTGTTCTTCTGTAATCTCTGTATGCAGAAGGGAAGCAAGATGAGGATCTATTATTCTCCTGTCCAAGAAATGCCTGATAAAGAAGAGGTGGAATGGTTCATACAATTACATACAAAATCAAGACATGCAAATGTTGCAAAAAGAAGCCAAAGCCAGATAGAATGCATTCACAGTGATTGACATTTAGTGATTGAAATTGGATGGAACATATTACTTGGGTTTTTTTTCTTTAAGAGTTTCATGGCAGGGCTCCTGGGTGGCTCAGTCAGTTAAGCATCTGGCTTCAGCTCAGGTCACGATCTCATAGTTCGTGGGCTCGAACCCTGCATTGGGCTCTGTGCTGATGGCTCAGAGCCTGGAACCTGTGTTCGGATTCTGTGTCTCCCTTTCTCTCTGACCCTCCCCTGTCACGCTGTCTCTCTCTCTCTCTCTCCAAAATAAATAAAACATTTAAAAAAAGAGTTTCAAGGCTCTATGGGTGCCTGGGTGTCTCAGTCAGTTAAGCATCCCACTTCAGCTCAGGTCATGATCTCATGGCTCGTGAGTTCGAGTTCCATCTCAGGTTCTGTGCTGACAGCTCAGAGCCTGGATTCTGCTTAGGATTCTGAGTCTCCCTGTCTCTCTGACTGTACCCCTCTCATTCTCTGTCTCTGTCTCTCAAAACTAAATAAACATTTAAAAAGTTTTTTTTAAAAAAAAGAGTTTCATCTCTCTTTTGGAGCACCTGGGTGGCTCAATGAGACTGAGACCCACTTCGGGCTCAGAGTTGGCTATGGAACCAACTTAAGATTCTCTCTCCTTCTATCGCTCATGCTCTCTCTCTTAAAAAAGTTAATTATTTTAAACAAAGAGTCTCATGGCTCTTTGGACATAGCTGTCTACTGTAGCCTACTTTGCAGGCACAAGCAAAGATCACTCCAGGCATAATGGCTAGTATCTGTCCCTACAATATCCTTTTTCTCCTTGATGTCCTCTCATCCCTCCACTCAAGTTCCTTACACCTTAAAGGGAAAACTTGATAGGCAAAAAGTTCCATCAAAGGAACGTGGGTCACACATGGTTAAATAGTGGCTTAAAGAACAACATCTGGCATGAAAGACCTTATAATAATGCACTGTCACACAGGTAAATGATTATGGAAATCATGAAGGTAATGGCATCTGCCAAAGAGAAACTGTGATTGTGACATTTTACACACATTTTTCCTTCTGACAGTGTTCACATTTTTTTTTACAAATAGTTTATTGTCAAATTAGTTTCCACATAACACCCAGTGCTCATCCCCACAAGTGTCCTCCTCCATGCCCATCCCCACCCCCACATCCATCAGTCCTCAGTTTTTGTCAGCATTCAAGAGTCTCTCATGGTTTGCCTCTCTCCCTTTCCCCCACCATTTCCGCTCTTCTTCTCCCCCTTGTTCCTCCGTCAAGTTCCTCCTAATCCTCCTATACGTGCAAACATATGATATTTGTCCTTCTCTGCCTGACTTATTTCGCTCAGCATAACACCCTCAAGGTCCATCCATGTTGCTACACATGGCCAGATTTCATTGTTTCTCATTGCCATGTAGTATTCCATGGTATAGATAAACCACATCTTCTTGATCCATTCATCTGTTGATGGACACTTAGGCTCTTTCCATGTTTTAGCTATTGTGGAGAGTGCTGCTATGAACATTGGGGTACATGTGCTCCTATGCATCAGCATTTCTGTATCCCTTGGGTAAATTCCTAGCAGTGTTATTGCTGGGTCATAGGGGAGTTCTATTGTTAGTTTCCTGAGGAACCTCCACACTGTTTTCCAGAGGGGCTGTACCAGTTTACATTCCCACCAACAGTGTAGGAGGGTGCCCGTTTCTCCACATCCTCGCCAGCATCTAGAGTTCTCTGATTGGCTCATTTTAGCCACTCTGACTGGCGTGAGGTGGTATCTCAGTGTGGTTTTGATTTGTATTTCCCTGATGAGGAGGGATGCTGAGCATCGTTTCATGTGTCTGTTGGCCATCTGGATGTCCTCTTTGGAGAAGTGTCTGTTCATATCTTCTGCCCATTTCTTCACTGGGTTGTTTGTTTTTCGGGCGTGTAGTTTGGTGAGTTCCTTATAGATTCTGGATATTAACCCTTTATCTGATATGTCATTTGCAACTATCTTTTCCCATTCCGTTGGTTGCCTATTAATTTTCTGGGTTGTTTCCTTGGCTGTGCAGAAGCTTTTAATCTTGATGAGGTCCCAACAGTTTATTTTTGCTCTTGATTCCCTTGCTTTTGGGGATGTGTCAAGTAAGACATTGCTGCGGTGGAGGTCAAGGAGGTTGTTTCCTGCTTTCTCCTCTAGGGTATTGATAGTTTCCTGTCTCACGTTCAGGTCCTTTATCCATTTTGAGTTTATTTTTGTGCATGGTGTGAGAAAATGATCTAGTTTCATTCTTCTGCATGTTGCTGTCCAATTCTCCCAACACCATCTGTTAAAAAGGATGACAGTGTTCACATTTAAAACTGCTCTCAAATACCATTGTTCACCATGAGAAAAGGATTCCCAAGAGCATCTGAAGAATCCCTGTATGTAATTGATGTTCTTGTGCCTTACAGGTGCGTACAACAGAGTTCTGCCCTACATCCTCATGGGCAGCCTCACTGTCTTGATCGGAATCATCACCCTCTTTTTCCCTGAAAGTTTTGGAGTCACTCTGCCAGAGACGTTAGACCAGATGCAGAAAGTGAAAGGGTAAGTGGAACTTTAAAAATTGATACCAAAACTCTTCAGAAGGAACAAATATGCAAGAATAGCTAGGAAGTTTCTGAAAGAGAAGGATAGTAAGTGGAGGGTAGCTCTACCAAATAATAGAGCATATTACCAAGCAAAGGTAATTAAAACAGTGTGATCTTGGTGTGGGAATAAAAATCACTGGAATAGAATAGAGTTCAGAATTAAATCCATGAAAATATAGAACTCAGTATATGCTAAAAAGTAGCTATTCAAAATCAGTGAGGAAAATTAGGCTATTCAGTAAAAGGTATTAGAGAATTCAGCTAGCCGTGTTGGCTAAATAAAAAACTTGACTC
This sequence comes from Proteles cristata cristata, assembly GCA_017311185.1. NCBI lineage: Eukaryota > Metazoa > Chordata > Mammalia > Carnivora > Hyaenidae > Proteles > Proteles cristata. The sequence continues at coordinate 1,586,248 of JAESUZ010004208.1, forward strand.
TTACTTCAAAATACGTCAAGATAAATTGCAGAAAAATGAAAAATTGAAGTCTAAAAATGTAAAATCATAAATGTGCCAGAAGAAAACATATATTATTATAACCTTAGAGAAGGCCTTTCTGAGCATGATACGAAAAGCAAGGAGACATAAAGGAAAAGATTGCTATCTGATTGTGAAAATGCAGAAATTGCTAGCACAGCAAGAAAAGAAACCATAACTAAAACAAAGGTCAAATCCAGGGGGGAAATATTTGCAACACACAATAGATACGTGGGGCTAAAACAGCTCATACACAAGAAACTCTCAGCAGTCAGTCAGAAAAAGACCGACAACTTGGTAGGAAAACTGGCAAAGGACATCAACAAGCAGTTGACAGAAAAAGACATTTCAATAGCAGATACATACATGAAAAGCAATACTTGTCCACATTTATAAAGAGATACAAAATAAAACAATTGTGTGTGTGTGTGTGTGTGTGTGTGTGTGTGTGTGTATTGGCCTGTGAGATTTTTTGAGAATTTTTCCTCCTGTTACCAACTACTTCTGACCCAACTAGGTGTCCTATAATTTAATTCAATTCCAACACTTACCACCCAGAGTTTCCATCAGAATGCACAGGTTTAAGGGCTCGTCCCACAGGACGCCCTCTCTTCAGATGCCAGTGATAAATATCAGGTCCCCAGATCATCCACACTTCTATCCAATTTGGCTTCAAAGTTGGGTGTTTCTACAACCCCTGTGCTCAAATTCAATAATTTGCCAGAATGACTCACAGAACCAGGATAACACTTTCCTTACCATTTCAAGTGTATTATAAAGGATACGTATGAACAGCTAGATGAAGAGGTGAGGTACAAAGAGGTGCAAAGGGTGAGGTCCAGAAGAGTCCAGGGTACAGGAACCGTCTGTCCCTGAGCAGCTGGGGAGCACTGCTATTTTGGAACATGGATGTGTTCACCAATTCAGAAGCTCTCCGAACCTCAGTGTTTCGAAGGTTTTATGGAGGTTTTATCACATAGGCATGGTCAATAACTAATTCAACCTGTAGCCCCTCTCTTCTCCTTAGAGGTTGGAAGATGGGACTGAAAGTTCCAGGCTTCTAATGAAGGCCTAGTCTTTCTGGTGACCAGCCTCCATCCTGAAGCTACCAACCAGCCCACCAATAGTTACCTCATTAGAACAAAAGGAAAGACACTACTGTTACCCCTATCACTCAGGAAATGACAAAGGATTTAGGAGCTCTGTGTCAAGAATAGGGGACAAAAATCGGATATCTTTCTACAATATCACGGATTGGCAAACAATTAAAGATGAGTGGTAGTGTGGTAGAAGTTTAGATTCTAGAGCAAAAGTGTCTGGCTTCAAATCCCGAATCTATTCCATAAATTAGGGAGAATTACTTAACTTTCACTAAGCCTCAGTATTTGCATCAGTTATACAGGAATAGTTCATGTGGCTATTGCGGGGTTATGTAAGATAAAGTAACTTTAGCATCAAGCCATGAAATATATTAAGTCTATATGTGAGTAGATTCTGGTCCTTGATGGAACATGTACAGCAAAATGTGTCCCAAACATTGTTTTCTTCTAATGATGGGACCATTTTAATGTCAACTTTAGCTTGCCAAACACTTCATGTTTACCACTTGATCCTTTCCTCAGGGGAATTGTAAAATTATAGAAAACAACCTCTAGACTCCTGAGTTATTACTAGAGTTATGTTTATTGACTGGATAAATGTTTTTCAGGGTCACTCTGGCATTTTGAGGAGAAGAGTCTTGAATATTTAAATTTCTTTAGCGCTTATCTTATTTTCAGGTTCAGATTTAGGAAAAACACAAGAGATTCAATGGAGAAAGAAGAAAATCCCAAAGTTCTTGTAACTTCATTCTGACAAAATGTCCACTGCATTTGGTGATCTGAAAAACAGATGCATAAGACTATGAAGAAACCAAAGCCTTTCCTGATGAAATGGACCAACTCTAACTATTAACACTAAAATGACTTCGCTGTTGAGAAATGCTTGTCACATAGCAAACCCCAGCCACTCTTCCAGACAATCCCCTTATTTTTAAAAACAACCCATTCCTAGATAGTCCACCTAATTAATTCAGTGAAGTGGGTTCATAAGATTTTTTTGAAAAATGTGTTGGTCAAGGGCTGGTAAATTCATACAAAGATTAACCCTCTTTTTCAAACATACAAATATTATCCAAATAAAAAGAATGTCCTTGTATCAACAACTATTAGGTAACAAAAGTACGTGTGTGTGTGTGTATAAGTGAACTAGCACATTCAAAATTAGAGTAGTTTTTGAAGTGAATTTATATATTGCTAGAACTAAATGATTATATGCAGTATTCCTATCCAGAAAATTTTGTACAATCCCTTGGGAGAATTGATGGCAGATATTAATAGTGTTTTACAAGTGAAACACAGTAAGAGACCAAGAAGCCTTGATATGTGGCTCATATGACCTGTTGGCCTTTAAGAAGGAAACCAAGGCAGTTCCCTACTAAAATTTCAGTGGCTGTAACTCACAGCCTTTTGAATGGTCCACATTTGTTGTGATCTTTTGGAGCACATGATTAAACTTTGTTTCGTAAGACTGACTGAAGAGGTATTTTGCTAGTAAATAAAGAATCAGGAAAGCTACAAACCAGTTAGATTGGTAAAGATGGCTTGTAGGCCCCATGGCCGAGAGATATCAGCACCTAGGAAGAAGGCTGTCCAAGTCAACAATTTGGAAAGACCTTTAAAACAGTACTTTCCATTAATAGATTCCTTCCTAAGCATGGTATGCAGCTATATTCTCTCTCACCAAGAGTGCTTCTGGTTCCACGAAGAAGCAGTGTAAAAAATCAAGGCCACTAATGGGGTAAAGTATTACCATAAGCTCAGAAAACAAATGTCAAGTCTCTGTCTCAGCATGTTGTAGGCATGCCGAGATGATAACACAGCGAGGAATTAATCCTGGAGACCGAGGCAACATGCTTTCTCTGAAAGTGACTTCTGTGACCGCAGCACAGTGAAAAGCAACTGAGCCTTTAACATCCCCAGCTCTACGGTGTGCTCGTAGAAATAAGCAGCTCTGATTTTTAACATGATGCTTGGTGACGTCATCTCCTAAAAATACTTATCCTGCAAAGTAAATCTTCACTAAATATTTTGTAGCGGAAACTTGATATAACATCTTTCACAAATGGTCCTTATTATTTCAAGTTCCTTATCCTGGACTTTTCTGGTTAACCCCGAATTCTTTCTCTTTATTGTCATATTTCAAACAGATATTTTATATCCTCCTGACACACTGATCCTAGCTTTTGATTGTTACTTTAAAATCCACTAGACTATCCTAGACTAGTTTATGTGGTATCATCCACCCAGTGCTTTTGTCTCCCCCGTGGATGCAGCCTGTCTGGATAATCTTTCCACCTACCTTGCTGGGCACTAGGTAGCCTGTCCCACAGACAGCAGATCACACTGTTTCCCAAGAAGCTCTCCTTGAACTTCCTTCCCTCTGGTAGGGGCTGTTCCCTCCTCTGTGTGCCTCATGTACTTACTCAGTTAGGCTCTTGTCTTATTGCCTCCCAGAGCCTAGCGACCTTACCTGGTTTGTCTTTTTATCCTCTGTAGATCTGTTTAGCATAGTATTTTCTTGCATTTACCAAGCACTGTTAAATATTCTCATTGAAAAACTTTGTAACTCTAGTTTGGAAAAAATGTTTGATATGTAGACATTAAAAAATGTCAATGCATATATTAAAATGCTCTTAAAGCTATTTCTAAATATAAAAAAATGAGGATTTGATAATTACCTTTTATTGCTCTTTGTACAGGTGCTTTATATCTTTTGAAAATCTGTTTATATAAAGGCAACAAGAACAGAGATGATTATCTCTTTGGTAGTTCAAAGACCAAGTAGATCACTACATGCACAAATACTATTTGATTAAACCGAAGTTGCATTGCTGATTTTTAGAAACTACTTTTGTTTATTTTTTTTAAGTTGGTATATTTATTTTGGAAGAGAGAGAGGCAGAGAGAGAATGAGGGGCCATCTCAAACAGGAAGCTCAGCATGGAGCCCAACTTTGGGTTCAATCCCACTACCCTGGGATCATGATCTGATTTGATATCAACAGTGGGACACTTAGCTGACTAAGCCACCCAGGCGCCCCTAGAAACTATTTTTAAAGTTAGGTCTACAAAGCACTATCCTGCACTTATGACTAGCAATCTCAGACTGGCAGCCAATCTTACACCACATGTTCTAGAATCTAGTTTCTTGTTTGAATTCTGGTAGCATCCTAAGTAGTCCCTCCTCCTTGATTCCGCTCCTGCCCTCCTTGAATCTATTCTCAGAATAGCAGTGTGAATGATCTAAATAAGATCATGTCTTTCAGCACCTGGGTGGCTCAATCAGTTAAGCATCCGACTCTTGATCTCACCTCATGTCATGATCTCATGGTTCGTGGTATCAAGCCCCATATCCAGTTCCCTGCTGATAGCACAGAGCCTGCTTGGGGTTCTGTCTCTCTTTCTCTCTCTGCCCCTACTCCACTCACATTCTTTCTCTTTTTCTCTCAAAATAAATAAACTTAAAAAAAATTTTTTAATGGGATCATGTTACTTTCCCTCTCCAAACCTTCCAATAGCTTCCCATCTCAGCTAGGTGCATTCCTCATCTCCCCATTATGCTACCACAGCACATGCTTTTATTATGAGTTATGTCCCACATCAGTCAGGTTTTTAAAAAGTCAAAGTCTTTGCAATAGTCTATGCAAAGGATGACTACATGTCCCAGTTTTACAAGGACAGCCACAGTTTCTATCTATTGGCCCAGGGTGATTATTAATACCCTCCACAACCTTTCATGCTAAAAATGTTCCAGTTTGGATATACAACTCCTACTTTGGAGCATATATAACTCTTAGCTTGGAGTTATATATGCTTACCAGCTGATCGGGCCCCCTATTCGGTGTGTCCCCACCCTCTGTCTTTGCTCAAATGTTACCTGCTTCCTAAATACTTATCTGACCACCCAGTCTAAGATTGTATCCTATTCTCTGTCCTCCTCAACTCACCTGTCCCTGCTTCATTTTTCTCCATAGCTCCTATCGCCCTCTAAAATCCTACCTAATTTTCTTCTTCATTTTTTAAAATGTCCTTCTTCCTCCTGGAGCTTACATTCCATAATGGGCACTGCTGGATCCCCAGAAGTTAGCACAGTGGTTGGCACATAGCAGATACTGGATAAATATTTGTTCTAAAATGAATAAATAGGGGCACCTGGGTGGCTGAATCAGTTAAGTATCTGACTTCAGCTCAGGTCATGATCTCACGATTCTTGGGTTTTTGCCCCGCAAGGGGCCTTGTGCTGATAGTGCAGAGCCTGGAGCCTGCTTCATATTCTGTGTCTCCCTCTCTCTCTCTGCCCCTCCCCTGCTCATGCTCTGTTTCTCTCTCTCTCTCTCTCAAAAAGTAAATAAACATTAAAAATAAAGGTAAAAATAATGAATATAGGGGCGCTTGTGTGGCTCAGTCAGTTGAGCATCCCACTCTTGATTTTGACACAGGTCATGATGCCACCAGTCATGGGATCGAGCCCCATGTTGGGCTCAGTGCTGAGTATGGAGCCTGCCTGATAGTCCCTCTGCCCCCTCCCCTGATCTTATGCTCTCTCTGTCTCTCAAAATAAAATACATTTTAAAAATAAATAAATAATGAAAATAAAAATGGATAAATATATTATTATAGTTAAATTGGCAAAAGTAATCACTAGTTTTCAAACAAGAAAATGTTGGCCAATAAACACACCACGCTTTATCTTAGCCAAAAGGCCGAGAAGCTATGGCCAATAAACACACCAGAAAGGTGTTCTGCTTCACAAATAATTGAAAGAATACTAATTGAAGAGGCAATGTGATGCCACTTTCCAACTAACAAAGATGAGCAAAGATTACAAAATGATGGTGCTCAATAATAATGATAGTATGAGGAGATATACTTTCATATTCTTCTGGTGGAAGTGTAAATTGGATTGTTTTTCTGGAAAAGAAATTGGCAAAGTGTTTCCTGAGTCTTAAAATGCTTGGATTTTTTTTTTAAGTTTATTCAATTTGAGAGAGAGCATACATGTGAGCGAGTAGGGGAGGGGCAGAGAGAATGGGAGAGAGAGAATCCCAAACAGGCTCCGAAATCAGTGCACGGCCCGATACGGGGCTCAATGATTTCTTGGGATATGACACCAAAAGCATTGGCAAGAGAAGCAAAAATAGACAAAGAGGACTATATCAAACTTAAAAACTCGAGTGTCAAAGGAAACGGAGTGAAAAGGCAACCTACAGAATGAAAAAAAGTGTTTAACAAATCATAAATCTGATAAAGGATCACTATCCAGAATGTAAAAGAAACTTCTATATTCAAAGACAAATAGGACAAGGATTTGAATAGACAATTCTCCAAAGAAGTTATACAAATGGCCAGCAAGCACATGAAGGTGCTCAATGTCACTAATCATTAGAGAAGAGGAAATCAAAACAATGAGATACCACCTCACATCCAGTAGGATGGCTTCTATACAAAGAGCAGAAAACAAGTGTTGACAAAGATGTAGAGATATTGGAATACTTATGCATATGCACTATTGGTGGAAATGTGTAATGGTGGAGCCACTATGGAAAACAATATGGAGGTTTCTCAAAAATTTAAAAATAGAATGACAATATGGTTCAACAATCCAAAATAGTTCAAAGCAGAATCTCAGAGAGCTATTTGCACACTCATGTTCATCACAGCATGATTCACAGTAGCTAAGAACTGGAAGCAACCCAAATGTTCATCAACAAAAGAATAGATGAAGAAAATGTGGCATGCATGTACAAAGCAACATTATGTAGCCTTAAGAAAAAAAGGAAATCCTGTTGCATGCTATAACATGCATGAATCTGAAGGTCACCATCCTGAGTGAAATAAGCCAGTCACAAAAGGACAAATATTGTATGATTCCACCCATATGAAGTATCTAAAATGTCAAAATCATAGAAACAGAAAGTAGAAAGATGGTTACCAAGAGCAGGGAAATGGAGGAGAGTTAGTGTTTCATGGGTTTCAGTTTCGCAAGATGAAGAAGCTCTAGAGATCAGTTCATAACAAAGTAAATATATGTAATATGACTGAACTGTACACTTACAAATGGTGAAGCTGGCAAAATTTAATGTTACGTGTTTTTTTCACCACTATAAAAAAGTTAAGTGTGGATATAGTTAGATAAGTCAATAATGGTGTGTTTTTATGAAAGAATATTATTTGGCCTTTAAAAACAGTATTTAAGAGTATTTTAAAGTTTTATTTATTTAAGTAATCTCTACACACAGCGTGGGGCTCAAACTCATGTCCCTACACTTGATCTTAGCCAAAAGGCAGAGAAGCAATTGAACTCACGTCCCTGAGATCAAGAGTCACATGTTCTCCTAACTGAACCAGCCAGGTACCCTTAAGAATTAATTTTAATAACATGATAAAGTACTTGTGATATTAAAGTATTAAGTATTAAAAAACAGTATACAATAGCATTTACCAAATAGTGAATGCATGCATGAATAAACTATGTTTAAAACACATACACACACACACACACACAAAAACAACTAGAGGGAAATATCTCAAGGTGTTAACAGTAAGTATGTCTGGATTGGGGATTATAGATGACTTCTGTTTTGGTTTCTTTTTTGTAGTTTTCCATACTTCACAAATGTTTCACGAATATATCCATTTTGTAATCATAAAGAAGCTAAAAAAGATAAACTTTTATTAAATGTCAACTAAGTGTGAGGTCTCAGGGACCAGAAGTGAAGAACATGAAAACTACAAAATTCTTGCTCATATTGGGCTCTATCTAGCCAGACTGTAAATTCCTGTCTGTGTAGCCTCGGCAGCTAGCCCAGGGCCCTGACCTGGGCTGACTTCTGTGGAGCTGAAACTCAGGTCAAAGTCATTTTCTTCCATCTAGACCTGGGCATTTTTATACCTCTCCTCTCTGCTTGAGCAGCAGTCATCTACCTCTCTCCTGATTCGGTTTCACCAAGCCACACTTGCTTTTCTGAACCAAATTACCTTATGGCTGGGGTTCTATTTAACAGACCACCAAATGGCTTGTAAGAAGTTATGAGGATTTATAAAAAAAAAAAAAAATTATAAGAATGGGAACTATCAGTGCCTCAGTGTTGGCACAGAAAAGTCTCAATCCGATTTTGAGAACCTTGAGGCCTTTATCTAACACTGCAAATTTGACCCTCCTTGTCAGACAGTCTCCTTCTAACTTCCCTCTGTGCTCCCTGTCCCTGCAAAGCCCACCATCTCACCCTCCCTCTGTTGCTTTCCTGTCACTGTGTTTCACTCTGGACAAACATCTGTCCTCCTTCAAGTATATCCCTGGGTGCTTTCTCCACATCCTCACCTTGACAGAGACCTGGCTTCCCCCTAAGCACCCCACTTCCTCTGTGGTCCTGTCTCACTGAGGCTATTTATTTCCCACTTCTTGTGAACTTCAGAGCCAGGTAAGTTCTTGGCATTTTCTAGATGTTCACAGCCAGTTCCAAACTAGAACTCCTTCACCTTCACATACATGAAATACCTCCTTCAAGGCTAATGCTGTGCCCCTCTGGTTGCTGTTACCAACAATCTGCCCAGTTGCTTATCTACATTCTGTGAGCTCTCTGGAACCCAGTCTGAGATACGGATGGCTTTTGTGCTCAGGAGGATGAGCAATCCTATACCTCAGCTTCAGGGCACTTGACCTTTACCTCTACTTCAGTCTCTGGACACACCCTGGACCCCGTCAACAATCACAGTAACTCCACCTCATTCCAGTACATTTTGTTTTCCTCACAACCCTTCAGTTCTGACCTTGGTTCCTTTTGCTTCCAATTTATACTTCATGATCTTCTCAATTCACTCACCTACTACCCTGGGCCTTTTGCTTACTCAAACCATTTTACTCTTCACTCTCAATCCAAGCTGCTGAATTAAGATACAGAATAGGGGACAGGGTGCCTGGGTGGCTCAGTAGGTTGAGTGTTTGAGTGTCTGACTTAGGCTCAGGTCATGATCTCGTGGCTCATGGGTTTGAGCCCCACATTGGGCTCTCTGCTGTCAGTGCATACCCTGCTTCAGAACCTCTATCCCCCTCTTTCTGTCTCTCCCCCACTGGATCTCTCTCTCTCTCTCAAAATAAATAAATAAGGTTAAAAAATAAAAAGGATACAGGAGAGGTGATCGCTGTTGGGTTGGAGCAATGTGTCAGTTGGGAGAGTGACAAGTAGGTTGAGGGTCCAGCTGTGATTGGAAATGAAAATGTGTAGAGATACCAATTCACATAGTAATGTGATTTTTGTCCAGTGTCCCAGGGGAGGAATGAAATGCACACCTGGTTGGATTTGAGGTTTATAGTCCAGGTGAACAGAATGACAAGACAGTGGAGGAACTGAGACTGACTGAGCCAAAGGCTCATAGTATTCAGATTGAAAAGAAAAGGGAAAAAACATGACAACTTCTGTTGTCCTAGTATGCTATGCCCATCCTCTTTTTTTTTTTAATTTTTTGCTTTATTTAAGGTGTATGAGAACCTGTCACAGTGTTAAGACCCAGAGTGTTCAAAAGAAGAGAGTGCAGATCAGTCTAAGGTGCCAGAATCTGCCCCATCTCTCTTGGACTATTCACCAAGGATGTGACCTTGTTGATATGAAACCTGAGAAGACTGAATGCAGTCACTTGGCAGGGGCCAAAGGCTAGATTTCCGTTTTTAACATAATGAGATGTAGCATTAATAATTAAGAGTGTAGGAGAGGAGGCAGACCTACCAGAGTTCTAACAGGGACCTCTCACATGCTAACCAGAGAAACTATGTAAATTATTCAACCTTTCTTTGGTTGCTTTGTCAGTAAAATGAGGACAATGAGAATATCTACCTAGTAGAACTGATGTGAGGACTAAATGATGTCACAGGCTATTGGTATTATTATAATTGTAACATTGCAATAGCAGAGAGGATGGATACTTGATCAAGGACTAATTTCTGCCCTAACTTGGCATCTAGTTCAGAAGATTAAGATTATCAGTAACTTGGGGCACCTGGGTGGCTCAGTTAGTTAAGCGTCCGACTTCAGCTCAGGTCATGATCTCATGGTTTGTGCTGACAGCTAGCTCAGAGCCTGGAGCCTAGTTCAGATTCTGTCTCTCTCTCTCTCTCTCTCTCTCTCTCTCTGACTCTCCCCTGCTCACACTGTCTCTCTTTCTCTCAGAAATAAATAAATCATTAAAAATTTTCTTGAAAAAGACCATCAGTAACTTATATTATCCAAATTTAACAAAGTCTCCTGATATCTATCTTCCTATGGAATCTTAGTCCAATATGACTCATATCCCATCATATCTCATAAGGAGACCAAATGTTCCTATGTATCTTTTTTCTTGGTTAGTTTCGTCCAGATTGTGACTTTAAATACCATCCATATGCAGATAACTCCCTGATGGATATCTCATTCTGACCTTTCCTATGAACCTCATACTCATATATCCAACTATCTGCAAACTTAAACTGAAATACAAGTTTAAAATTAAATTTTATGTTTAAGTTTATTTTTAAATTTAAAGTAAAACTCTCACACAGGCAACAACAGAAAAAATAGATAAATTGGGCTATACCAAAATTTAAAACTTTTGTGAGTTTTAAACAAAACTGTTAGTCTGTTAAATTTAAAACAGAGTGAAAAGGCAACCATGGAAGGGGAGAAACTATTTGGAAGTCACATATCTGATAAAGAGTTAATATCCAGAATATATAAAGAATTCCTACAACTCAACAACAACAATAAAACAACTCAATTTTTAAAAAATGGACAAAGGACTTCACGGACATTCCTTCAAAGAAATTACACAAATGGCCATTAAGCACACAACATAATGCTCAATGTTACTAATCATGAAGCAAATACCAATCAAAACCACAATAAGTGATCATCCCATACTCGTTAGGATAGCTGCTCTGAAAGAAAAATAGAAAATAACAAGTGTTGGTGGGGATTTGTAAAAATTGGAACCTTTGTGGGCTGTTGATGGGAATGGAAAATGGTGCAGTCTCTATAGAAAACAGCCTGGCAGTTCCCCCAAGAATTAAAAATAGAATTGCCATGCAATCCAGCAATCTCACTTCTTGGTATATACTTAATAGAATTGAAAGCAGGGACTTGAAGAGATATTTATATACTCATGTCCCTGTAGCAACACTATTCACAGTAGCCAAAAGATGGAAGCAACCCAAGTGTCTATTGACAGATAAATCAAAGAATCAACTGTGAGTCTATACATACAGTGAAATATCATTCAGCCTTTATTTTTTTTAATTTTTTAAATGTTTTATTTATTTCTGAGAGAGAGAGAGAGCATGAGCAAGGGAGGGTCAGAGAGAGAGGGAGATATAGAATCTGAAGCAGTCTCCAGGCTCTGAGATAGCTGTCAGCACAGAGCCCAACACAGGGCTCGAACCCACAAACCGTGAAATCATGACCCGAGCCAAAATTGGATGCTTAACTGACTGAGCCACCCAGGCGCCCCTCATTCAGCCTTTTAAAAAAAAGAAAGAAAATTCTGACATGTGCACAGATGAACCTTGAGGACAATGTGCTTAGTAAAATAAGCCAATCACACCAGGACAGATACTGTAGGATTCCAGTCATATGAGGTACCAAGAGTGGTCCAGCTTATAGAACCATAAAGTAGAAGGATGGTTGCTAGGGGCTGGGGACAGGGGGGAGTGGGGAGTTAGTGTTTAATGGCGACAGAGTTTCAGTTTTGCAACATCAAAAAAGTTCTAGAGATGGATGGTGGGAATGGTCATACAACAATGTGAATGTATTTAATGCCACTGAACCGTACTCTTAAAAATGGTCAAGATGATAAATTTCATGTCATGTGTATTTTACCATGATAAACTTTTAAAAAAATTAAAATGAATTAAAACTTGTAATTTCCCACACCCCTACCACCCCTACCTATTTCCTCATTCTAAAAATTGGCACCAAGTTGCTTAGTCCAAAACTCCAGGATTTATCCTTAATTTCCTCCCCTTCTGCCCATACCCAATAGTAAGTCACATTACCTTTTGCTTCCAAAATATATTCTGAATTCATCCATTCATCTCTTCCATAGATACTGCTGTACTTCAGGCCATCATATGCTCTGGCCTGTGGTGCCGCAATGGCTTCCTAATCAGTTGATCTGTTTTCCTTCTTTTCCTCTCCAGTCAGTTGGTATAGCAGCCAGAGTGCTCTTTTTATGGTAGAAACCACCTGTTATTCTTTCTCTACTTAAAAACACTCTGATAGTTTCTCATCACAACTATAATAAAATCCAAACTCCTTGCCACTGTTTACAGGGAGCTAGATGATCTGGTGTCCATACAAACTGGCCTCCCGCCAACATCGCTGACCTTATGTCCCATCACTATTCGCTTTGATCACTATGTTCCAGTCACGCTGGTCTTCCTCTGTTGTTCCAACACCCTAAGCACATGCCCTTTCCTTGCAGACTTTGCATTTGCTGTGCCTCTGCTTAGTACACTCTCTTCCCGGATCTTCACGTGATAGGTTCCTTCTGATGCCTTGCATCTCAGCCTAGCTATCACCTTCTCAGAAAAATATTCACTTACCATCCAATCTAAGGTAGCCATCCACTGATTGTCACTCTTTACAGCATCATTCTCTTCTGTCTCTTCTTGACACTTACAACTACTAGAAATTCATATTTGTTTTCACAACTTTAAAATCGGTTTCACCATCCCCCCACTAAAGTGTGAGCTCCGTGAGAACAGATTCTTGTTTGTTTCCTTGATTCTCAGAACCCAGAACACTGTTGGGCACATTACATCCTATTCAAATATTTGCTGATTGAAGGAAGAAGTGAATAACATCAATCACTCAATTTTCCTTCTATATCACATATAGACATAAAAAGCCTTTTGAGTGAACTGGTATTTCTAACATTAGCCATCACCAATCTTTTCTATCTATTCTAGAAGGTGGTAACCAGTCTTCAAAAGGTCAAGCAGCATATTCCATTTTATGTAGGTTTACCCTGAGGGGAACGAGGTTACATTCGTACTGTCGCTGAAGTGTGTAGCAATATGTAATTATTTACGTGGAATTTAAAAATTGTCCTGTATTTCTTGAAGCTAAATTGTAGGTTTTCACATTGGATATTACACTTGTTCAAAGTAAAATTCTGGACATCTAAGTCCTTAAAAACATATTCAAAGTATTTCATTACATAGTTTTTCTAGTCTAAAGAAAGTTTTATGGCCCGTTCTCTTCATGGTTAGTCATCTATCTGTCCAGGCCAACATAGACTGGGCTAAAAAGGCAGGACCATATAACAGCTCAAATGTGATTTCTCTGCCTCTTCTATCTGTGTAACCCCAAACTCCTAAAAAGTCAAATCTCTAATCACAGTTGGGCCCATGAATATAGACTATTCTGTCATTATTTTTGAGGTGTGTCTGCAGTAGATACCAGGACATACCAGTGGCACAAAAGTACCGCATTCCCACTGACAAATGAAGTCCAGCTATGTATGCCAAGTTCAACTGCAGCTGTTCTACCATGCCCAAAATGCTGATAGGCATGGGTGATGAAATGCTACTTGGGATGTTGCCTGATGAGGTACATAGACCCCTATTCCTCCACTCTTGAGTCATATTCTGATGTTCTGAGGTGAAGGCAAATAAAATATCACCGAAGTCTTGGCAAAAAATAGCTAGTCCAGATTTCACTTTCCATAAAATCTGTACCCAGTCTGTGAAATCAACAGCAGAGCCTGGGCAGACCCTCTAAATCATCCTTCACTCTGATACTGAAGCTGTAACATTGGACCAAGCCCGGACCTCCTCTCTCTTTTTCCAAAGTTGTTCTTTCTTTGGAGGCTTCCCTTTCCTCAGGGAATTTAAGCGCTGGCTGCTTCAGCTCACGTAATGTAAACATGTCCAAATCTATGGAGAATGCATAGTTCTGAAAGTGTTTCTTCAGTCAATCAGCAAAAATAAAAATAACTATAGCTAATACTTATTTCATACTCAAAATGTGCTAGGCACTGAGCTAACCACTACCATCTGGGAAATTGAGGTTTGGAAAGTTTATACACTTGCTTAAGCTTACAAGCTAGGACTTGAAGGAGTCAGCAATTGAATGCTGACAGCTATACCCAGAGACTATGCTCTTTACCAATGCACTGTATCTCTTATCTTGGAAGTAATCATAAAGTTTCTAAGATAAGAAACTTCTATTAAAATAGAAGATAAATCAAGGAGTTACAGATGTTTATTCTTCCTTACTCTAATCCAACACATTATTTAATAATCTGTGTATTTTTTAAACATTTATTTATTTTTGAGAGACAGAGAAAGACAAAACATGAGCAGGGGAGGCGCAGAAAGGGAGGGAGACACAGAATCTGAAGCAGGCTCTAGGCTCTGAGCTGTCAGCACAAACACTGATTTGGGGGCCCAAACCCAAGAACTGAACTGTGAGATCAGGACGGGTCACTTAAGTGACTGAGCTACCCAGGCACCCTTTAATCTCTCTTTTAAACGATGCAGTTGCAATAATAATAACATTCAGATAGTAATCACTGCCCCACCTAGAACTGCTGCAGGTTGCTCTTTGCTTTGTGCACTTGGACAAGCCTTTTTTGACAAAAGGTTTGTTTTCTTAAGATCTTTTTTGGTAACCTACTGAATTGTTTTCAAACCCTTCAGGAGTGTTTTCTGATTTCCAACTGATGTTTCTTTAGCTAAGACCTTTTCACTTTATCTTGGTCTGGGCACAGGTCAGCATTCTTCTCAGAGAAGCTTTAGTTTATTTTGAAATATTGAAACAACTTAGAGAATTGATACAAGAAACAAGTTTATTTTCAAGAAGCTTGGTTTTCCTTTTCAGTTAGCTCCAGAAAAGGACTGTTACTTGAGATAAGATGTTAGAAAGGATTAAGTGCATTTTTGAAGGCATAGCCAGCCATCTTCAGGAGGCAGGAATATTGAAACAGTACGTATAAAATGACTAATATCTATGTTAACACTTTTATCTTGATTTTTAAAATCTATTATGTTTTAGGGAAATGTTTATATTTCCTTGCATAAAACATGCTGGCTTGCACATGTACCCCAATGTTCATAGCAGCACTCCCCACAATAGCTAAAACATGGAAAGAGCCTAAGTGTCCATCAACAGATGAATGGATCAAGAAGATGTGATTTATCTATACCATGGAATACTACATGGCAATGAGAAACAATGAAATCTGGCCATGTGTAGCAACATGGATGGACCTTGAGGGTGTTATGCTGAGCGAAATAAGTCAGTCAGAGAAGGACAAATATCATGTGTTTGCACGTATAGGAGGATTAGGAGGAACTTGACGGAGGAACAAGGGGGAGAAGAAGGGCGAAAATGGTGGGGGTAAGGGAGAGAGGCAAACCATGAGAGACTCTTGAATGCTGACAAAAACTGAGGACTGATGGGTGTGGGGGGGAGGGAGGGATGGGCATGGAGGAGGACACTTGTGGGGATGAGCACTGAGTGTTATGTGGAAACTAATTTGACAATAAACTATTTGTTAAAAAAAAAACATGCTGGCTTGTCCTTTATTTTTATTTTCAATTTAGAATATAATCACTATTAAAGATTATATTCTTTAACACTATTAAAGTGTTTATCCAAGAAATTACATTTAAACAACATACATTTAGTTCTCCATCACTAAGCCACTATTATAAAAAAAAAAATGTAACGTGCTGCAATGTTAAATTTAGCAGCCTTAATTTTTAAAGGCTTTATAACAGTGCTGTCCAATAAGATAGCCAACAAAGCTACATGCAGCTACAGAGCACTTAAAATGTGGTCAATACAAACTGAAATGTGCTGTAAAATACACACTGGATTCTTAATATTAATATGAAAAAGAAAAGGATGTAAGATCAACAACCTTTTATATTAGAATGTAAAATATCTTATTAATTTCTGTGTTGATTACAATGAAATGATAATGTTGGAAATCTTGAATATATTATTAAACATATCGTTAAAATTAATATCATCCATTCCTTTCTACTTTTCTTAATATGTAGGGTTGCCTGATCAAATATAGGACACCCAGTTATATATGAATTTCGTATGTTCATGCTTATATTTTAACACTATAAAATTATTCCTCTTTTAACTGAAATTCAAATTTTAACTGGATGTCTTAAATTTTTTTTGCCAAAACTGGTAACTTTATTACTAGGACTACCAGAAAAATTTAAATTACAAAAGTATTCTATTGGACAATGAAACTTTAGAATCATCTAGTTTTGGGTTTTTGTTTTTGTTTTTTTTACTGCCAACTATTGAGTTAACTGTGCAGAAATACTTAACCTGAAGGAAACATTTAATCCTAGACCGGGTTCATCAATGCTCTAGAAGTTAAATTTTTACATTTGTTTTAACAAGTTAAAAGACAACAAAGGAGCTTGACTCAGACCAAAGTATGGAAAGGGCATTTGGATTAGAATTAAAAGTCTCTGCTCCCAGCCTCTCCATTGGGGTAGTTAACGGTTCCACTTTCAAAATAATCCCTGCCACTGTTAACAAAGGTAGGCGATGTCAAGGGCAGCTAACTGGCAGTAAGACTCTGGGCCAGTCACAGTCCCTCAAGAGACATTAGTAAAAAGCTGGCAGGGGTGGAGGGACGGTATTTTTAATACCTGACCCTCTCACCCCGCTGATCTAGCCATCCCCTCCCCGGGCTCCGAGCTGGGCCAGAGACCTTGGCCTCAGACGCCGAGGCCGCGAGTCTCACTGCCTTCCTAAGCCGAACCAGGGCTACCTGGGTTGTAAGGTCGCTCGCTGCTGTGCCTGCAGAGGCTCGGCAAGAACCCGCCAGACTAGGGGTCAGCTGCCCCGCGCAAGCCCCAGGTGCGCGCGGCGGCCCGGGCCCGCCCACCCGCCGTCACGCACAGCCCCAGCCCCGCCTCCCAGCCCGCGCCGCAAAGCCCAGGCCCAGAGCCCGCCCCAGCCTCGAGCTCTATGTAAAGCAGGTCTCTGCTGCCTGGTCGCCACAGCGTCTGGAGCTCGCGGGCTCGTTCAGTCTGAGGGCCGGCATTTCGCCCGTCCTTCGTTCCGTCGCGCGGCGAAGGCCTGGCGCGCACGCGCACGCCCCGCCCCCGCGCGCCGCCGCGTCCTTCGACCCCGGGCCGCGCGCCGCTGGCCGCTGCAGGCGGCATGCGGGACTACGACGAGGTGACCGCCTTCCTGGGCGAGTGGGGGCCCTTCCAGCGCCTCATCTTCTTCCTGCTCAGCGCC
This sequence comes from Proteles cristata cristata, assembly GCA_017311185.1. Lineage (NCBI taxonomy): Eukaryota > Metazoa > Chordata > Mammalia > Carnivora > Hyaenidae > Proteles > Proteles cristata. Next base: position 1,603,639 of record JAESUZ010004208.1, read on the forward strand.
AGCATCATCCCCAACGGCTTCAATGGAATGTCAGTCGTGTTTTTGGCCGCCACCCCGGAGCACCGCTGCCGGGTCCCCGACACGGCGAACCTGAGCCGCGCGTGGCGCAACCACAGTGTCCCGCTGCGGCTGCAGGACGGGCGCGAGGTGCCTCACAGCTGCCGGCGCTACCGGCTCGCGGCGATCACCAACTTCTCGGCGCTGGGGCTGGAGCCGGGGCGCGATGTGGATCTGGAGCGGCTGGAGCAGGAGAGCTGCCTGGATGGCTGGGAGTTCAGCCAGGACATCTACCTGTCCACCATCGTGACCGAGGTGGGTACCAGCCCCGGGGCTGAGGACGTGGGGAGGACCTTCGCACTCCACCCCGCAAGGTGCGTGCTGGATGTTGTCACTCTCTCTCCCCCAGCACACTACACACCTCAAAGTGGGAATCCTCCAGTTAACGCTTTGAGAAGTGACTTCTAACCAGACCATGCCTCTCCCACCACGAGTGTCCTGCTAGCCGCCTAAGTTAATAGCTACCTTGAAGAGGGAGCCAAGAAGACTCTGGTGGCCCCTGATAGATGCTCTAAGACCCTGAATAATCAAAGTCTTTTTCTAGATGGAGGAGGGAGTGTTGAGTACAGTCAGAGCTTGGGCCAAGGGCCTGTCACCGCGTTTCTCTAGCCTCTTGGCATCTGTTCAGAGAAACACTCATTTCTTAAGAACTTTTAAAGCTAAAGGATGCATGTGTTTAAATTGTTATGGTGCTCCTTTCTCTAGTTACTCTTTCCTCACTCATCCTCACCCAAAATGACAGTCTAGTCATACCCCATTAGGGATCATGTACTTTTTGCTCATGTTTAGTTACCAGAATTGTAGGACCCATGCATCTGAACATCCGTTTAGGCTGACTTGTTCACCTGGAATGTTTTAGAATATTCAAAGGCCATGTCATTGGCCAGATTTAGTTAAAGCATACAACTTCAGTTGATAGGAAATGCAGCGGGGGGTGGGAGTGGGGGGCTGCTTAGCTACTTATTCCCCAACCACTTGCTTTTTACTTTGTGGGTAGCTTTGTCTCTCCTGGTGACCCTGCAGTCATTAGAACTTCATGTATGACATCACATTAATGGATGCTTGTAGATGTGCTTTGCATCTTATTCAGACACTGGAACTCTGACTCCCTGGAGTCTTAGCAGAAATGAGCTAGCAGAGCAATGAAGAGTCCTCCATAGGCACCTGGGTGGCCAGGTTCACAGAGTATCAGGCTTGAGGATTCACAGATGAGGGAAAGTTTCCTAGAGATGGCAGGCTCACTGAATCTGGAGTGTTTAGCTCGTCAGATAAAAGTCTAGAACAGCAGGAAACGACCTGGAAGGAGGGCAGGGTTCACAGGGAGAGCACTAAAGGGGAGTGTGTACAGCTCCTGATATGGCATCAGACCCTCCTATAAGCCCACAGGGGTTTTGGACGCCCCTTTTATGTTGCTTCTGGAGGCTGTCACTCTTGAAGGAAGTCTGAGTACTGCCTTGAGGCTCTTGTGTCCATGTGTGTGCACACATGTGCCCTGTATGTTTGGACATTTGATGTCCCCAGCGTCTGTGCTTACTTCCACATGTATGTAGTAGGAGTGTGATCTGAGCACCGCTGGCATCTCTCAGCTAGTGATATCATTCCAGTGTCCTGAGGTGTTGGTACTTGACAAAAGAGGCACTGAATGGAGGTAGCTGACAGTGCTTTGTGACCCAGGAGTTGACAGAGAATCAAAACTTCCAGCCATCACAAGTCCTCACTCCTAGTTTCACAAACAAGTCTGTCACACCGCTGGAAGCCAGTGGGAATTGTGAAAGCAGAGGCTGTCCCCTCAGGTTGCTGGCAGAGGCCACCAAGGTAAAGCCATACTTCATGACACAGGAGTCCCTGCAAATTCTGCTTCTGGCTGCCCATGGAACGGGGGAGGCAGTGAATTCACGGGAAGCTCATGGCATCTCTTTGGATTTTACCTTGACTTCTAGAGTCCCTTGGCTTACTCTAGTCATTTGTTGTTACTTCACTGCCCCTGTCCTGCTTGGGCTGAGGCTGGTGGCAGCACTGATGAGCTCCCAAAGGTTGGCTATAGTGGAAGGATCCTGGAGCTACATTGCTGCCAACGTCAGTCTTTCCTTTTATTGTATTTAGCCTATTTATTTAGCTGTCTTGGCAGTTTCATAAGAGCCATGTGCCCTTTTACCTACATATACATTGTCAGCCTTTGCAAGGAGGCAAGGTTAATACATTACTTAGCCCTTTGTTTTGGGATACTGGAATGTCTGACTCTTAAGTCCAAGACTGTTTGTTCTTCTTAGGTGAACAGTCACTCCTGGAAGCTATTACATTAACATTTTGATGGCACCATTTTTCTAAGACACATTTTCTTCCAACCGGAACCTGGCCTGCTGACCAGTGCAGCCAGTTCCATGCCTGCTAAATGTTTCAACCCTGCCCTCAGCCCCAAATCATACATAGAGGTGTTTGTATCATACATACATTGGTATTCAATTCCTACTTGTTTTTCAACAGAAGATGAAAACCGTAGGTTTCTTGTTTAATTTTTTTTCCTTGTTGAAGTTAAAGTATGTACATGTAGTACTAAACGTTGTGGTTGATTTACCTATTTGTATCCCTCTGACATGAGACTGGTTACAGACAGGGTACTGAAGGAAATATTTAGTGAATGGATTAATGAACAGTTTAAGAAATGTCTAGAGAGCTAAAGAAGGAAAGGACAGTTTAATTCATAGAAGGGAAACTTGGAGGTGGTCAAAAAGCACTGACAAAAATATTTTAAAGAAAATATAACCTCCCAGCCCACAAACTATGGCCTGCCCCTATATGGATCTGTGACAAGGTATTGGGATTGGTGGAAAGTAGGTGACATCATGTGGCGAAAGGGAATGTTTCAGAATAGTTTGGTGGTCCCTGTGCTTCTAGGCTGCCTCTTCCCCTGCCCCGCAGTCATTCCTGGAGCACTGGAGAATCAGCCACCCCACTTTGCAGTGTTGCTCTAATCCCTGAGTGCTTCTTGGTCCGGGACTGCCCCCTTCTCTGAAGCCTGGATGATTTCTCAGGCTGCCTGGGCCTCTTGCTTTTTGGGATCTCTCTAGCCCAGCTTATAGCCCGAAAGATTCTTCGAGAAACTTCTATCTCTTCGGGCACCCATGAGTTAGGGTGTTTTCAGCTAAGACGCAGCAGTCATCTGTGTCTCCATTCTTTGCTTCTCTGAAACTCCTGCCCCAGCCCATAGCAGTACTTTGACTCACTCCTTGTTGTCCTGGAAAGCCTCTTTCTCTGAACTGGCTTTTCTGTTAGGTACCGATAGTCTTTGAAGATAGGACAACCCTCACTGTTATGTACAAGCCCACCCGAAGGAAAAACCACATCAACCTGGGAGGCAGGGCTGGGCTGTTCAGTGTGGAAAGACCTGGAGTGTGTGCCTCACTGTTATGTCTTTAGTGACATGTCTCACTCAAGGGAGAGTGAGTGAGAAGACCCTCAGCTCTGCTTTTGGAGTTCATGGCAAGCCAGATAAGTCACTTGCTGGGTCCCTGAGGGCCCTGTACACATACAGTCTGAGCAGAACCATTTAGCCATGACTGGTCAGATTGAGCCCCACTCTAGCCAGCTGAGAACCAACACCCTGGGTCAAAGTTCTTAGAGATGACACAGGGAAGGGGGTGAAGAAGGGGGGAAAAAAGGAAAGAAAGAAAAAAAATTCTAGAGATTGAAGTTCAAGGTTCATTTGGGCCTTGAGCAACCAAGCCTAAGGTCCAAGCCCAAAGAGTACTGTGGTGTTGAAAGTCAAGAGCTCTTTTATTTATCTGTTCCCTCACTCGCCTATATACCAGATAGCCTCTCCTCTGTAGAGCACCGCCGGGCATCATAGAAGATATGGCAGCGAGTTCTTTGTCTCCTTGCCCTGACAGCCTTGGGGCAAGAATGTGCCATTAACTGCAGCAGGAGGCAGGACGAAATGTGTGTAGGAACACATGGCATTCAGTAACAGGTGGTGCTTACCAGTGTGTCTGACCATCGATGCAGTCAGGCTAGGTACATCTCAGGAAGTGTTTCTGCCCTCTGGGCACAGACCCTATCTTTTTTTCCTTCCAGCCAACCCACAGGTAAGAACATTTAGTCCCAGGGAAATACATCATCTCTCCATTTCCCATAACTGAGAAGCAGCTATAATTATATAGTGTATACAAGAGACACAGTTCTCTCAAAAACGTTAACAGCTTTGTTGAGGTTGTAAATAACAGAAAATAAATGGCACAAGTACAGTGTACAATTTGAATAGCTTTGAGAGACAGATCCATGAGGCCATCACCACTAGAGAGGCACTTTTCTGACCAGGAAGGATGGCAAGTCTAGACTCGTTGCCAGAGTGCCTCTTAGATTTTGTTAGGCTGTGTCTGCCCTCACAGTTCACCCAGCTGAGGGATCACTATGCTAGACTCATGACCTGAACCTTAAACACACATTTAGTTCTAACACTGAGGCTTGTTATCATCAGCTAGTACAGCCCATCTCATGTACCAAGAGGAAGCATCCATGAGCTAGTCTATAGCTGGTTCAGTCAATGCTGGGGAGCCTTGAGCTCAGGATAGGAAGACTAGATTCCTCTGCAAACACAAGTCTTGGGTACGTAGCCTTTACTCTAAGGGCTTCTCATCCCACCTTTCCTCAAGAGGATGCCAGCCCAATCCTGGAACCCACTGCAATCCATCTGGTGGCTGACAGGTAAGTGAATGGATTGGCTGGGTAGAAATCAAACCATGGCTGCCCTTGTGTTCATTTTTTGAGACCTCTTATCTTTCCTGATGCTACTCATAGGCTCCCTGTCAGTAGGAAGGAAGTGTCAACCCAAGTTTGCTTTTGGAGGGCCCAAAGCCAGGTGCTGAGGATTGTTAAGAATCTTCAGTGGTGGATAAAGGGCCCAGTTACTCCAGGGAGTTACATACTTTCCCAGAGTAAGGACAGCCTGGACCAAGTGGCAGGGTTGTGGCCGCAGATACCGGAAAGACACTCTGGGAACCGCTCCCACGAGGTTCTTCTTCAGGGCATAGTCTGACCTGGTTTCGGGTAGCACCTGGCCTTGTCAGCACAGAATTCCTTACAAACCTGTGGTGGGAGACCTGACATTGTCAGGGGAGGGGGCTACTGCTCCAGAACTCACTGTAGAAGCCCATGTGGATTTCCAGTCTAGCTCAGCTATATCAGTCCCCAACCTTCATGCGAATCCTGTTCAGAAGCAGCTACTGACTCTTGTTTCTCATCTCTGTTGCAACAAAAGTAATGCATGCTGGCTGGGAATAGATCCCATCATAGTCAGAAGCTACGGTAGCCATGATCTGGCCTCTGAAGCTCTGTGTAACACCTAAGAGCCAGAGGCCGGCACTGCATCACTGAGTTCCCCAGTTCTCACCCCCTGGTCACTACTGTCCTGACTATAGTGGCCGTGTCTGTATGGGAGCTGCCCCAGGAGTGCCCACCCTCCTAGAAGAGAGACGGTATCTAGGTACTAGCACCACTGAGGCTGCAGGGGTGGGAGGGCTGCTGTAGCCTAAGTATTCAGATCATGACCTGAGCCAAAGTGAGATGTTTAACCAACGGAGCCACTAAGGCGCCCCTGGACTTCCTCTGGATTGGAGTTTCAGATCCCCGCCTCTTCCTTCCTCCACACCTTTCTCAGCCCATCCAAGGTGCATGCTCATTCCAGAGTGGAGACACAGCTGTGCGGCCAAGTGACCCTTACTGTTAGCTAGGGGGGTTCTTCGTGGACAGCCTCCTACCCCTCTAAGGTTCCCGGAGGCTACGTGCACACACTGCCCAGTGGGGCAAGGACGCAGACTTGTTTTTTCCCCTGTCACTTGCCTGGAAGAAATGCTTTCTTGGAAGCTGCCAATTCCCTCTCCCTCTATTAGTAGGGAGCCAGCAGCCTGGCACCAGGCAGGCAAGGGTCTGCATTCCTGGAGGGCAGCCTTCTTGGTGATTACTAAGCACCGTCTTTCTCTGTTCTGGGAAACATTTGTCTGGGAACCAGTAAGCTTCTTGTTTTGGCTTTTCTTCTCTTTTTTTGGCTCCTTCTTAGGCTGGGGCAGCTCAGATCTGAATGTTCAGCTGCTTCCCCATGCCTGCAGATCTCTTTTTGTGGTAACTGTAGATGGAACTATACACTGGGAGCTGGGAAACGCAAGCACAGCAGCCTATTGCATACCCCAATCCCTGTTTTACACATGGGGAAATAAAGGCACAATGAGGGTGGGGGGAATCCGGTCTGATACTGCATAACCACTTAGCAGTAGAGCAGAAGCTAAACCCAGTTTCTTGACTCCCAGATCAGGGCTTTTGGCGGTAATTTTGGCCTAGTGTTTTTGGCACAGCATTAGGGATCCCAGCTGTAAATGTCACCTGAGGGTCCCAGGGCTCACTGGCCCAGGGTGGGGGCCTGGGTTCAGCTGCAAGAACAGATCAGCATGATGCATCCCTGGCCCTTTGGCCTCAGCCCTTTGCTGGATGGCTTGACTTTTAGAGCCCCAGAGCCCTGCTCTGGACCCATTCCTGTGCCATTCCTCCCAGTGGCCTCAACCCCACTGAAAGGGTACCCTGCTGCATCCACAGATTCTTAGAAGTGACCATGAAAGGCCTTGCCTTCTGCTGGATTGACCCATGGGCACAGTACCTGCTCCCTACCTGTCTCCCCTCCGCAAATTGGTAGCAAAACAATGGAGTGAAAAGCCATGAAAAGCAGGACGGGAGGGGCCCACTCTCCCTGTGAGGGGGAACCTCCTCTCTGCTCCACTGTCCACGCAAGCCTCTGCGTGCCTGAATGAGCTCATGCACCTGTGCAGTAATGTAAACAGTGCCTGCAGGGATGCGGGAGAGTCTCATTTCATTTAACAAGAAGCCTTACATTTAAAACATTTAACAAAAGAAGTGAGTAATACGTCCCTTTGCTCCCTTACAGTGGAACCTGGTGTGTGAGGACGACTGGAAGGCCCCACTCACGATCTCCTTGTTTTTCGTGGGTGTGCTGGTGGGCTCCTTCATTTCGGGGCAGCTCTCAGACAGGTAAGGTGGGTGTCTATCTCCTGCAGCCGCAGGGGACCATGGAACTGAGCAAGGAGCATGTATGTTCCTGGCCCTTGACTTCAGGTGATAGTCTCTCAGCCCAGGGCCTTGTGTTTTAAAAGAAGAGGAAGCTGTGTCTATAGCATAGATTCCATACCAAGTAAAGAGAGCCAACAACCTCCTCTCTCTAATTCTTGTTGAGCAGAACAATCTGAGCGAAGTGTACCCATGATCCCACTGACTGGGAAATATGTCATAATTCACTTCTTGTACCAGCCTAGCTGGCCTTCCTAAGGTCACTCCTCTGTATCCTTCAGCTTTGGAGAGGTAGGCAGCACACACACATGCAGATGAACTTTTTGTAGATCTTAAGGCCTACAATGAATGACCACCTCTGTATTTCCCAAACCATCATTCTCTGCATGGTGAGAGGAGATCTCACTAGCTGGTAGTGGCATAACAGGCAGAACTCTCGTGTTCACATTGATGGTGCCTCTTAGCTAAGAGTCCTTTGGATATGTTACCTACTTCACAACAAGCATAAAATGTGCTGTTTTGGCCTATAAACAGCTTATATGTATAATTCCAAGGTTTTTAACTCAAGTTCCATTCATGGCTTAGGGAGTTCATCTACTCTTGAAATTATGTCCAAAATTTTAGAGATTGTATATGAGCTTTTTTTTCTGGAGGAAGGCCCACAGTTTCCATGACGTTCTCAGAAGGATCCATTATATCCAGTCTTCTTACCCCAGGGCTCCTCTGGAGAAGCCCACAGTGAGAATAGCCTTCACCAAGGTTCTTAGCTGTACTGGATCACCCAGTGGAGTCCCAGCATTCTCCTAGCTGGTTGGGGTCTAATAGAGAAGTTCAGGATGAGAATGTCATCCTACCTTAAGCACAAAGTCAAGGGCACCTGGGTGGCTCATTTGGTTAAGTGTCCGACTTCGACCCAGATCATGATCTTACATTTTATGTGTTTGAGCCCCACATTGGACTCTGTGCTGATAGCTCAGAGCCTGGAGCCTGCTTCAGATTCTGTGTCTCCCTCTCTCTCTCCCCATTTCCTGCTCATGCCTCTGTCTCTTTCGTCTCAAAAAGAAATAAATCTTAAAAAAAAATTTTTTTTAAAGAACAAAGCCATATCCTCCCATAGGACAGACTCAGGGTGATGTTCTGCACGTTTAGATTATTGTCTTCACCTGAGAATCCTTTCTTCCTGAGAAATGTATGCTTTCTCACTAGATTTGTGTTTCCCAAGTGTCATCTAGCCATTAGAAAAGGTTCAGGGGTGCCTGGGTGGTTTAGTTGGTTAAGCGTCCGACTCTTGGTTTCAGCTCAGGTCCTGATCTCACAGTTTGTGAGTTCAAGCCCCACATCAAGCTATATACTGACAGTGCACAGCCTGCTTGGGATTCTCTCTTTCTGCCCCTCCCCTGCTCATTATCTCTGTCTCTCTCTCTAAATAAATAAATAAACTTAAAAAAAATTTAGAAAAGAGTCAAATTCCCACAGTCACCGTGAGCATTAAAGAGTCAAGTGGGCCATGACCACTGATGGACAATTCTAGACGAGCCTGAGACACCTGCTCTTTTGGAGAAAAGACCTTGCTTCCCTAGATCTTTAATCTACCAGCAGGCTTCACTTGATTACTTATATTTATCTAACAAGCACATAGCACCTACGATGTGTTAGACACTCTCATAAGCACTGTACAAATATTAAAGAAAGAACAAATCTCATCATAACCCTATGAAGTAGGAAGCATTCTTACTCTATTTTCACAGGTGGGGAAAATGAAACCCAGAGGAGTGAAATCACTTGTACAGTCATGAAGCCAGCAAGTGGCAGAGCTAGGATTTGGATCCAAAGAGCCTCTATGGCTCTGTTTTGTGTGGACTACTGTTCTCGGGCCCTGCTCTTCCAGAACTTGCCTTCTGGCAAAGCAGAATGTACTAAACAACTAATTGAGGGGCGCACTTGTCCTTCGTGGTGTAAGTGATACAGAGAAGCAGTACAGAAGCTAAGAGAGGGTCTAACAGAGGAGGCTGGGAGAAGCTACCCTAAGGAGGTGACAATGTGCTAGGAGTTGAGAGATAAGTAGAAACTGGCCAGTGATAAAAAGGTAGGGAGAGGAAAGAGCATTCTGGGCAAAGAGAGCAGTACTTAAGCCTAGACTCAAGAAGAGACCTTGCACTTTAGGGACTGGGAAAAAGTCCTCTGTGGTAGATGTGTGGAGAGCGATATGAAGAGGAAGCAGTGAGCCGTGGAGGCCCAAGCAGAAGAGAAGGCCAGGCTTAGCTGACAGACAGGAGTTTGGGCATCAGTCATAGAGCAGTGGGGAGCTACTGAGAGTTTTATAAAAACAAGAGTGTAGTATAATCAGGTTTGTTTATTTTTTTTAACAATTATCTGATAGCTTTGCAGAGGAAGGATTGAAAGGGAGAAAGAGGGGTTGTGGAGAGACCAACTACGAGTCTGTCACAGTATTTATGTGGGAGATGATGGCTTGGACTAGGCTGATGGTGGTAGAAGTGGAGAAGAGAGGTAGGAAGTCCGACCAACAGCCCTTGGCTGTGTGTTGGATGCAGGAAATGAGGGAAGATTTTGGACCTGCACAACAGAGTCCTTTTCCAAGACAAAGGACTCTGGAAGAGGACCATGTCTGTAGAAGATGTGGAGCTCAGTTTGAGTGTTCTGGGTCTGGGGTGACTGGGAGAGGCCTGAGTGAATGGACTGAACCTGCAGTTGCATGTGTGGCTAAGGTGCTCCATGAGAGCTTTGGAGTGGAGAAACACATTTGGGAAATGTTAGCTCCATAGAACTCTTGGCAAAGCCTCCAAGTGTGGAGGAGACTGCGTGGGAAGAGTGTAGAGTGAGAACAGGGGCTGGCCAGGTCTGTGCTTTGAGACCTTCCAAGTGGGCTGGTTGGTGGGGAATCCCTACTCACGGGGTTGAGTGGCAGCTGAGAATCAGAGGAATTTCCTTGATATGAAAATCAAGGAGGAGGTACTCCAAGTTAGAAGTTCAAACTCAGTGCATTTTTCTGTCAACTGTGTCATGGGTTAAGTAGATCTTTGTGGGTTAGCCCGAGAACCTGATTACTGGGAACACCATGGATACCAAAGGAAAGTGTTCGAGTTCCTCAGATATGATCCCAAGCAAACAGTAGAAGCAAAATTAATGAGTACATTGAGGACCACCTTAGTCTTCTGAAGGGCAAGTGCAGTGTTTGAAAAACCTAAAAAACTTGTCAGCAGACTTCTTTTAAGTAGGGTCATCTCTGTTAAATAAATGAAGCAGCCAAAAGTGTGGCTGTTGTAGGTGCAGCCCTACCTTCAACTTCCAAGATCACCTCTCAAGCTCATCTCCATGCCTACAGAGGGCACCAGGCTCTGTGGGATGGACGGTTTCTGATCTCATTACTTCTAAGCAAGTTGGCTCAAAAACCTAGGCCAAAGAAGTGACCTCAGAGCATTAGATTCATGCCCTCAACTTGTCTAGGGTATCAACAGTAACTTTTTATATAGGGCAAAGGTTTAGTCTCCTTTCTGGCATGTAATAAGCTTGAAATTCTAGAGCGGTTAAAATAATCCTGGGTTGTCACAGCATTTTACCTGAAGATATCGATTTACCTTTGTGTGCGTGAGTTACAAGAGAGCATAACCCTGGGAAAAGGTAGACAGATATTTCCTGGTTTTCTAACATACGTGTGGTTGACATTTTGTTGACAGGCTTTAAAAGTGAGCATTTCTGGTCCCAGCCCTGGACTTCCAGGGACTGGTACTATGTAAGGATTCCCTTGGTCTTTCTCTTCCCTACCACCCCAGGCAGCCCATGAGAAGGAAAGGCTTGGGTGAAGGTTATCCCTGTCTCCCTGTAGGAAGGGACCATCCCTTGGTTAGTGTGCGGGGTACTCTTGGTACGGAACAATGCAAGGGGAGTTGGTCTCCTTCCAGACCAGAATTTCTCAACCTTGTCATAATTGACATTTTGAGCCAGAGGATTTTGTGTTGTGGGAGGCTATCTTGGCATTTTAGGATGTTTAGAAGGTCTCTGGCCTCTACCTACTGGATGCCATTAGCACCAAAATCAAATATGAAACCTGTTTCATTGGAGAGAAGCACCAACCTCTTTAACATGGCACCAAGGCCTTGTGCAGTTTGGTTCCCCCATCCCCACCCCCGACCCCAACAGTCTTCTGTTGAACAGCTGATGCCACTCACACTGGCTGCTGGCTGCGCATGGCCTCCTGTCCCCTCCAGCCACACTTGTGTATGCTCTTCTCTGTGTTCCCCAAACACCCCTGTGACCTCCTCGACCATGAAGTCTAACTCAGGGTCCCTGTTATATATTACCCTGGTTCCTTTTGGCTTTTCTCCATTGCACAGATTGGAAATTGGTAAATAATAGGTGTTATCATCTGATTAATGTTGGTCTCCTCCACTATACTGTGAATGCTTGGTCCCTTTTGCCTACTTCCCCTGTCAATAATAACTTCTTTGGGCCGCATCTCAGTGTCCCATCATCAGGGAGCCCTTCCCTGAATGCCCACGTCCTCAACCCCGATTCCCAGTCCAGGGTAGTTTCCTTTGTTGTATCCCTTGTGAACCTGGGTGCTAATCCTTCAGTGCTTTTGTGTCTGTGTGTAATTGCACTTTCGGTAGTGTGGTTGTGTGATTAGAACGTGATTACTGTCTGTCCCACCACCCACAGGCTGTAACTCCCTTGAGGGTAGAAATAAGAATTTTGTTTTTTATAATTCAGATGTATCCCTGGTGCCTAGTATATAGTTGAAATTCAAATAAACATTCACTGAATGAAAATGGGTATCAGCCAGCCCTGGCCAGACTCCAGCTGAACCTGGTAGGTTGATTGAAATATGTAGACTTGTTCCTCTCTGGCTGTGATACTATCTTTAAAACCGAACAACCCCCCCAAAAAAACCCAACATTAAAAAAAATGTTTTCCTTTTCTTCTTCTTTTTTTTTTTAATGTTCTCTATTTTTGAGAGAGAGAGTGTGAGCAGGAATGGGGCAAAGAGAGACATACACACAGAATCTGAAACAGGCTCCAAGCTCTGAGCTGTCAGCACAGAGCCCGATGCAGGGCTCGAACTTATGAACTGTGAGATCATGACCTGCGCTGGAGTCAGACACTCAACTGATTAAGCCACCAAAAAAAAAATTTTTTTTTTAATGAACATAGATAGAGAAAACCACAGAGAATAGGTGTGTGGTGGGTTAATGAATTATTCCAGGGAAAAAACCTTGGAACGATCACCAAGTCGAAAACTAGAACCCTGCTGGCCACCAAGGAGCCCCTGTGCACATGTCCCATCTCAAGTACAACAACAGCCTCTCTCCACCGTAAGTAACCACCAGCCTGACTTTTAAAGGAATCATTTCCTTGTGGGGTTTTCATAGTTCTATTTTCCCAATGTGTATCCTTAAACACAACTCTAGTCTTGCCCACTTAAAAAGTTTTTGATACGTCTTTTAGTCTACTTTAATTAAGGGATTCTGCCTCCATCCTTTGCCCTACTGTACATTTTATCTCTTGCACCCTGGGCTGTTCTTCTCTAGAATTTTTCAGTCTGGATTTTGCTGATTGCCTACTAGGAGTGCAGTTCAGCATACTCCTCTTTTCTCTGCATCTCCTGCAAATTGGTATTTAGATCTAGAGACTTGATCAGATTCAGGTTCATACCCGTTAGCGAGACTAGAAATCATGCATGTAGTATTCAGTTATCTCTTCATAAAAAGATTGGTAGCAGTCACTAAAACATAACGCCCACATCTGTTCCTTTATTAAAGATTATAAAACGGTGATATTCTAATTTTATCACATCTTTTCTATTTAATAGTTGGAATACTTTTACAAAATGATATTTGCCCTCACCTGCTATCGGTTCCTGTTGGCATTCTTTGAATATGTGACAAGTGTTTCTTTTCCTTTATTTACCAGTCTTCATTTAAAATGACTGGTTTCTCCATCATCCTCCAAAGTAATCCACTTCTCTTTTAAAAAACTACATTCAGAATGTATGGATCTACACATAATGAATGCATTTCAATCCCTTGCAATCATTATCATAATCCTGGCACTGCTTTGGGGGCAGTCCTGGTGCGTGGGCTGCACATTGGCCGTGGGGAGGGTGGGTAACAGCACAGGGACTGGAGATCGGGACTGTCCCTGTACTGCACCCTGGCGGCACTGTCCACAGACCCTCCCTGGAGAGCCCTGGGGGAAGCCCTTCTTGGCGGAGGCCATCTCTGCCTCCTCCTCCCAGCTGGAACTCTGTCACTCTCTTCCCAGGTTTGGTCGGAAGAACGTGCTGTTTGTGACCATGGGCATGCAGACGGGCTTCAGCTTCCTACAGATCTTCTCGAAGAACTTTGAGATGTTTGCTGTGCTATTTGTCCTTGTGGGCATGGGCCAGATCTCCAACTATGTGGCAGCATTTGTCCTGGGTATGGCCATCAAGTTGGAGTTGAGTACTTGAGCCTGCGTTTCACCGTCATCCCACCACCCACTCTCTGCAGACAGCTATGATGTCCCTCAAGGGGAAATGGTCTCTAGCAACACCGGTCAGCACTGCTTGGTGAACCTAGTTTTCTAGGCAGTGAAATGGAGTCTCCTAAGTGCTCAGCCTTGAGTGCCCAGGAGCACTGTAGCCTGAATGCTGAATTCCAGTTCTTTTCTGCTCTCTGAGATGTGGGCCTCGGCCTCATTAGTATTCAATAGCCATTTTACTAGAACTCTCCCAAGATCATCCATTAAAAATAAGAGCCTTCCCAGAGCTGAGGTTGCTAAGGAAAAATGGAGACATGATGTGAGGAGCAAGGGCCGTGAATGGCAGGCTTGCCAAGGAAGAAAACTGCCTCTTCTGTAAAGCATTGTGTCCAGTGAAACCGACTGGAAAGAATGAATTGATGTGAATGGACTTAAGTCTCGTGATGTTTAGGGTTTTAAGTACCCCAGGAACACAGTGGGGTACTTTGGCCTGTTCTCACTGAACGTCACCAGTCTCACTGGAGGAATCTGACTCTAGCTTATTGGTCTCTGGGTTCCTTGGGTTGTATGCTGAAAGGATTATTTCTTTCTCTTCACGTCCAGTAGAAGAATCTTTTCTTAAAAATGTTTCCTTTAAGCCCCCATGTGCATCCTTCATAGTGACTTCCCCTTTAATAAATTCTTCCTACATGAGAATTACATTTTGAGGCCTCACGTGGCATCTTGAGTGTACAGTTTAGGGAAGTGATAAAATTTTCAAAGTAGAACTGTCCTTGAAGAGTCTAAGAGGCCACACTGGGGCACCCCCGTTGGGCGGTCAGACCACACCAGGATCAGAATCCCACCCTTCCCTAGGGTGTGGCTGCTTTCATTTCTATTGAAAATTACATAAGAGAAGGTTAATAAGGAAATAACCTAAATTAAAGTGCTAACATGACTCCTCCGTTGTTTTGAACAGGAACAGAAATCCTTGGCAAGTCGGTTCGTATTATATTCTCCACGTTAGGAGTGTGCATATTTTATGCATTTGGCTACATGCTGCTGCCACTGTTTGCTTACTTCATCAGAGACTGGCGGATGCTGCTGCTGGCGCTGACGGTGCCGGGGGTGCTGTGTGCCGGGCTCTGGTGGTGAGTGTCGCCTGTGCCTAGGGGTGCGCATCACAGGATGTCTTCTGTCCGGCCTTCACTAGGGGGCAGCAGCAAGCCACAGATCCCTATTTGGGCTCCTAGAGACAGGAAGTATAAATTAGTTGTAAGTTGCTTCAGAATGTTTTTTCCATGCTCGGAAAAGCCAAAAAGGAAACAAAAGAAAATCCCCAGACATCAACAGACTTGTTCTCAGTCCTGTGCTGGGTTTTTCGAAGCACAAGGAGAGGAAGAAGTTCTAGCCAGGAGATGACGGAGCCTAGCCTGACCTTCAGGAAGTTATCAGACTGGCAAGACTGCCTAGGCCCTGGTTCTAGCTGTGTGTTGCTGAGGCCTCCCACCACAGGCCCTGGGAGAAGAGGGGGAGCACTGGAAGTGAGAGTCCTCTGGGTAGCTACACGGAGGAAGCCAGCCTCCATATGGGCTTCCAAGATAGAGAACTTGGACAGGCAGAGAGGAGGCCATCCATACCAAGAGGGGGAACACAGCAGAGGGGCTGAGACAGGAATCGCCCCTTGAAGTTGGGGTTGGTGAGATCACTGCTCCCCTCAGAGCGGAGAGCTTTTCAGAGCATAGTGGGAGAGGACACAGAGGACAGCAGGGGTCCTGGTCATGACCAAAGGGCAGAGGCCATCTGGTGAGGTAGAAAATAAGATCCACAAAGTCTTTAAAGTCCCAGGTGCGTTTATAAACATAGGTAGGGGGTCTGACGAGTCACTTGGATGGAGCAGGGGTGGGAAGTGAGGAAAAACTACAGGCTAAGAGGCCAGAGCAGAAGCTTCTATGGATGCTGGGGACAGGCAGGTAAGCAGCACAGGGCAAGAGTCTGGTCTGGACCAGGCCCAGGACTGAAGCCAGGCTTCAGAAGCCTATCTTGTGCCTTTCTCCTTAGTGTCCAGCAGGTGGCACCACCCTCCTTTAGCAATGGAAATGGGCAGCCTAAGAAGGAATCCCATCCCAGTGTGCAGGCCCGTCCAAATTTTGTTCACTCTTGAGGGTACTCAGAAGCTCACACTTCAGGTCATTAGTGGATATAATATCTACCATCTCTTTGCTTCAAACATCCCCCAAATGCAGACTCTAAAACCCCATTTCCCACTTCCACTTCTGCTGCACCTGGTCTGTTGGGCAGGACCAACTCAGTGGGATTATCGCTTATACTTCCAGGTTCATCCCTGAGTCCCCCCGATGGCTCATCTCACAGGGACGATTTGAAGAGGCAGAGGTGATCATCCGCAGGGCTGCCAAAATCAATGGGATTGTTGCACCCTCAACTATCTTTGACTCAAGTGAGGTAAGCGCCATGAGGGAGTTGGGCGGAGGGTGTCCGTGACCATGATTTTAGAACAGCACCACGCATGAGCCCAGCCCTCTCGCTACCCGAGCCCCAGTTGTCCCCCAGCAGGCCCTGTTCAAATTCACATGTTGAGAAGAAAGCACCAACTGTCCAAATCCCTTCACCTTCACCTCTGGTTGTCCTACTTCATGTAATTCTCTTCTAGGCAATCATATATTTAAAGCATTAATTTGAATAATAAACGCTTTGAGTAAGAGGCCTTTCATGAAGTTGGCATTGTGGGAAATCATTGTTTCTCATGTCTTATGCAGCTTCTCATCTTAAAAAAAAAAAAAAAAAAAACAGTACGTAAAATATGGAGCAAGAGTGGATTTGGAGTTAGAAATGTCCAGTGTCCCTCCACCCACCCATCATCAGTTGTTCCATATCATCTTGGAGCCAGCTCCTTTTTGATATCCGCCTCTTCCCCCTACACCAACCCTCTCTGTAAACCCTGTTCTCATGTGCCGTGAATAACTTCCTGGCTCTGCCTTATTCCTGAGTCTTGATTCTCCCTCCTGTTCCCTCTCCTTCCGCTATCTACAACAGGCAGTTTTCCTTCGTCTCTTGACTACCACAAGAGGTTAGAAGTTGTAATTGCTGGCTGATCCTATGGGGAGACAGGGCTGTAAGAACAGCCACCAGCAGTCATGGCTGAAGTGTGCGCAGAAAGAACATGAGAAACACTCAGGATTCAGGTGCAGACCAGGGCTTAGGAAAGGGAGACCAGTTAGTACAGGCATCAGAGACGTGTTGGCCCAGCAGCAGCTCCCGCGCAGCACGTACTGGAAGGGGCTTTGACGCACAGATGTCAGGGCGGGAGTAGATGGCAGGAAGGGCTCTTAAGTGTGATAGCCTTGGTGGTTTTTCAGTGAGGGGTCAGTCTGGGTAAACCCCTAAGCCCCACTAGCATCTTTGAGGAAATGAGGATATTTCAGTGGCCCCATTAAAGTCAAAAATTGACCTTTTGTTGAACTGCTAACTCGAGAAAAACAAACTCCAAAGCTGGGTTTGCTTAAGAAAGCAACATCAGTGTGTTTAGACGTGTGGTTTATTAATGTTCTTGGCCGTGCCAAATTTCATAGGAAGTTACTCTGGGTGAAGCGGAGGTCAATTTTCCTGTTTTTCTATCTGAAATTTTGTGCCTTGGAAGTAGACCAGTAACTACATGGTATGAAGACTCAAAACATCAATTCTCTTAAAATATCAGATCAATAAACTGCACAGCCAGTTTCTCTCTCTGACCCAGAGGGCACGGAGCCAGCCTCAGGAGGGAATGCTCCAGAGGACTCCCTGGAATGTGGCCACTGGTGGAGGCTGGGGGTGGGGCAGAGAGAGAGCTGTCAGCCTGGGCCTCTGCCTTGGCTGCCTCCCCTGAGGGACTGGTCACCTACTTTTCCTTATTCTTGTTCTTGTTCACGAATGTGTCATTGATAAGGCCTGGGCAAGCCTTCCGCAGCAGTGTAAGATACACTAACCACACTTCTTCTTTTCAAGAAAGAAACATAAAATGCTCGCCACCTTGCAGCAGCAGAAAGCTAAGATGGTAAGGTTCAGGTATGCTTTTGAGTCTCTGAGTCTCCATCCTCTCTGTCCCATACGCTTGTCATATCATTCCTGCAGCTACAAGACCTGAGTTCTAAGAAACAACAGTCCCACAGCATTCTGGACCTGCTTCGGACCCGGAATATCCGAATGGTCACCGTCATGTCCATAATTCTGTGGTGCGTAAGTGAGACCTACCTGAAGCTTCCTGACACAGCTTCTGGCAGTGGCTGTCAGGCCTCTCATTTGCACATGTGTGTCTCAGACCAAAATTGAAAGCCTGTCTCATCAGAAAGTTAAGGGATCTGCCTTGCAGTGAAAGAAGTGGGCATATCACAATTTTTAGCTTGATGGAATCTCAGAAAAGGAGAATGAAATCTGTTGTGGGGGCTTTGGGGGAAGCTTTGGAGACTTTGGGGAAACTCTCCATGTCCTGAGGCAGATCCTTGATCACTGTGGGCCCTAGTTTGTTTCTGTCTCCTGCACCTCAGACAGCGGCTGATGAGGACAGGGGAGACCTTTAGGAAGGAGCTAACTGAAAATGTTATGTCCTTCCCATTACAGAGACTGCTAAGTTCTGTCTGGAATTGTGGAAGCAGGACATCTTCCCTCTGGGATTTTCACAGATTGTCCTGGAGGCAGGGACATGGCCGAGATGTCCTCAGGCTCCTTCTAATGAGGCATTTCACTAAGTGTGTCAGGAGGGCATTTGTGAGTTACCAGAGCAGGGGGCACAGCCCAGTGCCTCGGGATCATTGGCTCAGTGGCCAGACCCTTGGGATTATAGAATACCTGAGCCTGCTAGGTGTGAACGGCAGACTTCTGCTCAGTGTCCTTTATTACTAGAGCTGTCAGCTTTGGGGCAGCCAGCTGTTTTGCTCCCTCGGGGGATGTTGTGAGTCACTCACTTCCAAGGAATGGCCCAAGACTCCTCAGGGCAGTGAACCACACCTTTGTTGGCCTCAGACAGGACTGGTGCTCAGCCTGCACCACAGACTTGCCAGCCTGTACCACAGACTTGCCAGCCTGTGATGAGTCACCTAGTCTGTGGTTCGCCCAGGTGCTCCTCCAGCTCTGGATTTCCCAGGGACTCCTGGACGCTTCCTTTTTCCTGATTGTCACAGTTGTGGTTTCAACATGCAGATGAGTCAAAACATCCTAACACCTAAAGGTCTGGTTTGCCAGAATGCTGGTCATCAGTGGAGAGAATGCCTGCCAGGGGCAGGGTCCAGGCCTGGGACACTGGGAAGCTTGCAGATGAGATGATGTGGCCCTGCCATAGGAGCTCTTCCGATCCTCTGAGTCCTGTGGGGCTGCGGCCAGCCGCCCCTGCCCAGCCTCCTCTGGGGCCACAGACAGAGGCTCTGCTCGGGGGTCTTTCTCCAAATGTTTGACCTAATGATTGTTTTATCTTATCCCTCCAGTCCTGTCACACCTTACTTGACACCTGCCTCTTTTCTTTCCCTGGATTTGTGGGTGGGGGTGGGGTCAGAAGGCAGGGAAGTAGCTTTTGTGAATACTTTGGCTTAAGGTTTTTAAAGTTGAAAAGCACGTTGGAGGTGGAGATTTTACAAAGTAAATCTACCTGAATTCTATAATCCTTCTTGCCAGGACTCTTTCTGTTTGAAATGCTCTGAAATTGCTGTGGCCCGGGGTAAACGTGGGGCGAAGAGGAAATTATCTTTTGTTCTAAGAAGTAAGACTCAGGGCTAAATCCGCTGCCCTCCTGGCGAGGATAATTTTGAATTTCCTGCAGTAATTGTACTTTACAAGTTGTTGAGGTTGAGAGGCACGTGGGTGCTGCCTCTCCAGCTTTCTCCCGCCCCCGTTCCAGGATGACCATCTCAGTGGGATATTTCGGGCTATCCCTTGACACTCCTAACTTGCACGGAGATGTCTACGTGAACTGCTTCCTGTCGGCTGTGGTCGAAGTCCCAGCGTACGTGCTGGCCTGGCTGCTGCTGCAGCACGTGCCCCGGCGCTACTCCATGGCCACGGCCCTCTTCCTGGGGGGCAGCGTTCTCCTCTTCGTGCAGCTGGTGCCTCCAGGTAGGGGCCACGCGCGTCTGTGGTCTGGGGTTTTCACAGACTCACTCTTCTCTACCAGGCTGTGTCTCCATCCCCCCACCCCTCCGCCCCCTCCGACCCCCACCTCCTCACCCCCAGCCAATAAAGAAGAAAATGAAATCACGCTGTAACAGCTCTCTTGCATATCTGCATCCTCCACCAAAAAATCACGAGAGTGTCTCCTGGGACCACACCCTCGTCATAGCCTGGGCTTTGGGGGAGTGGTGAAAGCTGGTGGTGAGTGTTTACTCTCCCAGGTTAATGTGTGCATATGTGTCTTTCTCTGCAGAGTTAGGGGGAAGAAAGGGAGCCATCCCCATTACTCTTGAACCTTGGCCCTATGTTAGTCATGTATTTATTCAACAAGTAGCTCCAGAGTGCCTCTGTTGGCCAGGCGCTTTGCTTGGGGCTAAAGATGCAGAAGTAAACAAGTCAGGCAGAACCCCAGGCCCTCCTGGAGTTCACATGCTAGTTGAGAAGACCACAAACAAGTAAATAAAACGGTTAGCGTGCTACAGACTGGGTCACCTTTGATAATAGTGATAAAGGACATTGGAGAGTTAGTTTAAATAGAGCAGTCAGGGACAATGTCCTTGAAGAATGGGCATTTGCAGGTGAGCAAGAACATAGGTGAAGTGATGGAGAAGGCTGTGAGAGAGTCTGCATGTAGAACACTTCAGGCTGAAGAAACAGCAGAGGCAGAGACCCTGAGGAGGGAATAACTGGCATGTCTGAGAAGAAGGGAGCTGGTAAGAGGTGAAGGTACAGAGAAGGAACAGGCCAGGCACAGCATGGGTCTCACAGGCCATAAGCTGGATTTTTAAAAAATGCTTATTTTATTGATTTTTGAGAGAGAGAGAGAGAG
The DNA here is from genome assembly GCA_017311185.1 of Proteles cristata cristata. Lineage (NCBI taxonomy): Eukaryota > Metazoa > Chordata > Mammalia > Carnivora > Hyaenidae > Proteles > Proteles cristata. The sequence goes on from JAESUZ010004208.1 coordinate 1,624,202, forward strand.
CATTTGTGGCAGAGTGGAAGAGAAAGAGAGGGAGACAGAGAATCCTCAGCAGGCTCTGAGCTGTCTGTGCAGAGCCTGATGTGGGGCTCAAACTCACAAACCGTGAGATCATGACCTGAGCCAAAACCAAGAGTTGGAGGCTCAACCAACTGAGCCACTCAAGTGCTCCGATTTTTTTTTTTTTTTTTTTGAGAGAGAAAGAGAGGGAGAGAACATGTGCATACACATGAGTTGGGGAGGGGCAGAGACATAGGGAGAGGGAATCCCAAGCAGGCTCAGCACCGTCAGCTCAGAGCCTGGTGTGGGGCTTGAACTCACAAATCATGACATCATGACCTGAGCTGAAGTTGGATGCTTCATCAACTTGAGCCACCTAGGTGCCCCAAGTGGGTTTTATTTTTAAAACCATCTTGGCATCCCACTGATGAGTGGGAGGGCAGCCTTTTTCCACAATTCACAAAACCGTGTGTGGACCTTCGTATTCTCTCATAGTATCCAGATACATGGATTTGGGGGCCTCTGGTGATTGTTTGTGGGTCCCTAAGCCTGGCAGCATTCTGCTCAGGAACAGCGTATGTACATAGAGCTCACACCAGAGCTCAGGGTGACCCATAGGCCACTATCTCCTCATTGGTACAGCGAGCAGGGTGGATCAGAGGATCATTTCTGGGGGTCTGCTGGCCTGCATCATTTCTGGGGGTCTGCTGGCCTGCAAATCGCCATAATCTGAGTGAGGGAAAGCATGAAATGAGTTAGAATGGAACCCCCATTCATCCACAGGTCATTCATTCCTTCCACAGTGCCTACAGTATGAGGTTCTGGGGTGCCACCTGACCCCTCGACAGGCATGTCTTCAATGACTTCTGGGCTGGAGCAGGTTTACTTGGGCTATTGAGAGGCTCACTTCGGTGGTCTATAGGCTGAGGAGAAGGGCATGTCCTCACACAGCCATGGGTCCCAGCCTCCTCTCAGTTAGCAGCTTGGAGGGACATTGTGGCTACAGCCTCTTATCCCACAGGATCCCACAGGTCATTAGAGACACTGTCCCCCATCTCCCAGAAAAGAGAAAATATGTTTGCTTCAGGCAAAAAAGATGCAAAATGCCTAATAGCAGCGTACCATGGTTTGGTGCCTTCTACTTCCTTCCCTTTGCTTCTCCAGATTTGTATTACTTGGCTACTGTCCTGGTGATGGTGGGCAAGTTTGGAGTCACTGCTGCCTTTTCCATGGTCTATGTGTACACAGCCGAGCTGTATCCCACAGTGGTCAGAAACATGGGTGTGGGGGTCAGCTCCACGGCATCCCGCTTGGGGAGTATCCTGTCCCCCTACTTTGTTTACCTCGGTAAGTCCTGTGGGCTGGGGCATGCAGGAGCCATGGGGTGGAAACACTGATTGCCTTTAATGTGAGCCCTGGTGGGTTGTTAACAGCGGAGAAGGTGCACACAGCAGATGGGATCCATCCAGGACCAGATCTATGCCTAGAGAAGGCATGGGTCCAGGCACACTGTGGAGGAGGCACTCACTTGTAAACAGAAAATGACCTACACACTAGCTAGAAATCAGTGAGATAAGTAGAGTTTTGTCTCTGCTCTGGCCATCCCAGGCCTTCCATCAGAAGATCTAGTTCCCTTGTCCTAAGAAACTGCAGGTGGTATAATTGAAGACATTTCTTCTTGGAATCAGAGTATAAAAGGAACATGGAGCGCAGGAGGTCCATTCAAGAGGTCTGATGCAGTGCGAATTATCGTAATTTGGAGTACCTGGTTTTATACAGTGGTTCTGTACTGTGTGAAGATCTGCCTTGTGCCATTTTATATAACAAGGCACAGTTTTTCTCTTCCTTGGAATTATTTCCCCATGGCAGCTGCTGTCTCCTGCACACCCCCATCCTGCACATCTTTGGGGAGGGTTGGTGGCCACCTTGAAAGCACCCAGAACGTGTTGTGAACACACTACATGAATGTGACAAGCAGAAACACCTTATCTGGCCTGAAGGCAAAGTGAGCAGGTTGTGACATATCTGGAGAGGTGGAGGAGTTATTGCTGTCCCTGGATGAGAACCTCGAGTTCTGTGGAAATCCAGCATTGGGAGATAAGAAGAGGCCCCTCCTCCCAGTCTGCACCCCTCCCCTGCACCATGAGGTGCTATAGGACCTCTGGGCATATCTCTGCCAACTCTGGGCTCTGAGACCTGTCTAGGTGCCAGGTTCCAATCTGGCAGCTCAGACTGTGGGAGACGCAGAGACTGAGAAAGCACGTGGTTCCCTTTAGAGTCCTAGGAGCACAGAGGGAGGAAGAGAGGCCAAGTCTGACTACATCCCTGGCTTAGGGTTCTGTCTTTGCCATAGGTGCCTACGACCGCTTCCTGCCCTACATTCTCATGGGAAGTCTGACCATCCTGACAGCCATTCTCACCTTGTTCCTCCCAGAGAGCTTTGGCACCCCTCTTCCAGATACCATTGACCAGATGCTGAGGGTCAAAGGGTAAGGTTGTGCTGGGTTGCAGTGTTGATGCACTGGGTCTGGGCCTGGCTGAGAGTTCCCCACAAACTCTCACAAATACCATGGACTAGTTTAGCCATGAGAGGGTTAGAAATGGCAAGGTGTTTACAAACTGTCCTGTCTGGTCTGAGCCAGACCACCGTGTCACCGTGTGCATCTCCTCTCCACCCCCCAGCAACTCTGGGACAGTGAGACCAGGAGAGACCTTTTAGAATCTGCTGTAAGATTTTTTCCCCCTTAGTGAGATCATCTCAGTTCTGGGTTTTGTTTGACTGTTAAGAGACTGGTAGACATCTTTTTTTTTTTTTAAAGATTGATTGCTAACACTGGTTTTGTTTGTTTTTGTAGAATAAAATACAGGCAAACTCCAAGCAACACAAGGATGTTAAAAGATGGTGAAGAAAGCTCCATAGTCCTTAAAAGCACAGCCTTATAACACGGCATCCGGTGAGGGAGAAGGTGAGGAAGGAAACCGGGTCCGTCAGAAACAGCTTGTGCAGACACCGAGCCCTTCAGTGGTGGACATCTCCGCCCGTCATGATGTTGCCTCTGTGTCTGACTTGCTCCTGGCTGAACACGTGGAATCAGAGGCTGCATGGGGCCCGAGCGCACTACCTTCCCTCCAGAGCGACAACTTTAGATACATCTTAACTCCCAGACTTGGAGGATGGTGCTTCTTGTCGCTCCCTAAGAAGTTAACTGTTCACCAGAACCAGTGGGACCTGGAAGAATAGGAGAGGCACCTGCTAAATTTACATCTTAATTTTAGACCTCCTGAAAAGTCTCCTGATAAAACTGGAGGTCTAATTATCCCCCCTAATCTTATCCCCATTTCCCTCTAGTTGTGCACTTTAGAGGAAAACAAATAATTGCACAGGGAGTTTGCTTTCTCACACTTTCTTAGTCTTAAGGGGTATTAAGTGGGATTGTTGCTCCCCCAGGCAGGAGAGCACAGATCTGGGGAAACCTAAAGGTAATTAATACAGAAGGAACTGAGCACATAATGGAAGAAGGGCAAGTGCATTGATTTGTGAGTTCTGGTGCCGTTCGGTGTGACTACCGCATAGATTTGTTTACATCCGATCAAAGCATTGGGCTTGTCCAGGCCCATACAAGGTGCATCATTGAATCTGTTATTCTTGTTTTCCCCTGCTGGAGATTCACATCTCCTGCTACTGTGGTTTCTGATGTCTTATTGGAAGGAAGTGTATCAGTGAGAAAGAGAGGCAAGCAAACTCGTCTCTTTTCTCAAAACTATACTGTAGATTTTGAATGTTTGTGTTTTGTTTGTTCGTTGGTTGTTTGTTATGTCTTTTTCTGCTTAACTTATTTGCCCTTCAGAATAGACTTTAGGAAAGGCTGGTTCTTCAGCCTCCTAGTTTGTGTCTTTGTTGTTTTTTATCCAATCCAGAATCACCCTGGCGATGGTCTGCCGTTGCCATTTGTGCACAGAAATCAGCCTTAGCCACAAGCACTTCTCTGAGTGCCAAAAATGACGTCATTGTAAGAGTTCCTTTTGTGATACCTAATCATGGGCAAAAATTACAAAGAAGAAAGTTAAATTGTGTTCACAGTCTCAGAGTTGCTCACTTCAGTTGTGTAACATTGGGAGATATGTTGTGTTCAGTGTCATTGTCTTTTATGATTATGTTACCACGGTACTTCGAAAACAGATGCTTCACCTGGATAAAAACCATATTTTTGTGAAAGCTACTGAAGTGCCTTGGGAAATGAAGATCTTTTAATAAATAAAATGATTTTTTAAATAATAGCAGCTGCCTACAGCCTTTATGTCCACAAGTTGGTGAGTCATGCCACACCACCACCTGACTTCTGTCTGGGTCAGCTGGGGCTAATTCTTGCAGTGATTGGTGATTAGCCTCTCAGGCTAAGATTTAATCCCCCCCGTGCCAGAAACCTTTACTTTATTCATTGACGGCAGAAAGAGCCTTCTTGCACAAGTGTCTTAGCCTGGGTTCTCCTGAAAGCAGGGCCTGAGACCAGGGCTTCTGTGCCGTTAGGTAGTATATTTGGGAACAAGATTCCAAGGGGCAGGAATAGGATGGGGGAGGAAACAGGGAAAGAGGGATACCCAGTACAAGGATGCACTCTCAAGATGGCCGGCACCAAGGGCACTGCTCCAGCCAGCCAGAACTTGTGAGGAGCCCGTGCATCTCAAAACCATCTGATCTGCCTTGTGGATAAAAGAGGGAGCATGCATCAAAGGCAGCCCCATAGGTGTCCGTTCCCCACATTTCCAGGTTGCACATGTGTGAGTCCCGAGCAGTGTCTTTCCTCTGGGCAGAAAGCAAGAGGCAATGTATTGCAGACCTGAGGTGCGGCACTGTCAGCTTGTGTGAACTGGTGGCTGGAGTAAGCGGTGGGGGCCGGGAAGACTGTGGGTTCGACACGGTCCACAATACATGTATATATAAAATGTGCCACAGGGTGATTTGAGCTAGAACATGTAGATAGACCCGGGTGACAAAGCTCCAGTGTTGGACAGATAACTCAAAAGGCCTGTTGCATAATATAACAAGTAGCACCAAATTCCAGCTCATCTCGTGTAATCCTACTGGCTCCTCAAACATGAACAGTTTCTAAGTTTTCTCTTTTCTCCATGCCACTGATTGCAATCATTTTTGGCCTCTGCCACAATTTTTTGAATGCTTAGAGCTCTTCCTTTGGCCTGGCAATAGCCCATGCCACTGCCTCTGGGGCTGAGCCAAGTATCTGAAAATCCAAGCCCTCTGTCTGGGCCTGCTGGACTTGTTTCCATTATAGTGATGGCTTTGGGAAGACTAAGCAAGTTATCCCGACTAGGGACCTCCTCTCAGGGAGAGAGGAGGCATCATCTGTAGTCTCAGAGACAATTGGTGCTCAGCTAAAACCCATAAGAATTAGAAACCAGGATCACCACAGAAATACAAAGGACAAAGCAAACAAAGTCAACGAACAATTCAGATTTTAAAAATAAGTTTCCTACCACAGATAAAGATGAAAGCAAGAGTAAACCTATGACCTTTTCCTATTCTTGGCAACTAGCTCCTCTCTCCCTAAACACTCTCATAAATTCCAGAAGGGCTGGTGTTTGCCAAAGAGAATTATTCTACTTAACACCTAGTGGAAGTGATGGTGAATGAGTTGGACAGAAGGCCCTGTTCTCTGTCAAGGAGTAAGTAGCACAAGAAATCTTTCCTCTAAGTGTTTATCATTTAATAGCTTTTCCTAAAGGGTTTTTAGGCTGACAGAGGCTGGACACAACACAATATTGGCAGTAACCTTGGGTTGTGTGCCATTGCTATATGAGCACGTTGGGAAAATGCAGGCATATCTTGTTTTGTTGCACTTCACTTTGTTGTGCTTTTTACAAATTGAAAGTTCAAGATGTTAGCAGAGGAAGTAATGGTAGATATGGTGGAATAGCAAGAGAACTAGAATCAGGCATGGAGCCTGAAGGGGTGACTGAATTTCTACGATCTCCTGGTAAAACTTGAATGAATAAGGAGTTGTGACTTGTTGATGAATGAACAAAGTGGTTTCTTGAGATGTAATGTACTCCTGGGGAAGATGCCGTGAAGATGAAGATTGTTGAAATGACAACAAGGAATTTAGAATAGGATTTAAGCTTAGTCAATCAAACAGCAGCAGGGTTTGAGAGGATTGACTCCAATTTCAAAAGAAGTTCTGTGGGTAAAATGCTATCATACAGCATCACATGCTACAGAGAAATAGTATAGAAAGGAAGAGTTACTGAATGTGGCAGACTTGTTTGTTGTCCTACTTAAAGAAATTGCCACAGGGGCGCCTGGGTGGCTTAGTGGGTTAAGCGTTCGGCTTTCGCTTTGGTCATGATCTCGCGGTTTGTGGGTTCGAGCCCTGCGTCGGGCTCTGTGCTGACTGCCAGCTCAGAGCCTGGAGGCTGTTTCAGTCTGTGACTCCCTCTCTCTCTGACCCTCCCCTGCTCACGCTGTCTCTCTCTCTCTCTCCTAGAAATAAATAAAAATATTAAAAAAAAAAAAAAAAAGAAATTGCCACAGCTTCCCAACCTACAACAGCCTCCATCCTGATCAGTCAGCTGTTGTCAACATTGAGCAAGACCCTCCACCAGCAAGACTGTGATTGGCTGAAAGCTCAGATGATGGTTAGCAGGGTTTTTTTTTATCAGCAAAGTATTTTTTAAATGATTATTTTTTATTATTGAGAGCTAGAGAGCATGTGGGCAAGCAGGAGAGGGGCAGAGAGAGAGGGGGACAGAGGATATGATGTGGGCTCTGTACCGTCAGCATCGAGCTTGATGTGGGGCTGGAACCCATGAACCCTGAGATCATGACCTGATCCAAGGTTGGATGTTTAACCAACCCACTGAGCCAGCCAGGCACCATAGCAACAAAGTATTTTTAAATTAATGTGTGTACATTTTTTTACATACAATTCTATTGCACACTTAATAGACTACAGTGTAAACATAACTCTTCTATGCACCAAGAAACCAAAAAATTCATTTGACTTGCTTTTTTGTGATATTTGCTTTATTGCAGGGTCTGGCCAAACCTGCAGTATCTTGAGGTATGCCTATCCACCTGTTTTCTCATGTGATCCTTAGAAAAAGCCCATGAGATTGATGTAGGATGACCAGGATGACAAAATCAGAGGTTTCTCAGCAGAAGTCGTGTGTTTTCCTGGAGTCTCAGAAGGTACTTAACTCCAGTACAGTCTCCAGTCAGAGACACTGGAACATCATCTCTCTGCTGAGCCAGCCAGAGGGCAGCAGCCAGGCACTGGACTAGCTCTTTTTACCTCAGCAGAAGTCTCACATGAGAAGCTCTTCTCATGAATGTGTGGAGGTGTGGGAATAGACTGCAGCCATCAAGGATACAGTGCTAAGTGCATGCAGTGGTGGCAGCGTTCCACAGTGCTGGTCTACTGAAGAGACTGGAAACATTTAATTATCATGTAACCTTTGATTATAAACAAAATTATCTGAAAATTCCAAATGTCCTCATGAAATTACCCTCCTCATACCAATCTAATGAGTATTAAAAAAAAGCAAAACCTATAAAATAACCACACAAGAAAGCAGCATGATATAAAACATACACTTTAAAAATTGGTTAAAGGATGGGGCGCCTGGGTGGCTTAGTCGGTTAAGCGTCCGATTTTCGCTTAGGTCATGATCTCGCGGTTCGTGGGTTCGAGCCCCGCGTCGGGCTCTGTGCTGACTGCCAGCTCAGAGCCTGGAGCCTTTTTCAGTCTGTGACTCCCTCTCTCTCTCTCTCTCTCTCTCCTAGAAATAAATAAAAAACATTAAAAAAATTTTCTTTAAATTGGTTAAAGGAAATAGAAAGTGCTAACACTGTATACAATGTAGAACATTGTATCTATATTCTAACAATTGTAATACAACATAATAACCCCTAAACTTTTTAGCCATACTAAAAAATCATCAACATCTGGAAGTATCACTAATACTCCCAAATCTGGGCAACAGCAGACTGGATGAAGGCCTCTATTTATATCCTTCTTCAAAGAGTTTTGGAAACTGCTACAGAAAACAAATAGAGGAAATGGAGAAAATGGACAATGGGGCTAATCACTGAAAGAAGTGAGACTTGCACTATAAGAAGTGTTACAGAGAGTCCTTAAGGCTGAAATGAAAGGCTCCTAGACAGCAACCAAAATCCACATGAAGGAATAACACACATGGATAAAAGGAAAAACCTAAGTAAATATAAAAGATGTTAATCAATGTAAGGAAATTATTGCCAACCCTACAGAAATAATGATTATAAAAGAATACTATAAACAACTGTATGCCAACAAATTAGACAACATAGATGAGCTGTATAAATTCCTAGAAACACAAAGATTAACATAATTGACTCAGGAAGAAACAGAAAATCCAAACAAACTTAAGTAGAGAGATCGAATTAATAATCAAAAATCTCCCAAAAAAGAAAAGCTGAGCCAGATGGCTTCACTGGTGAATTCTACCAAACATTTAAAGAAGAATTAATACAAGTCCTTCTCAAACGCTTCACAAAAATAGAAGAAAACACTTCCTGACTCATTCTGTGAGGCCAGCATTACCCTGAGACCAAACCCAGATGAAGACTTCAAAAGAAAAGAAAACTATACATCAATATCCCTTATGAACATAGATGCAAAATATTCCATAAAATACTAGCAAACCACATCGAGCAGCACACTAAGAGGATTATATAGTGTGACTGTGTGGGGTCTTATCCTGGAAACACAAATATAGCTCAATGTAAAAATATTAATAACAGAATACAACACAAAAATAGAATGAAGGTTTAAAAAATCATATACATCGATGCAGAAAATCATTTGGCAGTATTCAACATACTTTCATAATAAAGACACTCAAGGTACTAGACATAGAAGGGAACTTCCTCAACATGATAAATGACACACGTGAAAACCCTGCAGTTAACATTATACTCGATGTTGAAATTGAAAGTTCTCTCCTTAAGATCAGGAACAAAATGAGGATGCCACTTACCACTCCTGGAACTGTATTGGAATTTCTGGTCATAGCAATTAGGCAAGAAAAAGAAACAAAAGATATCCAGTTGAGGAGGAAGAAGTAAAGCTACAGTAATCAAAACAGTGTGGTACTGGCAGAATGACAGACATAGAGACCAATGAAATAGAATAAAGTGTCCAGAAATATACCTTCACATATGTGGTCAAAGAGTGATTTTCAAAAAAGGTTCCAAGATAATTCAAGGAGGAAAAGATAGTCTTTCCATCAAGGAAACACAATATTGAGGTATCATTTTTACGTACCCATCCTCCTCTCTGTATAAATACAAAGAAATGCATAGAATGTTTTTCTAATATTAATAGCAATAATTTTTAGATGGTAAGATTTGGGGAAGCTTTTCAGGCATTTATTATACTTTTCTATAGGGTTTGCACGTCTTGCAACAATGAGCATGTATATGTTCTGAAGTGGTTTTAGTTAAAAAAAAACAACTGGAAGTAAATATGCAAGATGGCAATAAAGATGAATTATTTTCTTCTCTCTACTTCTCAGTATTTTTTAACCCCCCCAACCCTCTCCCAAACCTTCACCTATTTTTAATGTATTTTGATTCCTGAAATAACACACTTACAGCTTTATATTTTTCCTTCACGCCCCTGCCTCCTACCCATGTTACAGGTTTGGCTCAAGCACATTCTCTTCCTGGGGCGGCACTGGAGAGTAGTGGCTAAGTGCCCACACCTGGAGCAGATTTGCAGCCCAGCAGGTCCAAAAGTAGGTTTCTCTGATGACTAGCTCTATCACTTTAGGCAAGTCACTTAATCTTTCTGAGACTCGGTTTCCTCATCTATAATAGAGCAGATGATCTATCTCACTGAGGTTTTTAAAGGATTAAGCTAGATCATACATGTGAAGTGCTCAACAATAATAAATTTGTGTTGAGAATAATAATACTGCTGGTCCCCCAGACCTCCCTAGAGCAATAATTAACTCTACAAATAATTAGTCCTTATTATATTCACTTTGGTTTCATGAGGGAAATTATAACTACCTTTGAAAGAAATATTTTATCCATTCATCTCATCTCTTAATGAAAGCCAGAGCCCTCAGGAGAACATACTTCATGATACCCACACCTGCTGCTTCCTTCTTTTAGTCCAAGCAAACTAATGGTACCTAGGCTTCTTGAAAGCCTGGCTTAAAGAAAGGAAGAAGGAGAAGAGGAGGAGAAAGAAGGAGTTGGAGGAGGTAGAAGAAGAAGAAGAAAAGGAAGAAGGAGGAGGAGGAGAAAACAAAAGGTAATCTCTCTACTGTTAGCCTGCACAGTCACAGTGAGATGGGTATGGGCTATCTGGGGTCTGCACTTCGTGAAGGATACATTGTTCGAGTTATCAGAGAGGTCATGAAGAGCCTAAGTAACATCATTTTGAAATTAAGGCCTCCATTAAGAGCAATCTCGGGCTGCACGTAGCCCCAGTTCCTCAGAGTGCTCAAGGCTAAAGCCACCCTCGGACTGCCCTCAGGTCAGCTAATCAAAAAAACATTCCTGTGGTCTGAGTCAAGGCTGGGAACTGTAGACAGTTATTCTGCACAAACTAGCCAATTTCTCACCGCTTGCCTGAACCCCACGTGGGCCCTTTGAACTCACCTCATAATTGGTCATTTTCGAAGGATCCTCAAAAGTCATGATTGGGTCGCACCAAAAGTAATGGACACCTCACAGATGCTGAATGGTCAAAGCTGTTACCATGGGTGCTGTACAATTGTAATTGGTGCTTATGTAATGATGCTACATGTACTGTAACACCCCCATCCCTTACTCCTTTAAAACCCTATTCGCTATTGTTCGGGGCTTCACCTTCTGCCACTACACCAGTAGGTGGGTGAACCCCTGCTCGAGCTTGTAATAAAGACCCTTTTGTACTTGCATCGGTGTCGGCTCCTTGGGGGTCTCAGGGGACTCGCAAATCAGGCACAACAGTCAGTGCTCAAATATTCATATTGTAGTGATGATTTCTGTTCCAGCCTGGGTCAGCAGGGTGAACCAATGTTGGTCTTAAACATATCTGCCCTATCACTCTTTACTCCTGCAAGCTACTGGGCACTGCAGTCTTCATGACAGGGTCAACCTCTGGCAGCCAGCTCTCAAAGGGCATCTTGCTCAGGGAGACAGACATCAAAGTAAGAGTGCCTTTTGGAGTACTAGCTTTTTTTCCCTACCGAAAGACAAATTTCCATCGGTGTTGCCAAGTATCGAAGTCCTTTCCTTTAGGAACACTTATGGAAGACTACTCTATTTTCACAGGAAACCAGGGCCACCCAAAGCAAAAAATCTTTACCTTTGGCTGTATAAGAACAGTTGCTCCCTCACTTTGAATTTGTTTACTTTTTCCTCCTCTGTAAGAAAGTTAAAGGATAGTTTTGCTATTGGTAGTTTGTCTCTTTTCAGAGACAAACAGTTTTAGTTTTTAAAGGACTCCAAACTGAGGTTTGGAGATTGTCCGTGGAACTAGCATTTTACAAAGAAGACCAGACACTAGCTCACACAGAGGACATAGCTGATAGTTGAGCAACGAAGAACAAACACATCTTAGGAGTGGGAAAGGGGACATGGAAATTCCCTGCCCACCTGACACCTCACCCAAGATGGGCAGAATCGAAGCCCTCCAAAATGTGATCCTTTACCACAACTGTCCAGCTCAGTGAAGCGGGTCATTGTGTCAGTTTGGGTCCTCCTGGAGCATATGCCAAGGTGGAATTAAACACGCAAGGGCTTACTGAGAAAAATGCTCATGAAGGGTAAAGGGGAGAACGAACAGGAATAATCAGAAGGACTCAGGTCATGCCGCAGGTCTGTCTCCTGGGAAAAGGGAAAGGGAAGGAAGGAGGATTGGGCAGCAAGAGCTTCAAACTGCAGATGAGTTCTGAGAAATTATTGACCACATTGATGGAAATACCTGCAGTTCGGATTGCCTATTAGAGGAGTAACACCTTGGGCAGACATGGCCTGGCTCTGGTACCCACTCTGTGTTCATTCATTGGCTAGTAGCAGCCAGAGAGTGTGTAGCCTTGTGTGAATACTGCAGCACATCTAAAGGTGTGGCAGCCTGTGGCTCTCAGCTATGTTCTTGGTAGAAGTTTCTCTTGAGGAGTGATTGAGTACCTCTACAGCTACCACCGTCATTTACTCACTTATGCAAGCTGGGAGTCATGACTCATATCTTCGCCCTATCTCTAAGACCCAGTCTAAGTTCCTAACCATTTTACCTCCTAAATATCTTTCACATTCGTCCACTTCTCTCTATCTCCTCCACCACTACCACCACCTACCTCACCATCCTGCTCCCATCTGGTGACCACCTTTCTTTCCTTTTTTTTTTTTAATGTTTATTTTTCAGAGGGGGGAGGGGCAAAGAGAGAGGGAGACACAAAATCCAAAGCAGGCTCCAGGCTCTGAGCTGTTATCACAGAGCCCCACACAGGGCTGGCATCCACGGACTGCGAGATCATGACCAGAGCCGAAGCGGGATGCTTAACCACCTGCGCCACCCAGAACAGTCTTTTAAAAATAGAAGTCAAGGAACCTGGGTGGCTCAGTTGGTTAAGCCTCCAACTCTTGGTTCTGGATCAGATCATGATCTCATAGTTTCATAGGATGGAGCCCTGCATAGGGCTCTGTGCTGGCCGTGTCGAGGCTGCTTGGAATTCTCTCTCTCCCTCTATCTCTGCCCCTCCCCTAGTCACTCTGTCTCTGTCTGTCTCAAAATAAATAAATAAAGACCAAAAAAATACAAATGAAATCTGCTTAAACAACATCAGTGATCATAGGATAAGGACCTAAGTCCTTAGCATGACCTTCAAGGCCCTACCTGTTTCGGCTTTCACCTTACTCTCTAGCCACTCGTGGACTTGGAGTGTCCTTCCTCTCTCTGCACCATTGACCTTCTGAGCATCAGATAGATAATGGTTCAAATCTAGCCTGCTTCTAACTCCCCAAATGCTCCAAGGTCTTGCCTACCTCTGGACCTTTGCACCTGTTGTTCCCTCTGCCAATCATCTCTTCTCCAATTGCATGCCCCTTTACCCAGTTAACTAACCCTCATTCTTTTGCTACAAGTTCAAATATCATTTCTTTCTGCCTTCTCTGACCCTCACACAAATTCAAATCCTTTGTCATTCTCTCTCATAGTGAATTAAATGCACTTTTGCAGCATTTAGGATGGTATTCCAAATCTGACTAATTATCGGATTGACTACCTTAATATAAAGTGTGTTTTCTAATGGCAGAGACTGTGTATTTTTGACCATTATTGCATTGCCAGCATTAGCAGCGTGGCTGCATTGTGCAGTAGTAACAAAATATTTGTTGAATAAAGGAAGTAACTAAAAGGGTTAGTTGATAAATTTTTTTCCTTTTCGGCTGAGTCACACTCCAAGCGTTTTCTTTTCTAACCAGTGAATTCTATTTCTTTCTATTTGTATGATTCTCCAGCTGTGTTGCATGATCTCTCACCCAGTTTTGAGAGAGTCCAAGGCTGGCCTTGGACTTGGATTGTTAGGTCTTCGCTGATGAGCACTGCAGGCCTGGATAAAGTGCTTGTTGCAGAACTTGCTGTAGCACAAGATTTTATTCTAGAGTTAGAAAGCCAGGGAGGTAGGAGGGAAAAGAAAGTGAGTTGCCCCACAAGAGTTGGGATACAAAGTTGCTCTTTGAAATTTAAATTGTAAATCAAACCAATCAAAGCAAAGATATACAAAATGCCTCTTTAAAGAGCAATGAGGTCTCCAGGACCTACAAGGCCTAACAGAAAGTACTGTCACTTAGTAAGGCCTTGCTCTATCTACAAAAGAAATATGTTCATCTGAGGAGAGACAGACCAGGTAGCATAATAAAGAGAAATTAGGTAATACAGATGGAAGCGTCCACCAGCCACCATCCCTAAGAGGAGGGCTGGCCAGGACAGCAAGAGTGAGTGGCCCATCCCCACAGCAGCTTGCCTGCCCTCTGATGTGGAAGAAGATGCACCATGCTACCCAAGGGTAATAAGTCAGAAAATTCACCCTTCTTATTATGACTTCAAGCTCTCCAGGCCACCTCCCAACAATTAGTTTCCAAATTGAACAGTTACAAGAAGACAGGGCACTCAGTGTTTCTGACTGTTTTGCATCTAACAGTAATGGTTAAGGTCCAGGTTTAGGAATCACATGGCTTTTATCTGAACCCTTACTCTACCACTTACATACTATACATACTAAGTTTGGGAATTTCCTTCATCTTTTTTACTCCAGTTGAAAAAAAGATCACAGTATACTGTATGATTACAGGGAGAATTAAAGGAAGGAATGCATGTAATGTATTTAGCATACGGTTTAGCAAATAGTGAATGAAATCAGTAAGTTGGCATTCTGATTTTCTACAACACAGATTTTTAGTCAACACTGGAACCCTGAAAAGATGAAATTTGGTATCCCACAGTATCAAAGACCAAATCTGGACCCTGGGAAATCACTAAGCTGATAGACTATAGCTAGCCTTTTGCCTCTTGGCGCCCCTCTGGTCTCATGTGTAACATCTGTAAAAGGTAACCAGGACTTGGCTTTATCTTCTTGCACCTCTATCTCTTTTTTCCTAATCCTCACCTCCCACACATACTTTTTATGCAGAAACATTTTTCTCTACTTTGCTCTCATGACATCAAGAATGATTATCCTGGGGGCGCCTGGGTGGCTCAGTCCGTTGGGTGTCTGATTTCGGCTCAGGTCATGATCTCACGGTTCGTGGGTTCGAGCCCCACATTGGGCTCTGTGCTGATAGCCAGCTCAGAGCCTGGAGCCTGTTTCAGATTCTGTGTCTCCCTCTCTGACCCTCTCCTGCTCATGCTGTCTCTCTCTCTCTCTCGGAAATAAAACATTTAGAAAAAATTTTAAGTGATTATCCTATCACAAAGAGAGCTCCAAGGCTTGCCCTGATTTTTTTTTTTTTCTTTCTCCTTTTCTTTCATACTACAGATCAAAAGCATCATCTCCTAGAGGGGAGAACATGAGCTCTTATTTTTCTAAGATCATCATTTGGCCTGCTTCACTTCCCCATGCACTTTTAAGGGAAATCCTGCAAACACTTCGAAAGCCACAACATGAGTCACAGATGAAGGCCTCCATCATGCGAGGAACGTGCCTGAAGTTCAAAGAGGCAAACCAAAGTGACTGGTAGATTAGGCAGTTAATTTTGTTTTTCTGTTCCAGTTATCAGACTGCTCTATGACAAAAATGGACAAACCCATGCAAATTGTGTTTGGATTATGGAATCTTATCAACATTTTCCAAGTAGCACTGCTTACAAAAAGTATTTTCAGATCTCAGTGACTGATACAGGACAGAGCTGTGGGGACTTGCATCCAACTTCAACTGCAGCCGTGCTCTACTCTAAGAGAACTTGATCCATTGACCTAATTATAGGGGTGAACTGTCAGGCTAAGTGTGAGCTGCCTTCCAAAAAGACTATAGTGCCTCCTCAGTGCTTCTAAGTCAGGATAACACAGTCTGAACTTTGAAAACTATCTTATTATCATGGAGGTGTCCAATTTTATCAACTGACCTTAGAGAATATCTATCAAGCATCCAGAAAAACAAGGACTTGGTTGCTGCCCTCAAAGAATCCACCTCGATGGGGCGCCTGGGTGGCTCAGTCGGTTAAGCATCCAACTTCGGCTCAGGTCATGATCTCACGATTCATGGGTTCAAGCCCCGCATCAGGCTCTGTGCTGACAGCTCAGAGCCTGGAGCCTGTTTCAGATTCTGTGTCTCCCTCTCTCTTTGACCCTCCCCTGCTCACACACACACTCTCTCTCTCTCTCTCTCTCTCTCAGAAATAAACAAAACATTAAAAAATTTTTAAAACAAAAAACAAAGACCCCAGTTCGAGTCTGGGAACGGGGTCCAACGGAAAATACCAAATATTCTCTCCCTTACATCGTTTCATTTAAGTCCTACAACCTCGAGGTAGGTACGGTTACCATCGTCATCCTACCATGGACTAAATATTCTGCCCCAAATCACACAGCCAGTAAGTGATAAGCCAGGGCTCTCTAAATCCTTGGTTATTGATAGGCACCATTTAGTCCAGGGAGTCCAAATCTTAAGCTTGCTGTTCAGTTTTTCTTATCAAATGAAGAGTCCCCCATTTCATTGATACCACTGACTTCTTATTTTCTTCACTGATCCAGGATGAGGAACCTGGTACCCCATAGTCACGACCAGGCTGTTCGAAGCGACGGCGCCAACTTGCAGAGGGACCAGTGCGCATGCTCGGACTTGGGGCTAGGCTGACCCCTAGGGTCTGCGAACGAAACCTGTCCCAGCTGGCTCAGTGCCCCCCCCCCGCCCCCACACCCCTCAGAGGCTTGCTCCCGGCCGCCTAGGCCAGACCTGTCTCTTGAGGCCAGAAACCCACGAAGCGCCGCCAGCAGGCCCGCCACCAGCTCCGAAGCCGAAGCAGGCACTGACTGAGGGGGTCGCCGGGGAAGTAGCCCGGATGGGCCTCGGCACCGTGAGCCGTGGGCGCAAACGAGGGCGCGCTGCGGGCCTCTCAACTTGCTGCCGGGCCGCGTCCCGGGCCCCGTGCCGCGGAGGTGTTCGCGCCGGGCTCGCTCTCGGCCCCCGGGGGACCGGGTTCCCGCACGCACGTCGCCCGGCCGCCCTCGTGCAGGCCTGAGGCCTGAGCCCCCGCCTCTGGCTTCCAGCCCGCGCTCGGCGTTCACCGCGCTCGGCCGGGGCCCGCCTCTCGACCGTTTTCGCTTTCGCTTTCCTGCCGCGGTCGTTGAGGAAAATGAAAGTGACCGTGGCCGTGGCCCGGCCTGGCGCAGCTGCCGTCGGGGCGAGGGGCGCACAAAACGCCGGCGGTCGGCGAGGAAGCTGGGAGCTGGAGCCGCTGCCCGCGCCAGACGAGGTAAGGGCAGCCCCTTGGCGGCCGCCTCGCGGGCTCCTCCTTGCGGACCCGGCGGGCGGGACGCCAGGCGGCCCTGTGACTCGCGGGCCCGTTTTGCGAGGGGCTCCCGCCGCGGGGCTGGGGCGGCTAAGAAGGCGCCCCGCCGGGGCCTCCAGGCCCGGCCGAAGACCACCTGGGGGAGCTTAGAGCAGCGTGCCTAGGATCTGACCGCCTGGGGCCGAGGTCGCACTCGGCAAGACAGGCCACGGTTCCCATCGCACGTTTCCGTTTTGTACGACGCCACCCTTCCCCCACCCCCGACCAGGGTTCAGTGAAAATCGAGGTGGGGGTTGTATAAAATGCTAAGCAGAGTGCCTTACCTGAGTTCAGCAGGGAGGCACTCATAATTTACCTTCTTACCTGTTAGACTCCTCTTCTTCTCTCCTCAGCTCCACTCCTGTAGTTTGCCTTTCTACGTTTTACAGATGGGGTGCACTTAGGCGCACCTGGGGTGCCTTCCAACTGTTCCCTGAACTGGCAAGCTTGCAGCTCGCCTCCCTTGGTCGTAGGCATGGACATCAGCTAGGGCAGGCTGTCACCCCTCCCCAAAGCCCTGTCCGTGAGAAGACAGGGGCTCACTCCAACCCTGGGGCTGGCGAAAACGGTCAGGGATGGGTGCACTCAGGGACTGAGTCCTTCCCACGTCAGGAAACTTCCTGTCCACTGCACCTACCCCGAGAAGGATGCAAGATGAATGCTCTGGTCCCGTTAACGCTAACTCTGTCGTGATGTGCTGGAACTGGGCTCCATTTCAGGGCTCTGGACACAACCACTGGCAAGATTGGGGGGGGGGGGGACGCGATGTGTAATGTCCCTAGAGGTAAGTGAAAAAAGCTAGACAAAAGAAGGAATATATATAGGGTGTGTGTGTGTGTGTGTGTGTGTGTGTGTCCCAGAAAGCCAGTTATGTGGGACAAGCATACACTGTAGAAGGCACTAAGTGTTGAAAGGAAAGTAGCTTACTTGACTTATATTTGAGTGATGACAGTTTTTGTATCCAATACCAATAACCCCCTTTTAATAATCAGTGTTTGCCTCAATAAAAATGAATTCAGCCTAATCACATGGATCTTATCATAAGGCCCGTTACTAAAACAAAACTTGAATGATCTTTCTTTTTTAATTTTTTTAACGTTTTATTTATTTCTAGGAGATAGAGAGAGAGAGAGAGAGAGACAGCGTGAGCAGGGGAGGGTCAGAGAGAGAGGGAGATACAGACTCTGAAACAGGCTCCAGGCTCCGAGCTGGCAGTCAGCACAGAGCCCGACGGGGGACTCGAACCCACAAACCGCGAGATCATGACCTAAGCGAAAGTCAGATGCTTAACCAACTAACCCACCCAGGTGCCCCAAAACTTGAATGATCTTAACTTTGGAAATAACCATGCAGATTTGACAAAGGATAACATGAGATCCTGACTTAAAACATGGAGGTCCTCCTCTGCCCTGCTTCAGGGCAGTGTGGAGTATTCATTGCTTTTAGAAAACACTGCCTTTATCATGAGCCAAAAAATCAAATTCTTTGATTCAATCAGCTATTCCTTTTCTTCTGAGCTCCATAATGCCCTGTTCTCTCCCGCCTGTTAACTAAACTTCAGCTGGTGATGGCTGGTTCTGTCCCTTTGCTCCCCTATCTCCTGTCTGCAGGGGGAGGAGGTGGTATAGTGGAGACACCATCCACTGCATTTCTACCACCCTGTGTTCTTGCTTCACTGAAAACTGAGTTACTCAGCTGGAGACCAAGCAAGCCTCTGCCTTTCCCGATAGCTTCTTTTCTCCCTAGCTCTATGATTCATTGATTTAGCCTCCAACATGTGATGGACTTTCTTAAATTTTTCACTAAAAAGTAATGCCCGGGATTTTATTTTCCTTAGTATCTCAGGTCTCCCAAATTTAATTGCTCATATACCTTAGTTCATGGCATACTATAATCCTTGACCCATTCAGAGTCTCTCTTTCATTTTATTTTATTTTGTTATTTCTTCCCTTTATACTCCATTTGTCTCTCCACACCCTCCTGCCCATGCGCAGACAATCAGGCAGTCATGCCGCATACTTGTTCGTTCTTCCAAACCACCTTTCATTATATCGTCTTAGAACATGTGTATCTTTGCAACATATGTCATGTTTCGCTTTTGTTGCACTTAACTAAATAAATACTATCATGCTATAAATCTCATACTATTTCTTTTTTCCATTTTACATTGTTTTTGAGTCAAACCATATTGCTGTATGGAAGTCTAATTCATTACTCCTGGTTGTTGCATAGTTTTGTATGAAAAGTATACACCACGAGTACTTAACAGCCTCCTGGGAAGAGACATTGGTGGCCTGTAAATCCTTGCTTGCACGAACAGTTCTGCACCAGATGTCCTTTTGAGTATCTTCCTATGGCCTTGTGCAAGAATTTTTTTGATACATAGATATGAGACTCTTGGTTCTAGGATACTTGCATGATATCTTTTACTGAAAACTGCTACTTTGCGCTTCGTCCATTTCCACCCACCAGGAATGCATGAAAAGTCACTTTTCCAACAGCTGCTGGTGCTTACTATTATTTAATTTACTAACTTTTGGCAAGCTGGTAGGTTAAAGCAGCCCTCCATTTCTAGTTTAACTGAGCATCTCATCATATTGTTTTACCATTTGTGAGCTGCCTCTCCATCTAATTTGCCCTTCTTTTCTTTGAGATTTCTGATATTTTTATATATGGGGTTTGCGTTTTGTTCCTTCTTTTTTGTTGTTTTTTTTATATTTTTTTAATTTCATTTAAATCCAAGTTAGTTAACATATAGTGTAATAAATGGTTTCAGGAGTAGAATTTAGTGATTTGCCGCTTATATACAACACCCAGTGCTCCTTCCAACAAGTGTCCTCCTTAATGCTCATCCCCCATTTAGCCCATCCCGACACCCAGCACCCCTCCAGCAACCCTCAGTTTGTTCTCTGTATTTAAGAGTCTCTGATGGTTCCCTCTGTATTTGTATCCTTACATGTTAAAATATTAGGTCTCTGTCAGATGTGGATGTTTTAAGTCTTCCCCTAGTCTTTTTTTTTTTTTTTGTAATTTTTAAAAAATGTTCTATTTATTTCTAGGAGAGAGAGAGAGACAGTGTGAGCAGGGGAGGGTCAGAGAGGGAATCACAGACTGAAACAGGCTCCAGGCTCTGAGCTGGCAGGCAGCACAGAGCCCGATGCGGGGCTCGAACCCACGAACCGCGAGATCATGACCTAAGCGAAAGTCGGACGCTTAACCGACTAAGCCACCCAGGCGCCCCAAGTCTTCCCCTAGTCTTGTCTCCCATCTGTTAACCTCACATCTGGTCTCCTTTTTATTATTGACTTTCCTGAGATAATAATTTTTATACCATAAAATTCACCTATTTAAAGTGAATTCATTGGTTTGTAGTACATTTATAGAGTGTGTAACTATCATCATGATCTAATTGTAGAATATTTTTATTACTCTATTAGCAGTCACTCTCCAGTTGCCCGCAATAAGCCCCTCCCCAGCCCTAGGCAAGCACTCCTCTTCCTGTCTGTACACATTTGCCTGTTTTGGGACATTTCACATAAATGGGATTCTGTAGTATGTTTTTGTTGTGACTGGCCTCTTTCACTTTGCATGGTGTGTTGTAGGTTTATCCACATTGTAACCTATATCAGTAATTTGTTCCTTTTTATTGCTTAATAATATTCCCTCTCGAGGGTATACTGCTTTTGGTTTATCTGTTTATCCCTGGATGTACACTTAGGTTGTTTTTACTTTTTGGCTGTTATAAATAATTCTTCTGTGAACATTCATGTACAATTTTTGTGTGAACACATATTTTCATTTTTTTGGATATATACCTGTAAGTGGAATGGCAGGATCACATGGTATCTCTATGTTTAAACTTTTGAGGAAGTCCCAAACTTATTTTCTTTTTTTTTCTTTTTAAAATTTGTTTAAGTTTACATCCATGTTAGTTAGCATATAGTGCAACAATGATTTCAGAAGTAGATTCCTTAATGCATCCTTCCCCATTTAGCCCCCAAAACCCCTCCAGTAACCCTCTGTTTGTTCTCATATTTAAGAGTCTCTTATGGTCCCAAACTGTTTTCTAAAGTAACTCTTTTACAGTCTTACCAGCAGTGCATGAGGCTTCCACTTTCTTCACATCCTTACCAACACTTGTCTGTCATTTTGATTATAGCCATCTTAGGAGGTGTGAAGTTGTAGTTCATTGTGGTTTTGATTTATGCTTCCCTGATGGTTAATGATTTTGAACATATTTTCATGTACTTATAACCACTTGTATATCTATATCTTCTTTGGAGAAATATCTATTCAGATCTATTTTTTAAATGTGTATTTGTTTGTTTATTATTTTATTTACTTGTTTGTTTGTTTTGAGAGAGAGTGAGAGCAAGTGGGAGAGGCAAAGAGAGAGATGGGGAGAGAAAGAATCCCAAGCAGGCTCTGAACCATCAAGTCAGAGCTGGATGTGGGGCTTGAACTCAAACCATGAAATCATGACCTGAGCCAAAATCAGGAGTCAGTTGCTCAACCAAATGAGCCACCTAGGTGCCCCTATTCAGATCTATTTTAAAAGTTGGATTGTCTTTTATTGTCATTTATCATTGAATTGTAACAGTTCTTTCTATACTCTTGATACATATCCTTTATCAGTTGTATCAGTTGCAAATAGTTTCCCCCACTGGTGAGTTGTCTTTTCACTTTCTTGATGGTGTTCAGTTTTGTTGATGACCAACTGATCAATCTTCTCTCTTACCTTTTGTATTTTTGGGGTTATGTCTAAGAAATTCTCACGTAACTCAAAGCTGTAAGGAGTCACTTCTATGTTTTCATCTAAGGCCTTTGCAGTTTCAGCTTTTACATTTAGGTCCATTTTCTACCTTTTTTTTTTTAACATAAATATTTAAACTGTGTAGTCACATTCATCATCTTTCTTCTTTTAGCTTGTGCTATTTGCATCTTATTTAAGAAATCCTTACCTACCCAAAGATCAAAAATTTTTTCTATAATTTCTCCTGTGAACTTACTGTTTATTCTTCTGCGTTTACATCTTTAATCCAATTGGATTTTGTTTTTATTATAGCTTTGTAACATATCTTAATATCTACCTTTTTGTTCTTTTTCAAACTTTTCTTAGCTCGTCATGGATTTGTTCTTTCTTAAAATCTGTCTGTAAAGTTCACAGAAGTCTTTCTGATGTTTTTATTGGAAATTAATTGAAGTCATAGGTTCATCTGTAAAGAATTGATACCTTTTAATGTCATGCCATCTCCTCATGAGTATGGTCTATCTCTCCATTTATTCATGTTTTCTTTTATGTACTTCAATAGAGTTTTTCAAAATTTCTCCACAAGTCTCATATACATTCTTTATTAAGATAATTAATAGAGGGGTGCCTGGGTGATTCAGTCAGTTGAGCATCCAACTCTTGATTTCAGCTCAGGTCATAATCCCAGGATCGTGGGATTGAGCCCCATGTCAGGTTGCATACTGAACATGGAGCCTGCTTAAGATTCCATCTCTCTCCCTCTGCCAGTTCACCTGCTCCTGCTCTCTTACTCTCTCTTAAAAACAAATCCTAGATTCAATAATATTACTATTATGAGTGGTTTCTTATTTTGTCAGATTGTTATAGGTTATACTGTTACATATTTTCACACATACACACTCCCTCTCTCTCACTTCTCTCTCTCTCTCTGTCTCTGTCTCTCTCTCTTTGGTTGATTACTGTTGGTGTGGAGAAGTGTTGATCTCATACCCAACTACTTTTTGAATTCCTATTAATTCTAATAGGTTTTCTGTGGATTCTCTTGAGAGTCCTATGTGAAATAATCATACCAGTTGCAAACACTGACAACTTTGGTCTTGTTCCTTCCAATTTTATACTTGGTTTTACTTTTTATTTGGCTTTTACTTTTTATAGTGGCTACTTATTCTATAATTCTATTCCATGTTGGTGGGAATAGCTGGCATTCTTGTCTTGTTCCATTTCTTAAAGAAAATACATATAGTTTCTCTATTAAGTATGACGTTAGCTATAGGTTTGTATTCCTTTCTTTAGGATGTGGGATACCAAGGAAAATTGATAAAATCCATGCATTACTCTCAAATGAAAAATTTTGTAACAAAATGCATCATTTATGGTGGCTAAAGTAATGAATAATCAAGTTAGGAAGGGGGAGGAGAGGGGCTTAGTCTCCTAAATCTGTTTTCTTTTGCTTTGTTTTGTTTAAGGTTATTTATTTTTTAGTAATCTCTGTACCCAGCGTGGTGCTCGAACTCACAAACCCAACGTCAAGAGTTGAATGCTCCTCCACCTAAGCCAGTGAGGTACCCCTTGTTTTTCGTTTTTGTTTTTAACACGAATTAGCATTGAACTATGTCAAGTGCTCTCTCTGTGTCTGGTGAGATAATTATCTGATCCTGCCCATCCCAATTATGTATTATTAGGGTGTATAATCTTAGCTATTGTAACAGCCGCAACATTTGAATGACGCAAACCAGTAATGCTATATATTTATCACTCACAACACAGTCCAGGAGTGTTGGTGAGATAGTAGGTTCCCCTTCACTTTGTTGTTCAGGAACCCAGGCTCTTTCTAGCCAGATGCTTCCCCATCTGCTAGGATCTGAGTCCTTCAGGGGGTTCTCCATGATGGCAAGAGAAGACACATAGCACTGCTCATGTTCCATTGGCAAGGACTAGGCACATGGTCCCACATATTGTAAGGTGGCTGGGAAGTTTAATGGTATTCCCAGGAGGCAAAGGAGAACAGAGAGATGGAGAGCAGTAGTAACTTCTTCCATAATCCATTAATGTAGTGAATTACATTGAGAGATTTTTCTGACTTTGAACCACTTTTTATTACTTTATTGTGATATAGTCTTAATATGTTTAGATTGGGTTAGGTAATATTTTATTTGGGTGTTTGGCATCCATGTTTATAAGTGAAACTGGCCTGCATTTTTCTTTTTATGAACAGTCCATATTCCAAATTTTAAAATTATAGTAACTTTCAGTTGAGAGAGGTTTCCTCTTTTTCGTTTATTTTCCAGAGTAACGCATTTAAGGAAAGATTGTCTGTTCTTTGAAAGGTAATAGAATGCTCTTGTAAAAACTTGTGGCCTTGAAACTTTATGGGGAAGAAGTTTTTTAAATTACTTTGATTTTGGAGTGCTTGAGTGGCTCAGTCAATTAAGTATCTGGCTCTTGATCTCAGCTCAGGTCTTGATCTCAGGGTCATGAGTTCTAGCCTCATGTTGGGCTCTGTGCTGGGCATGAAACCTACTTAATAAGATAAAATAAGATAACTTCAGCTTCTTAAATGGCTTTTCACATTTTTATGCCAATTTTGGAATTTTTTTCTAGAAATTTATTGATTTCATCTTTGTTTTCAAAATGTGTTTCATATAGTTATTTATAGTTATATAGCTATTTATAGTTATATAGAACAATACAGTTATATTGTTTTTTTAAAAGTTTTTAAATGTCTGTGGTATTTGTCACTTCCTTTTTTTCTGTAGTCTTTTTTTGCCCATCTTCTGTCACTTATTCTTGTTCTGTCTCCCTGTGTTCAAAGAAATACTTTGACTCAGAACACTGAGTCATGATATATAGAATTGTTGAATCACTGGATTCAGTACACCTGAAACAAATATAAAAGTGTATGTTAACCATACTGAAATTAAAATTTAAAACTTTATTTAAAAACAAATTAAAATTCAAAAAGCCCCACAAAGAAATATTTTGGATTTTATTAATCACCTTTATTTTTTGTCCTGTATATCTTCTATTTCACTGATTCTGCCCTTATATTTATTATTTCATTTCTTCTTGTTTCTTTGGTTACATGCTATTTGTAATAGATTCAATGTAGATACTTGTAAAGTGAGATAGGAAAACCTACTCTGTCTCCTATAATTGCATTCATTCTATAGGCAACCACCATTACCAAATTGGTGTTTTTCTGGTTATGCATTTTTCTCTGCTTACACATTTGTTACAGTTTTTCTAAACTTTGTGCATCCTGGGCCTCTTTCTCTGGTGTACACACACATACACACATCCATTAAAATGGTATATCATAATTTATCTGTTTTCCAACTAATAGGAAATAAATTTGAAACTCTTAGTTTTTTAATAGTGGGATTTAATTGGTGTGCAAGTAAAACCTTGGTTTGTGAGCATAATTCATTCTAGAAACATGCTTGTAATCCAAAGCACATGTATATCAAAGCAAACCTCAAGAGCCATTGGCTCAGTTGTGATCAGGTGACATTTGGTGTCATGTACTACTCATATTGCAAGACATCACTTGTTTATCAAGGTAAATTTTTTAGAATTATTTGCTTGTCTTGCAGAACACTGGCAAAACAAGTTACTCACAATTCAAGGTTTTACTATATATTTATTTTGGGCCTTATTTCTGCCATCTTGTTTTGCCAAATATTTATCATGAGTTCTTCCTTTTCTTTTTTTCTTATGACTTTTTCTGGATTAATCACGGTGTCTGTTTCCATTCCTTCCTTTCTTCTTTTTTTTAAGTTTATTTATTTATTTTCAGAGAGAGAGAGAGAGAGAGTAGTCATGCAGAGAGAGAGAAAGGGAGAGAGAGAATCACAAGCAGGCTCCATGCTGTCAGCACAGAGCCCAATGTGGGGCTCCATCCTTTGAATGGTGAAATCATGACCTGATCCAGAATCAAGAGTCAAACAGACAGACACAGAACTGACTGAGCCACCCAGGCAACCCTCTTCCTTCTTTTTGTCTAGTGACTTGGAATTTTGTATCTTACAAGTAGCCCTCTTTAATATCTTGAGCATAGACAAATCTATATTTTCCTATAAATATAAAAAATTAATCAGAATCCCTAACATCTTACCAAACATAAGAAACTTTTTAGTATGTTTTTAATTCTCTTCTCTTCCCCTACTTTCCTTCGTAGGCACAAACACACATTAAGTGTCTGCCCAGGAATTACTGAAATAATCTGGAATAAACTTCCTATTGTTATTAATTCTCCATACTTCAGAATATACTTTTCTTTTTCTGTTTTAGGAGTCTTTTGTTAACAATTGCATTAATCTGTAACAGTTGCATTAAACTGCATTTGTGCAGTTGCCCTGTCACATCAAGATAGGAAGGTTCACACATATGTTTCTTTTAGAGGTTTCATTGACTTCCTGAATATTTATAGTGATTGGTGTCTCATGAGTAATGCTTCTCTGGCTTCCTTATTTCTCAAAAGTCTACTTTGGAATCCATGCTATTCTGATCCTCATTTGACCTTTGCTGGCACAAAAACATTCTGAAGTATTTGCAAATGCTAGTCGTTTCCTCATATTTTAGTTAGTTTACTTTAGCTTGGTTAAACCAAGAGCAATATCAGTTTGTTTAAACTTACCACTAACTGAAGGTTCGTGTAATGGCCCTGTCCCAGGGTCAGAGACTGGCTAGAGGAATATGAAAATCACTTTGAAAATTCAGCTGCTGAATATCTTATACTAAGACGCTTAATGTTTTAACATTTGTGTTTATAATACTTAACTATTTGAGGGTGGAGTAAAATGGGCAGTCTGACATTAAAATTGTGGTGAAACTAATTTGGATGGTGTTTATCAAAAGCTTTGTTTTTTTAGTTTTTATTTTTTTAAAGATTTTATCTTTAAGTAATCTCTCCACCCAACGTGCGGTTCGAACTCACAGCCCCGAGATCAAGAGTCACTTCCTCTTCCGACTAAGCCAGCCAGGTGCTCCTATCAAAAGCTTTTTAAAGCGCCCATATCTTTTATTGCAATAATTCTACTTCTAGGACTATATCCTAAGACATGTTTCCTATGAGAGGTGATGTCAGGTAGTGCCGGGTAATTCTAGGTGGCACACATCTGTGGCATTGTCTCACATGATTCACATAGTGAGAAAATTCTTCTCCTGTCAATTCCTTTTCAGTCTTCTGATCAAGGAAGGGAGAGAGCTGTCAGTTTGGTGCTAGTATGTCTTTAACAACTCTCTACACCTTTCCAATCTCCCTTTTGATATAAAAGAATGAGCAAAAGGAGAGCAATATCTTAACTATATTTTCACAAAGGTTTTTGATTTTCCATTGTGTTTGTCTTTAAGATTGCCTCTCTTTATGGCATAAGATGCTCCATTTATAATAGCAAATAAGACTCATTAATTTAGGGCCAGGAATGAATTAATTTAAAGAGAAATGTTAAGTATAGTTCATATGGTATTTAATTTTGGTGAAATAGTTATGGTGATATACGGATGACTAAACATGCAAAACATGACACTAAAGATTAATCAGAGCCTCAGATACAGATTTTAAATGGAGTGTCCTTACATAGGAAGCTGTTCCTCTCAATGAGACTTCTGCTATCAGAAAATTAGAAACCAGGTGGCTCAGTTGGTTGAGCGTTTGGTCTTGATTTTGGCTCAGGTCATGATCCTAGGGTTGTGGAATCAAGCCCCACATCAAGCTGGGTTGGAGATACATATATTTAAATTTGGATGCCTCCTTTCCAGGATCATGAAAGCGCTGTTGGGAAGACAAAAAAAATGTTCACTGCAAGGCCTAATGCTTGGCAGGAACAGTTGCTACCTTTTGCCTTGGAGAAATTCCTAGCAAGCTGCAGAGCTTGTTTCTGGAAACCCCTGGATTCCTTTGTGGGAATGTGGTTGGCAGGTCCCTGTTGAGTAACTGGATGATGTCTCTTTCTGAGAGTGGTCTTACTGCCCTAGTACAGGCTTCCTCCTTCTACAAAGAGTGCTAGGCTCTGGCCAGGGCCAGCCAGCCGGGTCTCGAGCCTAAAGGAAGCCTATTGCGGCGTTCCAGTAACATCTACCAGGTTGTAACCACACCTTTAACTGGCCAAGACGCCCCTTCTCCTGGGGTCCTTCAACTCCTCTCCACCCCCACTGCCATCACTGCTGTGATTGAAACTGTCACAACTCTTGTCCGGATAACACAGTGACCTCCAAATGGTCCTTACTTCCTGTTACCCCTTGACTATTTTGTCACAGAAGCCAGTGTGTGATAGTCTCCTATTGCTGCTGTAACAGATTACCACAAAGCCTGAAGGTCAAAGTCCTAAAAATCAAAGTTTCATTAGGGCTGTGTTCCTTTTGGAGGCTCTGGAGGAAAATCATTTTGTTGCCTCTTCCAGCTTTTTTTTTTTTTAATTTTTTTAAATGTTTATTTATCTTTGAGAGACAGACAGAGTATGAGCGGGAGAGGAGCAGAGAGAGAGGGAAACACAGACTCCGAAGCAGGCTCCAGGCTCTGAGCTGTCAGCACAGAGCCTGATGTGGGGCTCGAATCCAGGAACTGTGAGATCATGACCTGAGCTGAAGTCGGACGCTTAACCCACTGAGCCACCCGGGCGCCCCTGCCTCTTCCAGCTTCTTGAGGCCTCCTGCATTCCTTGGCTCATGCCCCCTTCTTCCATCTTTCAAACCAACTAGCTTTCTCAAGCTGTACTGCTCTGACGCTCCTCTTCTGTAGTCACATGTCTGCCTGCCTCCCTCGTGTAAGGATACCTGCGATTACATTGGATGCATTCATAGTCCTGGATCGTCTTCTCATCTCAAGATCCTTAATTTATCACATTCCGTGGTGTCCCTTTTGCCATGTTAGGGAATATATTCACAACTTCCAGAGACTCAGACATCAACATCTTTGGAAGGGCCATTATTCAGCCTACCACGTAGTGGTGTTTTAAAAACACATACACATCCAATCCCATTGCTCCTCTGCCTAAAATTCTCAGAGGATGAGAGCCTGTCAGGGCTGGAGGTGCTGTTCAAGGGCTGCCCACACCCCTTCTCTGCCTCCCCCTACCTCCTCTCTCCCTACACAGCCTCTGGCTTGCTGTCTGTGTTCCAGCCTTTGCACAGGGTATGTTTTTTACCCCACACACCATTCCAGGCGTTTCCGAGGCTTCCGACAAGGTCAGGCCTCCTTAGGATGCTAATAGTAACTTGTACCTTTCTGCTGTCACATTTACCACAGATTGTTATACCTTTGCATTTATTTCAGTGATCATTTGATTAATATATGCTTCTGCTATGTGAGTAAGTGCTCTGTACCAGCAGGGACTATGCCTATGTTGGATTCCAGCACAATGTCCGCCTTATGGTAGATGGTTAATAAGTACGTAGGGATGAATGAATAAGTGAATGCATATCAATGATTTTGTCATCACCCTCTGTCCCTTTCCCCTGCTGCTTCTTCTGCACAGCATTTATTGCTCCTTTTCTATCACTTCCCTCCACAAAAATGGAAGCCCACCTTAGCAGGGCTTTGTCTTTTGAGTTCACTCCCGGTCCTAGAGCAGTGTCTGGTCCATAACAGGCAATTGATAAATCAGGGATGCATGATATGCAGGATTCTCAGAACCTCTCTCAGAGTTTTCATACCTGAGCCCCCTTTGAAATTGGCCATTATCAAGTTCTTCATTTCAATTACTCATATGCTAACTCAGTAATCAGGCAAAGCAGCAGAGACCTTTAAAATATTCAGTTTTTTAAAAAGTTATTTTGAGAAATAGCGAGCACTCCTGTGAGCAAGGTAGGGACAGACAAAGGGAGAGACAGAATCCCAAGCAGGGTCTGTGCTATCAGCTCAGAGCCAGACGGATGAACTGCGAGATCATGACCTGAACTGAAATCAAGAGTCAGACAGTTAACAGACCGAGCCACCCAGGCGCCCCTAAAACATTCAGTTTTTGTGAGGATTAAATGAGTTGCTAAATGTGAATCATTTGGAGCAGTGTCTGGTGAGCCCTGTGTAAGTTTGCTTGTTGTTGCTGTTAAGAGATGCTTGAGTCCTTGATGGTTTAGAATTTTTACTATGTCTATCGTGACTCTATGGGGGGATGCCAAACACAGAACTGAGTGGGTTCTTCTGGTCCTGCGCCTGGATGGATCCAGCTGTTGCAGCTGCCTCTGGACAGGCCAGGGACGGGAGTGGGGGAGGGCAGTTGGTGGGCACTGCAGGTGGATGATTTGGTCCATGACTTGTGCTTTTTCCTGTTTTGCCTGCAGATGGCAGCACGCCCTGGACTTCCCTGCCCCGCAAGCAGCCCTGAGGCTGGACAGCAGGAAAACAAGAAAATGGACTCCCCGCTGCAGCCTGCAATGTGAGCAGTTGTGTGGGGATTGTGTATGTTCTATTTTGACCCCATTCGCCTGTTACAGATAATAATTCCAAGTTTCCTATTTGAGAATAAGTGTACTTTCTGTCCATAAGGCTAAGTTTAGTGCACCACTTCTTGCCATTGTGATGAGGTCTAGGAAAGACTCTTCCTGATTTTCAGCACCTGCTTGGTTCAATGATGTTCTTTCCTGACTCATAAACCCTTTAGGGCCCTGCCTGACAGGGACTCTGCGACATCTTCCTTCAGTGTCAATAGTCTTTCTTTGCAGTGACCTTGATGATCCCTGTCCTTCATCCCACCCTCTGCCTGCTTTGCCCCAAGCCTCTGTGTGTCAGGCACTGTGCTGTGCAGTAGAGGATGAATCATATTTGGGCTTGTAGACCAGGAAAAGGAATAAAGTAGAAGTAATGGAAAACAAAATTAGGATCCCTGAATAACCTCACTCTCTAAATGTACCATCCTAACTTCACATAATCCTATTTTTCTTTCTTATTTCTTTTAATGAATTATTGGCACACTAGCAAACTTTGCCTTTTTTACCATTTGCCTTATGTGAATCTTTGTGTGTGTGATTCTGTGGACCATTTGATGCAAGGTAGTTTTGTGGTTCATTTGAGGGGCCTGGAACCTCCGTAAGTCAGACAAGTGGGAAGCTTTTTCCTCTATGTGCAGAAGGTCTGGTGACCCATCTGAGGGTGCACACACTGACGACGCTGAGCGCCCTGAGTGTGACCCTGTTTCAGCTTAGCTCTGATAACCGGTACAACCCATAGCTAAAGTGTCGCCCGTGTCAGTTATGTTATAAGCCAGGCCACTCATAAGTGCCTCCTGATATCAGAGCATTCTACAATGCTGCAGTTAAAACTGTGAAAGACGAGCTGTCCTTTGTCCCGGGGGCACCTTCCTGAACACGACTTTGGGCACTTCTTCTCTAGCCCCCCAGCACAAAGAGCCTCAAGGACACATTCACTGTGGATGTTTCAAACCAATAGACTGACAGCAGTCACTTTCACAAGCAACAGTCACTAGCCTGTGACTGTGAGATAGTTTTTCCTTGTCCTTTTTTTTTTTTCGAAACAGCTTTACTGAGCCATAATTCTCACACCATACAATTCATCCATTTAAAATGGATGATTGAGGGGCGCCTGGGTGGCTTAGTCGGTTAAGCGTCCGGCTTTCGCTTGGGTCATGATCTCGCGGTTTGTGGGTTCGAGCCCCGCGTCGGGCTCTGTGCTGACTGCCGGCTCAGAGCCTGGAACCTGTTTCAGAGTCTGTGTCTCCCTCTCTCTCTGACCCTCCCCTGTTCACGCTGTCTCTCTCTATCCTAGGAAAAAAGAAAAAAAAAAAAGTTTAAAATGGATGATTGAAGGGCGCCTGGGTGGCTCAGTCAGTCAAGCATCTGACTTCAGCTCAGGTCATGATCTCACAGTCCAAGAGTTCGAGCCCCACATTGGGCTCTCTGCTGTTAGGACAGAGCCTGCCTCGGACCCTCTGTCTCCCTCTCTCCCTGTCCCTCCCCCACTCATGTGCATTCTATCTTTCTCAAAAATAAACAAAAGAAACATGTATGATTGAATGGCTTTTAATATATTCATAGTCATACATCCATCACCAGAGTCAATTTTAGAACATTTTCATTACCCCAAAAGAAACTCTGTACCCCTAAATTGTCACCCACCTCTACTCTCCCCATTTCCCTAGCTGCTGGCAACCACTCATCTACTTTCTGTTTCTAGGTGTCCTATACTGGGCATTGTAGAAATAGAGCCACCCACCTGTGCTCTTCTGCATCTGGCTTCTTTTACTTTGCACAGTGTTCTCATAGTCCCTCCAGGTCACAGCATGTGTCAGTGCTCCATTCCTTTTTATTGCCAAGTAATATTCCATTGCATGGCTATACTGCCTCTGAAATTTCATTCATCATTTAACGGACTTTTGGGTTGATTTCCATTTGGCTATTGTGAACAATACTGTGAGTGTTTTGGAGTATGGGTTTTTGTGTGGGCCATGATTGTGTTTTGTGACTCTATAAGCTGTAATGAACAACTCCAGTTTTTAAAGATTTAAGAGACAAATAGAACTACGTCGATGTTGTTTGAAATTTAAAGGGATAATTTTGTGTGTGTGTAAATGTACACTTCCATTCACAGAGATTAACTATATAACACAAGGTTAAAATCAAAAGGTATCTAGATCTAATTCTCCATATCAATTGAGTTTTCTTAGTACTGTGTTTTGCTATTCTTGTTTAAAGAACAATAGGCTGAGGCACCTGGGTGGCTCAGTTGGTTAAGCATCAACTCTTGATTTCAGTTCGTTTCATGATCTCATGGTTCATGGGTTTAAGCCCCACATCAAGTTCTGCACTGACAGCGTGAAACCTCCTTGGGATTCTCTCTCTCCCTCTCTCTCTCTGCCCTTCCCCCGCTCTCTATCTCCCTGTCTCTCTCTCAAAGTAAATAAACACAGTTTAAAAAAAATAAAAAGAAAATATATATTGGTCCTGAGGTCTCACTTGAAGTGATATGGAGAGTCTGGGTGGAGGGTGGTACAAGGATTTTTTCTGGGTGTGTTTGGCTGCTGGATGGTTGAGGTGGAGGCAGGGACCAGAGAGAGGAATGAGTCGGGAGGAGAATCTGGGATGATGTGTAACACCCACCTGCCCTTGGCCCAGCTTCCCCGGCCCACCCTCATGGCCGCAGGGCACTTACTGGTAATACTTAGTGTGGCTATTCCTTGTTATCTGGGTGATTATGTGAGTACCTCCGTGTCCAGTTCCACTCTGCTTCTGACTCACAAAGCTCTGGTGTTGGGCTGTTGGTTTTTAGTAAAAGCAGGTGTTAGAAGAATGTATTAAAGGATGAATCAAGCCCCTAAGGGACTTTGATAGATGCAGTACTAAAAACATTTCCGGGCTGTTTTTTGTTGTTATGTGTTTTTTTTTTTTAACAGCACTTAACAGTTTTCAGTTTAACTGTGTTTTCCTTCCTGAAATCTTTAAGTGAGGCTAGTCTTTGTGATTTATTCTATGCATTGTTTTTAGGGAGTTCCTCTACTTCTCATGTCTGAGTTGAAGTTAGAGAACATTGTATTTTTTCTTTTCACACCAACCACACCTGCAGAAATAAGAGTGATTTGAATTTGCCTCCAATTTATTTCTTTATCTCTGTTTTCCTTCTTTCGGGGTTGTTTTAACTGAATTGTGACTTCAGGTGAGTCAGCAGGAATTTTTTTATGTATCACTCAATGCATGACAGGAGAGACATCATAAGAGAAAAGACGGTTGCCTTCAAAGATCCCACCTTCTAGTTTGAGAGTCAAAGCTTTGTTCCTGCCTCTTTACAGGCAGTACTGATACCTCCGAGTGCCCAGCTGTGAATGACCAGAGAAGCCCAAGTGAGGGCAGGCTTTGTGAGACCTGCCTCTGAGGCTTTAGTAACCTCAGATGGGAGAGAGAAGGTGGGTAGCAGCTACAGGGATACAGACGTGACAGGGAACAGGAGTCCGGAGGCTTGGTCATGAGGCTAGTGGACAAGATTTGGGTGGTGGTAGGATTTGACTAACTATCAAGCCAAGTAATTTGACTTTTTAAAGGGGTGCTTACTTGGCTCAGTCAGTGGAGGATGCAACTCTTGATCTTGGGGTTGTGAGTTTGAGCCCCACATTCAGTGTAGAGATGACTTAAAAAATAAAATCTTAAAAAAAAAAAGAATAGAAAGTAAAGACTTTTGAACAGGAACACGGGCTTACTGTTTAAAGGAGAGACTTTTATTTCCATTTTACACCTGAGAGAACCAGTGCTTTTCAAATATTTTCTTTTCAAATAATTCTCCAGGGCCGCGTGGCTGGTGGAGGTTGGATCCTCCAGAGCCCAGGGCACATACATGTATGTGTGTCCTGGCCGGAATCCTCAGATCACCAAGGCTTCAGCCAGCTCCACCCTTGTGTGACCCTGTGAGTCTATACGTGACTGCGTTTGTTTGTCAGCGTCACTCCCTGGGCTGAACCGATAAGGGGGAGAAGGGGGACTTTGGGTAAGATGCTTCCCAGCCTTTCTGAAGCCCTGGGAAACAGGGGCAGGCACCCCGCCAGGCCTCCGTGGTCTGCACAGCAACAGTCCAGGCACGTTCCAAGAGCTGCAGAGACTGCCTGGGGGGTTTTGGAGCTCCAGGTCCCTGGGCAGGTCTTTCCGCCCAAGTGGGAGCCTGGCAGCCGCAGCGCTGATGGTGATCCGGGCAGGGCATCAGCACAGCTGCTGCCACAGCACAAGTTGATTCTTGTCACTGCCCTGATCCTCTAGTGCAGGCAGGAGGACACGAGGACTTGGTCTGTACCAAAGTTTTCCACTCATTCCTTTGCTCACTCCTTCACAGAGTACACAGCAAATAGGTGAGCACCCGAGATGTCCCGAGCGAGCTTAGGGCAACATACAAAACAGCCCAATTCCCTGGGTTGCCCGTGCTTGATTCTTCCAGTCTCACCTGTGGAATTTGACTAGGCAGAGCACTCCTCTCCAAAGTGGGGGAGCAAGGAAAAAAACAAATTGTTGAAGGTCTTTCTCATTTTGGTGGTCTCTGTTTCTGTAGACCAATCCCATAGAATGTTTTTAAATGGATTAGGAATATCCCTTAAATCATGTCCAGGGGGTTGCGATTTATATTTCTATTATGCAGCCCACCCCTCCTCTTTTTTTTCTTTCAAAAACACTTTTACTTCTGTCCTTGATCTTTGTGAAGTAATTCTGTATGTCTCAGTGGACATGCAGACATGATACTGAGACCTAGGTTCACTTTTACTAACTGTGGACCCTGGACATATCTCCCAACTTCCCTGTTCCTCCTCAGTTTCCTTGTCTGAAAACGGGAATGAAAACAGTACACTCTGGGGACAGAGGTAACAATGCTTACGGCACAGGGCCTGGCTCAGAGAAAATCCTCAGGGAATGGCACTTATAATGATGACTGTCTGTAATTATTCCCATTTAATAGGAGGGAAAGCCTTAGACATGGGAGGTTAAACGACTTTCTTAAGGTCATGTAGACAGTTAGAGGTGAAGCTGGAAGTAGGAGCCACGGCTGATGGGGTCCCAGGGGGCCCTGGGATTGATTTTGGTCTCCAAGAGAAAATGTTAATACACACGGACTGTTCTGTCTGAGGCTAATCTTCTGGTAGCTGGTTCTGGCTTTTACCAGGGATTGGAGGTCAAGGCTTCCTTGGCACACAGGTCTCTCAATCCTGGGCATTAAGAGCCCCTCAGGGAGGGGCACCTGTGGGAGCAGAGGACTGAGAGCCTCCTTCTTTGTTTTTTGAGAGGCATAGTGGACCTTGGGGTGGTGTGATTCCAGTGCTCCTCTGCTCCATCCTTGCCTGGTGCTGGCCAGGTCCTGCAGACCCCCTGGGGCTTCACAGAGACCAGGCCTAGCCTGGGGTGAGTTCTGGGACAGGCATGCAGATGGCAGTCGGCTGCTCTAGAATTCTCCATCCTTGAGCAGAGCTGGGCCCTTACTGCTGTGGGAGGACTCTTAGGCTCAAGCCTGAGAACTGGGTATGGGAGGATTCTCCTTAAAACCATTTGGAGGGGCGCCTGGGTGGCTTAGTCGGTTAAGTGTCCGACTTTCGCTTAGGTCATGATCTCGTGGTTCGTGGGTTCGAGCCCCGCATCGGGCCCTGTGCTGACTGCCAGCTCAGAGCCTGGAGCCTGTTTCAGTCTGTGACTCCCTCTCTCTCTGACCCTCCCCTGCTCACGCTGTCTCTCTCTCTCTCTCCTAGAAATAAATAAAACATTTAAAAAAATTAAAAAAAAAAACCATTTGGAAAAAGAAACCTGAGTTTTGCCATTGGGGCAGGGGTGGCAGATGCCCTTTGCAGCTGCCCTGGTCACACTGTCACCAGAGGACTATTCCCATTGGTCTTAGGTACACTGTGGAGGAGCTCTTACTGCTGGTAAAGGAGAGTTAAGGACTGCCTAGTTGGGTTTTCCCAGGAAGTGGATTGCACTTAGAATTTTGCTTCAGGTGGGATAGCACAGTGACGAAGTCCACAGTCAGGCCTAGATTTGAATCCCAGCTCTGCTTCTCTGTGTCAGAGTGGATGGGTGGAGCATGCTTGGAAAGTTATTTAGCTCTTCAGCTCTCCGTTTCTA
The DNA here is from genome assembly GCA_017311185.1 of Proteles cristata cristata. Classification (NCBI taxonomy): domain Eukaryota; kingdom Metazoa; phylum Chordata; class Mammalia; order Carnivora; family Hyaenidae; genus Proteles; species Proteles cristata. The sequence goes on from JAESUZ010004208.1 coordinate 1,660,522, forward strand.
TGTCTGTACAATGGGAATGAGACTACTTACTTCACACATATGCAGTATGAAATACGGTAACGTATGCCAACGTGCGTGTGCATGGCCTGTTGTGACCATTTTTATCATTCTTGTTGTTGTTATTAAGCACGTCACTGGGCTCCACTAGTGTGCGGGTGGAAACAGCTTTCATGTGTGGCTCAGCCTCGCAGAGGATGCGCATCTGCCATGACTCAGGAGCCTAAAAATGAGATGAAGAACCTAAACCTCTCTTTGCTGTATTGTTATGTGCAGTCATTTGTTATCCAAGGTGGGGGGAGGATCATTTGGTACCTGCTGATGTGTAATGCCATGTCATCTGTCACAGTTTCTTTTCTGAAAAATAACTATATAGATAAAATGTATTGAATGTTTAATAAAGTTTTACTTATATTATCTTCTTTAAGTCATGTAACAACCAAATGAAAAGACAGAGGTTGAATGATGCCCAAGGGTATACTGCTTTCGCACAGCAGACCCCGAATTCCCAGGCCCAATTCCAGACCTTGCACTCAGCCCCTGCCCCTCCTCCCTAAACAGGGCAGTGGTTAACTTTGGGGGCCTCCAGAGATCAGGTAGTCTGGTCTATCCCCAGACCCCTTTCTGGACTAAGCTGTGTGCCACAGAGGGGAACATCTGCCCAACCTGAGAAGTTTTTCTGAGGACACTGTAGATCCTCTTCTGGTAGCCCTTTTAGGGTCTGTAAGGACAGTGGCTTCTTCCTCAGTCCCCTTGCAGTGTCCCCTTCAGGTCATCTTTCCATCCTCAGGATTAGTTAGGAACTCACTTTGAGAGTGTGCTCAGTCCTGGGGTGGACACAGACAGCGAGCGTGACGTTCCACCAGCATGTGGATGGTGGGGCCTTCTGCCGCCGTGTCTGTGGTATGTGGCATCAGTGCTGGTGCAGCCAGACGTCATCCCCGCCTTCCCTCCAGCTGAGTCGCCAGCCACAGCTGGCTCCTTCCTCACAGGTTTGTGTCTACTGGGTTCTGAAAGCAGAGAGGTGGCCTGTGGGCCAGCAGGATCATTTGAGGAGCTGAGTGGCCATATCTGGCCTGGACCGCAGTCTCTGGGTGACTGGGGTGAGGGGTGGGGGTAGATCAGCTCCAACCACAGTAGCCACTGAAGGGTTTTTTAGGGACCTTTAGGCCCAAGAACTAACATGCCCCCCACCCCCACCCCCCACCCCCGCCTGGGGTGCCTTCATGCAATGAGCATTTAGTGAGCACCCTTTGTATGCCTCAGGAGACCACGTGAAAGAGACCTCACTTGTGAGTTGGTGTAGCACTGCCTCCAGCCCAGCAGGCAGGGCCACCAGTGGCCACCAGGGAGCTCCACTGATCTCAGAAGGATCCAAGGCTGGCTGAGGGGCCAGGGTGGCTGTGTTTCTGTTTGTCTGAGTGGCTTCCATGACAACCAGGAGATAAATACCTGAGGTCAAGCAAAGCCTGGAGCAAGATTAGGTGTCTTTATAGGGTGGGGCCTATACTGTGATTTCGAGAGCCTTAAGTGACCAGAGACTTCCAGGTGGCCTATTCAACATGCCTAATTAGTTTTTTACTTAATTAATTAATGCCCCACCCAATTCCAGAAAGGATTTGAAGTGGCTCCACTCAGCAGGTGTGTTAGAGAGAAGACGGTGTCGTAAGCTTGGTCTCAGTTAAATGTTGGGGTCTCGGCCCCACATGGGTCATTTACCAGCTGCCAGCTCAGCTCCGTGCTCCCAGGTCTGGCTTCCTAAGCAGCACAGCCTTTGCAGCTTCTATAATCACCTCCTGGGCCCTTTGCAACAAGTGGCCCCTGACACCTTCCTGCCTTGAAGCAAATCATGTGACTTAAGAGAAGCAAATCTGACCTCAATTACCAGGTGCAAATATCAGTCACTGGGAGTAACCAGGAGGCCAGCGTCCTGGTTGTTTCAGCCCTGGCGTTAAATATTAAGAGTGCACTGTTGGGGTGTGATAAAGGCCATCTCTAACAGTTTATGGTTTCCAGTAAACCAGAGGGCTTCAAGGAAGCAGGGGCAGGTGAGAGACTCCAAACCTGGCCCGTCACTGAGCTGGCAGAGCAATTTCAGCAGGAATGGGAGGGGCAGGCGCAGGGCTCCAGCATCTCAAGGCTAGCCCTGCTCTATGGCAGAGCCAGAGAGCCACACTGCCCAGCCACCATGAGGCGGGGCCAGTTTCTGCACCTAGCCACGGAGTGACGTGCACTCTCAGGGTGGCTGTATGGGGAAAGGAAGACGTCTCTCCACAGCATTGTAGCCACTGTGCCCACTTCCTGCTACCCAGCTGCCAGGCCAGCTAGGAGCCTTGGACACATTCCTCTGTACGTCTGGGCAGTGGGCAGCTGGAGCTGCCCTCACAGAAAGCCAGAGGAGAATTTCCAGCATTCGGGACCTGCAGGCACTGGGCTGATGCTCCTCAGCATCTGGCCATGTGGAAGCTGTAGGCAGGCAGCATACCCCACTTTGGCCTAGGAAGGGACCTGAGGCCCCCCTCCCCACTTCCTGTACCATAAGGAAGGCCCTTCTAAGTTTCTCTGGAGTATCTAATTCAACAGCAAAGATTGAAGACATACATTGAATCAAATCAGAACATAGTAACAGTAGCATGCATTCACTTCACAAATATTTAATGAACACTTTGCTGTGTGGCACATGCTGTGCTAGATGCGGGGCTTAAAACCATGAACACCTATTCCTGCTCAAATGGGGCTTACTTAACAGTCTAGTGGTAAAGACAGGAAGTAATTAAACACATAAATAAAATGTTAACAGTAGCATTAAGTGGTGTGTAGCAAATTAAAGTACACTAATATGTAACCAAGTGACCAAGTGGCTGTGTTGCACTGGGTGGTCAGCGATGGCCTCTGAGGAAGTGATTTTCAAGAGAATATCTGAAAAAGAAGAGGGACGATGGAGGAGGTGAATAGTCACAAAGTTACCTGTCCTGATAGCTGTTGAGGCAGGAGAGCCAGGGTGCCAATAAGAGATGAAGGATGAACCCACAGCTTGGTTAACTTGATGCTTTGGGATTTGTAACATTTCTTATTTTCTGAATCATGCCCTAAACATTTATTCAGGAAATGTTTACTGAGTATGCTCTGTGTGCCAGACCCTCTACTGGACATCAAAGTGAGATGAACCTTTCAGCATCCCTTCTCAAAGGTGTTGCGTCTGTTGTGAGAGTTAGGCCAGGAAACCGAGGCCATGTGGGAAGTGCTGTGGAGGAGAGAACCAAGGCAGGGCTTCCCAATCCCTGCGGGCCTTGAGGGAAGAAGGCGCTGTCTATGAGGCTCCCTGGAGGAGATGACGAGATGATGCCTGAGGGGTTCTCGGGGGATGAGCTTAGCCAGGCAAAGAAGAGCATGTGTGTTCCAGGAAGAGAGAGTGACCTGTGTGAATGCTCAGAGGGGAGGGGAGGCAGATGTGAGAAGAATACGCTCCAGAGCCTGCACCAGACAGACATCTGAGAGTGGCTTATGGGGCTAAGATAGGTTCCGAGAGGGCCAAGTGACTGCTGAGCAAAGGCTTAAGGGAAGGGCCGAGGTTCACTAGCACAGACCAGTCCTGGGCCTCCATTCCTGCTGGGAGCCGTTGGGAGCCATCCAGTGGGAGGACCAGTGGGAGGATCAGCTCACTTGCAGCAGCCATTTCTCAAATCAGAATGGAAGAGTCACCTGAACCATCCACAGAACACATTTGACTGCCTGGTTTTTTGGAGGGAAGGGAGCCCTGAGATAAAATCTATTAATCTAGAAGTAGGAACAAAAGTTTGTGTTTAGAGCAGGAAGACTTTCTTTGCAAGTCTCACTAGGCTCTCTGGTGAGTCTCAGGAGGCTGTAAAATTGCCAAGCCTGTTATCACATCCCAATAAATGCATAGTATGATCATAAAATCAAATAATGCTTTGTTATTCCAGCCTGATAGGGAACATACAGCTTTCTCTCCTCCGTTCCTCTTACCTTCTCCCCTTCTTTTGTTTCCCTCTCATTTCCAGCTCTCAGAGTCCCTGATAATCTTTTTTACACATTCATTACTCTCTCAAAACCTTCCAATATTGACGGCCACACTTAATTGCTTGGAACTCATCTCAGCCTGTTGAAAACCAGGAAGTAAGCAGTAAGTAAAAAAGGTAGCCAGAAAGAGTGAGAGGGAGAGAGACCAAAGTCCAAAATTAATCAATATTTATTGAGGATTTGTGGACTTACTATATTAAAGTACTGTGCCAAGCTCATCACATTCTGTTTTTGTTTAGTCTTCCCAAATGCTCTTCCATGTGCCCCATCAGATCTGCTCCCCACTCTGTCCACCTCCTCTGTGCCCCAGGAGGCTGACCTGTTTGCAGTGCATCATCACATACTTTGTCTATGGCTTAGGACTTTGGCCAATGGGGAGTACTGGCAAGAGATCACTGGACACAGGAAAATTAGGTAAAGAATTTATTCCCATGGGTCCACCTCAGGTCATTACAGCCTAACCGCATCTTCTGCAGGAGCCCACAGCCCCTGCCAGACACCCATTCTGACAGCCGCCTTCTCTGGGCTCCCTGCCCTCTTCCTTTCCTTCACAGCTTCAGGCTGGAGGTGGTAACAGCTCCCCATGGTTGCTAACCCTGAAGTACCCCTCTATTCCTTGTTGGTTTCCTTAAACCCTTCCACTTTGAGAATGCCATCTGTTTCCTGCAGGGCCATGGCAGTGTGAGAAACTCTATGAGATAAGCACCATATTCATCCCATTGTAAGATAAGGAATAAGACAGGGACCATGAGGCTCAGGCAGGCTTAATAACTTGGCCAAGGGCATACGGGGTAAGGGGTAGAACTAAGACTCAAATCCAAGTGTTCCTGATACTTGTGACTAAGCATATGTATGTTTAGTCATTACATCCCATTGCTTCCCATGCACAGAAGACCAACCATCTCAGACTCCACTAAATATCTGTTTGTACTTTTGTTTTGTTTCCCAATCCACAACCATTTAAAAAGAGCAAAAATTAGAAGTGAGTGCTAAAGGCAGCCTTTCTAGTAAATAATGAGGAGGGCCCAGAGAATCTGCAATGGAGAGAGCCATAGTAACTATTAAAAATAGGCCTCAGAACTTAACAAGCCTTCAGCCTCCACGCTTGCCCTGTCTTCTGTGTGTTCTGAGGGATGGCAGCATTGACATTACGATCCTTTGGAGCTGGAAGTAGAGTTTCTAAATTTGCGAAAAGACTTAACTTGGGTTGCTTAATTCTCCCTGACATTGGTTTTTATTTTAGTGGTCAGTTTTCATACTTAGTTTGTAACACCCCAGGGCAGAGGTTTTTTTAGTTCTGAAACTGCTGATTCAGTTTGCATGAGGATATTACTTTTTAAGGAACTTTCAAAAACACCTAAAATTTAACTGTAGCCATAGTTTAGGTATAGAATCCCTGGGTGAAGAATTTTGTCCATTCCCTAGCATTTACAGAATCTGACGTCACTTGGAGGTAGTTGGAGGAAGGCCCTGGGGTAAAGGGCCAGGAGCCATTCAGCGGGTGGAAGGGCCTTTACCCTGGGACTCTCTCCATGGGCAGTTATATGGAGGTTATTATTAGGACATCAATTCCTGCCTGTCTGACCAGTCCTTCCAGATAGCTGGAGGAAACCATAAGAGAGCTGCTTTACATTTTATTTGATTATTAGTAAGGTTGACCCTTTAAAAATCTTTTACATTTGTATTTATTTTGATATTTCTGTTCACATGTATGCTAGAACTTGCTAGTTGCTTTCCAGTATCCATAGTCCCCTTCTTTCTAACAAAACCAGATGTTAGTTGAGCCCTTGGCTGGGCAACCAAAAGATTATGTTTCCCAGACTTCCTTGCAGCTAAGTATGGCCGTGTTACTGAGTTCTGGCTAATGAGATTTAAGTGTGAGTATCATGTGGGACTTCCAAGAAGCTGCCTGAAAAGGAGATGCATGTGCCCGTCTGCTCATTCTCCCTTTCTCCAGCCTACTTTATTTCTTTTTTGTTCATTTCATTTATTTTTGAGAAAAAGAGACAGAGCACAAGCTGGAGAGGGCCAGAGAGAGAGGAAGACACAGAATCCAAAGCAGTCTTCAGGCTCCAAAGCTGTCAGCACAGAGCCTGATGCAGGGCTTGAACCCACACACCACAAGATTGATGACCTGAGCTGAAGTCAGAGGCTTAGCCAACTGGGGCCACCAGGGTGACCCCCTCCCTTGCCTACTTTCTTAACTGAGGGCACATTAACTAGAGTTCAAGCAACCAACATGGACCATGAAAGCTGTTCCCTAAGGATGGGGCAGAACGAGCTAGAAAAAATGTAGATCCCTAATGACTGTTGGAGCCATCATGCCAGCACTGGACTGACGTCTCTGGGCTTTTTTTTTTTTTTTTTCATACCAGAAGGAAATCACCCCCAACTTGTTTAAGCCAGTGTCGTTTTCTGTTATATGTAACTGGACCAAATTCTAACAAATACAAAATGCTCTGTATTTTATTATTATTATTATTATTATTATTATGGAGCATGTTTTTTCATTACTCATCTGTGTTCTTTACATAAGAAGGATGTTTTCTATGTAAATGTGATTATTCTCCCCATTTTTACTTGCCTCTTCATTTTGTTTATGAGTTTTGTTTTTATTTATTTATTTTTTTTTTAAATTTTTTTTTTTAATGTTTTATTTATTTCTAGGAGAGACAGAGAGAGAGACAGCATGAGCAGGGAGGGTCAGAGAGAGAGAGGGTCACAGACTGAAACAAGCTCCAGGCTCTGAGCTGACAGTCAGCACAGGGCCCGACGCGGGGCTCGAACCCACGAACCGCGAGATCATGACCTAAGCGAAAGTCGGACGCTTAACCGACTAAGCCACCCAGGCGCCCCAAGTTTTGTTTTTAAAGTAGAGGTGTTTTTTTCTAATGTTCAAATTTCTAGAGTTTTAAAATGCTATTTGCTTTTATATTTGAAGTCCTCCATTCATGTGAGATAAATATCCACCAATATTTTTCTAGGTTTTTTTTTCCTAATGATTCACTGTTTATATTTAGCATTTTCATTTTTTTCTTTTTTTTTAATGTTTAATTATATTTGAGAGAGAGAGAGCTGGAGAGGGGCAGAGAGAGAGGGAAACACAGAATTTGAAGCAGGCTCCAGGCTCAGAGCTGTCAGCACAGAACATGATGTGGGGCTTGAACTCACAGACTGTGAGATCATGACCTGAACCAAAGTCAGATGCTTACCCAACTGAGCCACCCAGGAGCCCCTGTATTTAGCATTTTCATCCATTGATGAGTGCTTTTGGTGAGTTTTGAATCTCCTGTGGGTCATGAGTTTCTAGCCCCAACTAGTCTCCTGAGCTGTGGGATGGGAGCCAGTGTCACCCCTCGCGTACACCACCTGTACTCGCCCCTGAGCCTTCCCCCATTCCCTCCTCTTCTGTGATTTCTCTGCCTGATACCCAGGATAGCACTTCTGAGATTCCTGTCTTGACCACCCTGTGTTCAGCACTCTTCCAGCTCACCTCAAATTCCTATTTACCCAGACCAGGTCCTTGACAGATTTCCTAACTGTCCCATTTTTTTTTAAATTATTTTTTCTCTGGAATGGTAATATGAAGAGTTTTTATATCTTTTTCTAAGTAGACACGGAGGGTTTTTTTTTTTAAATTAAAATTGTGTTTTCTGATAAGAGAAATGAAACATGTTCATCATCTAGAAAATTAGAAAATACAGAAAAGCCCCAAACAGAATAAAAATAAAAGTCAGAAACTCTCTATGACTACTACTTTATAAACACACAAAACATAGCCTTGTATGATGACAGACAATGGCTACACTTACAGTGAGTGTAGCATAATGTATAGAGTTTTTGAACCACTAGGTTGTATACTTGAAACTATTGTAATATTGTTTGTCAGCTCTACCTCGATTTAAAAAAAAAAAAAAATACGTAGTAAAAAGTGAAATCCCTACCACCTCAAGAAGTAACCTCTATCAACAGTTGAAGTAGCTCCTTCCAGACGTATCTATACAAACATAAAAGATACACATAAGTACAGTTTTGTTCATGAAAATTAGATCATGGTATATACTTGTTTAGCAGATGGCTTTTTAAAATAGTGATATACTGTGTATGTCTTTCTGAAATGGTACAAAGAAACCTACTGCCTATGTTTCAAAGGCTACCTGGTATTATCTCACTGCACGGATGCACCATTTTTTCACCTTTCCTCCTGCAGATGAATATGGAGTTTTCCACTGTCATGTGACTGATATGTGAGGCTACTATAAAATCCTCATCCTTATATTTTTATGCATTTGTGCCAGTGTTCCTACAGGACTCCTAAAATTGAGACTGTTGAGTAAACGGGTACCTACATAGTAAATTATGCATGCTGCAAAATCTCTTACCAATAAATGCCATGACCTTTTAAACACTCCTTTCACCACTCCACTCCTCCCCGCTAGTTCATTCCTCACTCTGCTACTGGATTACTTTAGCAAAATTCAAATCTGATCGTACCTGCCCCTGTTGAGGAGGCCTCAAGGGATCCTCACTGCCAATAAGACAGAGCCCAGACACTGATCATCCGTCCAGGGACCTCCTCAGTCTGTTTGGGTCCTCAGGGAGGCACACACCCAAATGGCATGTGGAGTGCAGGAGACTTAAGGGGGTAGCAGCTGTGAAAGAGAAAAGGAAGGGGGCTGAGTGCGGTAGAGGTCTCAGTCCTGAGGAAGAAGTCGGTGAGAAGATCCTTCAACCGTGGTGGAGTGTGGAGAAGGTCTCAGCCAGCCCCAGGTTGGGGGGGGGCGGGGGGCGGCTCCAGCGCAGAGATGATTACGCATGAGGGGAGTCACACTATGGGTAGAAATAGACAGGCCCTGGCACCCTTGCCTTAATCTGCCATTGGCTGGGAGTTTCCCAGGAGAAATTGCAACCTCGACCCAAACGGTTCGGCAGATCCTGAAGTTGCCGGTTGTCACTCTGTGCCGCAGCCATTCTGAATGGTACTTGTCCACGCTGGCCAGGAACTGGAGCCTGCCCCCAGTCCCCGTGCTCTGGCACCACTGGCCTGACTACTGCCATATCCCACACAACCAGCTGCCCCTAACCCTCCCACTCCCCGCCCCAGCCTTGACCTTTGTCCACCCAGTTATGTCTGCCTAGAATGCCACTTCTCCCCAACTATACCTCTCAAACTGTGTTTTCAAAACCCAGCTTAAGTGTCACCCCTCTGGGTCACCTTCCCTGATCACACCATGCAGAGTCAATTGTCCCTTGCATCTGTGCTTCTGTTTGTAGGTTAGTGCTTTCCCATGCTGACGTATTCTTAGCTACGCTTTTCTCAAAATCTTGTCCCCTCAAACCTCAAAACCTACCACAGTGTAGGTACACAGCACATATTGACTTAAGTGTTCACCTGCCCCTCAAAGCACCTCGAGGCTGCGGAACTCTACTGCCTGGAAGAATTAGAAGCACACAGTCAGTGGTCAGTAAATGTTGAATTGTCTGGGCCTCCATAGGCAGGGTGAGGTAAGCAGAGGGTTTGGGGGAGAGGATGTTTACTGTCATTGGGTATCACCTAAGCTTGGCATCAAGTCAGAGTTTCAAAACTAGAGCACATCTTCCTCTGTTCATATATTCCTCCATGATTTGGAAAGACCCCAAATTTTTTTAAGTCATCATTTTATTGCCTCTGGTCAACAGACGGGAACTTTTGGGGGGCTTCCCTTTTTCAACCACATTTTTAGGAGTTGGGATTTTGCAGTTCTTCATCACTCATTCTCCTTACGGGTGTAAGAAGAAATTAAAGAACTCCTCTGGGAGTGGGAAATGGCTGAGGATCTCTGGGGTGGACGTAGTTGGGCTGACATTAGAGCTTGGCAGGGATGAGCGTGGGTGGAGAGAACAGAGAAAGAACTGCTAGTCCAGACTCTCTACCCACTTTGGGTGTCCCTTGGCCACTGTCCCTCAGCTGAAGGAGGCTGTGGCTGGGGTGGCCACACCCTCCACTCTTCCCTCGGCTTCTACAAGCTGTCGAGTCCTCAGGAGACCCCTAGGGTTTTCTTATCAGAGTGAGGCCATGTGCCTCTGCCTTCTCTATTACCGTGTTCAGTGCAGGTATCAGCAACGAGGTTTCCAGGCCGAAGCCTTGGCTGTTGGTGCTGATTTGGCAGTGGTGAGGAATTCCTAGAGCTTTGTTGTGTGAGGATGCCAGTTGTGAGCCCAAGGTTCTTATCTCTGGGTTCACAGGCGTATCTTCTGAGGTAGTTGGACCCACCCTCTCTCCTAAGTGGTATCACATTGTGCATTTGGTGGACACATAGTTTTATCAAGTTCTTTTTTGCCAGTAAAGTCTATGATCCAAACCACTGCTTTAACCCAAAGAAGAATAGCCTTTCTAAAGAAAAGTGGGGTGGGTTTTTTCCTACAAAAGCCAAATTCTAGTTGGATGATTGGCACTGAGTAATGTAGACACCAGGGTGATTCTAGAAAGAAGCCCAGACCATCACCTTCACACTGTGACTGTCCCCCAGGAGTTTTGTATCCCTGTTAGAATCAGAATTCAGAATTTGTGGTTTAGGGACCATAGGGATTCTGTTGGCACAGGTCTAGAGAGCTGAACCTGAGAGTGGGACTTAGCAGTCTGATGTTCCCCTCCAAGAGGACTACCCAGAGATAGAGCAGGCCCTGCAGCTGTGTGGTGGGGTGGGGGGGAGGGAGTCATGTAGAGCCTGGTAGGCATGGAATTTCTATCAGAATAGAATATTTCTAGGCTTCTAAATGAATTCCAACACAGTCATTCTCAGCACCCCTACAAACCTGAGTTCTAGGCAGATTCTGGTCTCCGGCGTAATGGTTCTGATGTTCCCAGAAGCTGTCAGGGGCATTCAGGGCATAGCAGCCGACAATGAAGGAAAAGAAAACCAGAAAAGAGGGAAAGTGCATGAAAAGAAACTTCAAAGCAGAGTAAAATTTTGAACGGGGTTACAAGAGCACAGAGCTGCAACATGACAGCCTCTTCGATTTTGACAGCCCCTCTACTTTATTTTTTAAGCTCAGAGAGGGAGCCATATCTGTCGAGACTTCCCAAGGGTTACGTAAACAACTTGGATGGTTATATATATATATTTTTTTTAAATAACAATTTCTGAAAACACTGAAAAAAATCCCACTTACTTAACTGTCTGATGTCTGAGCCAGCCCTGGGACTCCCAGGGAGACCTTACAGAATCACTTCCTCCTGACTGTAGTGGGGGCAGGGCCTTGGCGAGGCCAGGAAGCTCATTGAGAGACCAGAGGAGCAGGAGCCGATCTTCAGATTGTTCCTTGTAAGAACAGCTGTGTCTTCTCACCAGCAGAGGAGAGTGGGGACCCAGGATGCAGCAGACATAGGGCTTCTGGGGACATGGCCCTTATAGGAGGGAGTATGTGCTCCAGGCACACTCTGCCCACTTGAGATCTGGGATGATGATAGAAACAGGATTCCTGGGCCCCTAAGTCATGGTGGGAATCCTTTCTTCTTTGTTAACATCTTAGGAACCTCAGTGGCCTCGAGGGTTTCTCAGATTTGAGGTGCTGGGCTTCATCTGACAAATGCTTGTGTCTTTTGACACATCCTAGTCACCAACTCCTGTCCTCACTCCAGTAGCCTCTGAAAAGTATCTAGACAGAAGACCTGGCTGTATGCACCAGTGGGAGTTGGTTAAAGAAAGCAAGAAGGATGGGGCGCCTGGGTGGCTTAGTCGGTTAAGCATCCGACTTTCGCTTAGGTCATGATCTCGCGGTTCGTGGGTTCGAGCCCCGCGTCGGGCTCTGTGCTGACTGCCAGCTCAGAGCCTGAGCCTGTTTCAGTCTGTGACTCCCTCTCTCTCTGACCCTTCCCTGCTCACGCTGTCTCTCTCTCTCTCCTAGAAATAAATAAAACATTAAAAAAAAAAAAAAGGAAAGAAAGAAGGTCCTCCTGCTTCACTGTCATCCTCCCCCCACTCAAATTTTGACTGTACCTCAAGTTGGCCATTAGAAATATATTTTCACTTAAGTATTCTCCTTCCCAAGGTGTTATTTTGGAAGTGCAATTAGCTAAAGATGCATAACTTATTAATGCAAATTAGCTTTATTAAACCAATGCTTTCTATTTAAAGAGGTCCTGGTCCAGTGGTTCTTAGTCTTTTTGAGGTCACACACCCCTTTCAGAATCAAAGGAAATAGATAGACCAACATCCAGAATTTTACATACCATTTATGCATCTCAAGGACCCCTTTACTGACCCTACTCTGGAGTTCCGAGTTTTGCGAGAGGGTGGTACATGGGAAGAGGTCGGGGGGAGGGTGGGGAACAGGTGCAAACAAGGACCTGGTACTGCTAGCGATCACTTGTGGTTTTCCCCAAGGCTAGTAATGTGAACATGTTAGAAATGAATGTCTGTCACCCAACTGTGGTCACTGCCCTGCCCTAGAGAGAATGTATGCTTCCGCCAGCAATGATGTTGGGGACTTTGCACCACTTTTCTCAGCTCCCAAGGGCGTGTGCAGTATATCTCCATTGAGCTGGATGGGGAGAAAGCTTCCCCAGGGACTCTAGAGCTGATTTTGTGCCAGAAGAGACAGAAGGTGCCTTGTGTTCATCTGTTGAGTTGGGGTCCTATTGGCAAGGTGACAGGGGCCATTAACCTTCTACTGCCACCTCCCAGCACAAGTGGGAGCTTGACCACTGCAGATTATATATTATAACTTTGACCCTGAGATCTGTTTTATTTTCTTTGGGGAAGTCACTTTTACAAATCAGCTTGTAATTCCCTGGGTATTGTTCTGTTCAAAGTAGGGGAAACATGGGGAAAGTTTTTGGATCCAGACTTCATTCGAAAGCATCACAGGGGATTTTGGAAGTGATGCAGCATAGCGAAACAAGCATAGTGATCATTCGTAGTCCTGTGCTTGTTATGTGAAGCTCCTCATGCTGTGGTGACTCAAGGAGGCAGAATTTCCCCTTCTTGAGCCAGCTGGACAAGTGTCAACACTTCTGTCTTTACAAGCTCTGGCACAGAGGAGGAGGAGCAAGGCCTGGATTAGGGGAAGTCTGCAGGGGCTTGGGGGCCAGGTCCAGTTTAACCCACATGAAGTGTTCCTTCTCTTGAGCCAGTCAGCCGGGTTCCCCCTGCCCCACAGAGACATCTGCAGCACCTGGCATGGCACCCCATCCAAAGTGGACACCAGCACATGTTTGTTGAACTGATTAGAGACACCTCTCACCTCCATCCTGTCCCAGAACAAATCCCAGGCTTTGCACGTCACTCTCAAGCAGGCACTTCCTCATGATCAGAACCAGTTTTTCCCACACTCACGGTCAGACTTTCTCCATTACTTCTTTGTGTTTTCTAGTATTAGTGAGTTTTTTGTTATTATTTTTGTGTCCACTGGATTTCTTGATGTTAAAATAAAGATTTCTTAAATAGGATACAAAAAGCACTAGTCATAGATGAAAACATAGATTAAATTGACTTGACCTTTCATGAACTTTTGTTCATCAAAAGTTACCAGTGAAAGAGTGAAAAGGCAAGTCACAGACTGTTATTTTCAGTAATGTACCTGGCAGAGGACTTATATTTAGAATGTACAAATAACTCCAGCAAGTCGATCAGAGAAAGACAAAATAGTCAAAAGTCTGGATCAGCAACATCTTAAAACTGCATATCTATATAGCTAATAAGCAAATTAAAATGTACAAGATATGCTATGCACTGACCCAGAGGACCAAGACTTAAGATTGATAATACCAAATATCGGCAAACTCTCATACACTCTTGGCCGAAATGTCAAGTGGTATAATCACCTTGGAAAAATGTGTAGCAGTACCTACGAAAGCTGAGATTATACCCATTTCATAAACTATCTCTTCCGCTTTGGGAATATACTCAAGAGGAGTAACTGCATATGTCCACCAATGTCTGTAGTATTTTGATTCACAGAAGTCCCAAATTGGAAATAGCCCAAATGTCTGTCAGTAGTAGAATGGAGAAACAAATTGTGTCATATCCATACAATGGAACACACCAGAGCAATTTAAAAAATATCTATGGTGAAACAGAACAGCATAGATGAATCTCACAGACATGTTGAACAAAATCAGCCAGATAGCAGAGAAGGGCATATTATATGATTCTGTGCTCCTGAAGGATAGGACCACACCTTTCATCTCTGAAACCCCAAAACCCCAGTGCCTGGCACAGTTCCTGTCGCATATAGCCGTCGGCTCTCCTGTGATGTTTATTGACAGAGTGAGTAAAGTAAGGCCCTTACTCCTGAAGGTGCCTTCAGAGTAACGTTTGTGTACACATGAGAGTGGAATCCATCTGGGAGGCAGTTAACAAATGCTCACGATTTGCTGTAAAATGAAGCAGAAAATGCCTGCTGTAAAGAGGACTAGAAAGGAAGCTCTTTCACCAGGATGGGGAGGGGAGTGGCAGTGGGAGTATGTGTTCTGGGAAGAGATGCTCACAGGTGCTGGGGGACCAGGAGGGCTTCCTGAAAGGGATAGTGTTGTGCTGAACTGTAAAAATGGGTTGAGATGACAAGAGGCAGAAGAGGCCTGGGAAGGGCAGCCCAGGCTTGGGGAGTCACATAACCAGGTAGTTCTTGAGTCTTAGTGCGAGTCAGAATTGCCTAGAAGCCTTGTAAAATCACAAGTGACTGAACCCCACCCCAAAGAATCTGATTGAGCAGGTCTGGGGCAGGGCCTGAGACTTTGAATGTCTAACAAGTGCCAAGTGATGTGGATGCTGCTGGTCTAGAAGCCACACTTTGAGAACCACTGACTTAAGCAAAGCCAGCTGGTCCAGCCAATTGCATCACACCTGAGCCACAGTGTTAGATGAGCCAATGGCAAGATAGGAGCCTGGTGTGGACAGGTGTAGTGGTCTGCAGCCTGGAGGCTGAGGAATTTAGACATAACTCTGTAGACTAAATTTAATTAAGGCCACATGGATGGGTATGTGTAACGACCAGTTTCTGGGATGTCCCTGTTCTGGGGTGTGGGTATGTCAGTGTGAAGCTTAAAGCTGTACAGATTTGCATGTGATGGATTCATACACATTTGGCCTTGTAGAGACAAGCTCTGTGCACAGCACATCTACAATTTACACTGATGGGTAAGCCACGATTCAAAAAAGACATCATTTTATTTTCAATTTTTTTAATTTAATTTTTTAAGCTTAATTCCAGTATAGTTAACATATGGTATTATACTAGTGTCAGGTGTTCAATATAGTGATTCAACACTTCTATATATTACTCAGTGAGTGCTCATCACAATGCGTTCCCTCCTTAATCCCCATCATCCATTTCACCCATCCCCTGCCCACCTCCGCTCTGGTAACCTCAATTTCATTCTTTAGAGTTAACAGTCTGTTTCTTGGTTTGTCTCTCATCTCTTTTTTTTCCTTTGCTCGTTTGTATTATTTCTTAAATTCCACATATGAGTGAAATCATATGCTTTTGTTTTTCTCTGCCTTATTTCACTTAGCATTATAATGTTTGGCTTCATCCGCGACATTGCAAATGGCAGATTTCATTCTTTTGTATGGCTGAATAATATTCCATTGTGTATATATATATGCACCGCATCTTCTTTACCCATTCATCTATCGATAGACACTTGGGCTGCTTCCGTAATTTGGTTATTGTAAATAATGCTGCTGTAAACATAGGGGTGCATGTTCCCTTTGAATTAGTGTTTTCGCATTTTGGGGGTAAATAGTAGTGTGATTACTGGATTGTAGGGTAGTTCTATTTCTAACTTTTTGAGGAACCACAGTGGCTGAGGGTTCCCCTTTCTCTGCGTTCTCACTGACACTTGTTTCTTGTGTTTTTTAGTTTAGCCATTCTGACAGGTGTGGGGTAAGATCTCATTGTAGTTTTGATTTGCATTTCCCTGAAGATAGGGGATGTTGAGCATCTTTTCATGTGTCTCCTGGCCATGTAGATGCAAAAAGGCATCATTTCAAACATGCAACATTAAGATTATTTATAGCCATGTGGTACATGCAGGCTGTGGGGATGGCAGGTGGAAAAAGAATCTGCTAATCTGACCATTCAGGCAAAAGCAGCAACTTTACTCTCAATAAAGAGATGATTCCTCTAGATTTTTCTTTCTCCTGGCCCATAGCCCTCTCAGATTCCCAAGGACAAAGGTGTCACACCACACACCCAGTCCATTTCCATTGCCAGAGAGATACCTAGATCCTGGAGGTTTCCCCCACAAGGTCTCTATTTGGCTAAAGGGAGAGATATTCACTTGGGTGCGGTTTGGGGAGGGAGGTCAGCTCTGAATGCCTCAGGTGAAGAGTCCCTGCCCCTCCCTGGGATTGTCTTGTCAGGACACCAGACCAGTTGGACAGGCCCTTTCCTGGATGACCCCGGCACAAAAACCAGATGCCATCTGTCATCTTGGGTACTGGCTTCCAGTTATACCTCCAATAAACTACACTAAGTGAGGGCCAACTCTCTGCAAAGTAATGTACTGGGTGTGGTAGAGACACAGATGAATCAGCCACAGACCTGCCCTCCAGAAACACACAGTTTAATAGGGGGAGGGAGACAATGAAAGAGAGAGAGAGAGGCTATTCCTGGTCATTAAAAACCTTCCTGGTCTCTTGTTTCCTCCCCTTCACATCCCTGGCCTAGGTCTAGCCACCTCCTCTCCCTCACTTCCCAGCACTGGAGGGCTGGGCCTGTCACCATTCAGCAGGATCCTGGGGTCACAGAGATGAGTAAATCAAGATGCTCTTAGTCTGTGGGCAGGCTTTACTGCCTCACAGCTGGAGATGGGGCAGCTCTGAGCAAGTTCTCTGCAGCCTCTCCCCCTCCTGCAGGGGCCATAATCATCAGCTCTGGGCTGAGGAAGCCCAAGTCCCCTTGTTGCTGGGCTCCACATTGACAAAGGGACCCTGGGAACCCCTGCCTTTTCATCACCCTGTCCCAGACTAGTCAAATCACGGGTCTCTGGGGGTTGCAGCTGCAGCGTTTATGATTATCCACAGGAAGATGAGATGGGGCTCAGATGACTCTCAGTGCCCTGCTGATTTCCTAAGGACCTCCTTTTTCTGGGAGTCCTGCCTACATTTTCCCTCAGGGACATGGAAACTGGCTTGTTTCCTTTTCACTACCCCCCTCTCCAACTCCCATTTGCAAGAGAACCACATAGAAGAGAACAGGGACCCAGAAATCAGAACCAGATTTAGATCTTACTCTGAAAAGCACCTAATCTTTCTGAACCTCAGTTTCCTTAAATGCAGAATGGTGATAACAACCTTGCTTACTTCATAGTATTGTTCAGAGGCACAGAAGATACAGAAGCAAAATTCTTGTTCCTTAGCTGCCCTGAACCCTAACAAGGGAGTTGGACAAGCACACACACACCGCAATATGTACCAGACCACAGACGTGTCCAGGCGGTACATAGTGATCATCAGAGTGGAGGCAAACTAATTCTATCTAGCAAGGGGAAACAGGGCTTCCTGTCCATGCCATGGGATGTGGGGTATGGAAGCAAGTTTCTAGGGCTTTGGACCAGTGTTTGTTGAACACCAGATGCTATGTTAAGTATTTTACCCATGTTTTATTTAGTCCTCACAACAACCCTATGAGATAGGTTTTATAGATAAGCAAACTGAGGTTTAGGAAGGATCATGCATTGGGGTGCCTGAGTGGCTTAGTCAGTTGAGTGTCTAACTTTTGATTTTGGCCCAGGTCATGACTCCAGGATCGTGGGATCAAGCCCTGTGTCAGCCTCTGTGCTGAGCATGGAGCTTGCTTAAGATTCTCTTTCTGTCTTGCTCTGCCCCTCTCCCTGGGTCACTCTCTTTCTCAAATTAAAAAGAAAAAAAAAAGGATCATGCATTGCCTTGGCATAGTGTTTATTAAACATCTACTACATGCTGAGTGTTGCAGATGTAACAGCACACACAACAGACCTAAGTGCCCCACTTCTGGAGCTTGTATCCCGTAGGTGAAGTCACTTGCCCAAAATGAGACTGGAATGTGCCAGAGATGGGATTCAAACCCAGGTTTGGTGGCCTCCTGGGCTTGTTCTCTTCCCACCTCACCCCAGAACTCACTGCTCCTCAGGACAGTCCTCTCATGCGGGGCATAGACTGCCCCTGACAGCCCTTTTGGGAGGATACAAGGATTCGGAAGCAAGGCTGGATCAGAGATAGAAAGGAGCTGCTGTTTCTGTAGAACCTTCTGTGTTCCAGGCCTACCCTGGCAGCCCTGCCCCAAAGAAAGGCTGAATACCTAACTACTTGGATATTTTCCCCAGGGAGGGATGGAAAGGGGAGCTTCCCCAAGGGGATTTCAAGGGAAGATGGGGGTGCTCTTTATGCTTGTATCAGGAGACACCCTCTTCCTGGCTCAGGTGGGGAATCCCTCTGGATTTCACTGGGTTTAAGAGAGGCCTATTGTTTTTCTATTTTTAGGCCCTCAAGGGAGGAAAACTCAGGACTTGGGTGTATCTGAGGATTGAGTCAGCCTTTGGCATCTGAGTGAACTCTGGCTCCTCAGCTCTGCCCTCCCACTGTCCTCAGCTTCAGGCTGCTTCTTGATGCTATGAGACCCATGACACTCCCACTGGCCAGTGACAGTTTCTTTTAACCCAAGAAAACAATCAGGGATTTGCAAAACTAGTCCACAAAGGGGGAAAAAAGATGCAAGATTGTTTACCGTAGCGTTTACTCCTAGTAGCAGTCACTTGGAAACTATCTAAATGGCCAATGTTTGGGATTTAAATAAAATATGGCAAAAGTATACATTCAATGGAATACTGTATAGCTTTTAAAAATCATCATTTAGGGGTGCCTGGGTGGCTCATTTGGTTAAGCTTCTGACTTTGGCTCAGGTCATGATCTCGTAGTTCACGAGTTTGAGCCCCGTGTAGGGTTCTGTGCTGCCAACTCAGAGCCTAGAGCCTGCTTTGGATTCTGTGTCTCCCTCTCTCTCTGCCCCTCCCCCACTCACACTTTATCTCTTTCTCTGTCTCTCTCTCAAAAATAAACATTAAAAATTTTTAAAAATCATTATATAGACAATTAAACTATATGAGAAGAGTGCTTATAATAGGTTAGTCAAAATTCATAACTAAAAGAGTGTACACAGAACAGAATGGGCAACCTGATCTCATTTTTAAACACTGTGTGTATATATGCATAGAAAAATGTCTATGAGGATGCATACCAAGAGTAAAGAGTAGTTATCTCTGGGTGGTAGAATTCTAAGTGATTTTTTTCCTCCCCTTTTCGATATTTTCCAATTTCTTCATTGAAAATGTGTGTCTTTTGTAATCATGGAGACAAAGTCCCACAGTATATATTAAAGAGAGAAGAGAAAGAGAATATCTCCTTTTGGGCCTGCACTTAAATGACCACAGGCCCCAGCCAGCTCTGGGAGATTTGAAAGCCCAAGAGGAGTGGGGTAGGGGCTAGCTTGAGGAGAGCTAGCTGGGCACCATCTCCCAGAGAGGCCGCCTGACCACACAGCCTGGCTGAAGGAGGCCCCTCCCATGCTTTCTCCCCCTCTCTCACCCAATTTTATTGTCTTCATCGCATTTGTCCACATCTGAAATGACCTGCCTGTGTATCTGTGTCTTGGGCAATTGTCTCCTCCACCATAAGGCATGCTTCATGAGAGCAGGGACGCTACCTTTCCTGTTTCCTCTGACTTCCCTCCAGGGCCCCAAATAAGATCTTGATTTGTGAGTGGCAGATGACATACTCAGCAGACCCAGACTATGAGCATTGATCCTAAAGCTGCAGGTGACAGTGAGAAAATGGGAACTACTTCTTGGAAGTCTGGAAATAGGCAGATATGCGGTTTACGGGGCCAGAACTGCAGGAAGCTCAGTGACCTGGAGAACCTGGTCTAGCTTGGTGACCATGGCGGCCACTACCATATGTTGAGGGAGTGCTGGCTTTGTGTGTTATATTTTATGAATGAGTTGGGTGAAGGTAGCAGCAATTTATCTGACCATTGCTTACCCCTTCACTTTCCAGTCTCCTCCTGCTGCCAAATCACTCTGTCCTCCAGGCTGATGACTTCAGTTCTTCTCTTTTGAGCCTGTTGCAGTCAGGTTCCCATCCCAACCATTCCACTGAATTTGCCCTTGACCACCATCAACTGTGACCCTATCATGCCAAATCCAGTGATTAATTCTTTGTCCTCTCATGACTTGATCTATTGCAATGGATTGCTCCATCCTCCTTAAAACCCTTTCTCTCATATTGTACTTGCTACTCCTTCTCAGTCTTCATTGCTGAATAATTGAATGGGACTTAGTCCTTAGACTGACACTTTCCCTACTACAGTACCCCCTTGGTGCTCTCATCCTAAGTCATTGCTTTAAACAGATATGTGATGAGCACTTGCACATCTTCGTTTCTGGCCTGGATCTCTCCCCTGAACTCATATATCCACCTGCCTACAGGCCTCTCCAACTGAGTGTCTAAAAGGCATCTCCTACTTAACATGTCGCAAACTAAGTTCCTTATCTTCCCCAAACGTGCTCCATCAGTAGGCCTCTGCGAGCCAGATAATGGCAATTCTGGATTCCCATTTGCTCAGGCCAAAAATCTCAGAGCCCTACTTGAATTATTTATTTCAAATCTACGTCTAATCCATCAGCAAATCCTGTTGGCTCTTCTTAATAGAATCTGACCATATCTTAATACCTCCATGCTGCCTCTCTAGTCCAAGTTATCATTGTCTTTTGCCAGAATTTCTGCAACAGCTTCCTAACCGGTTGGTTCTACCTGTACTCCCCAATTTGTTCTCAAGACAGCATCCAGAGTGATATTGTTAAAACGTGAGTCACATCATGTCACTTTACTGTGTAAAACCCTCCAGGGGCTCCCATCTGAGTTAAAGCTCAAGTTTATTCAAGGGCCTTCTTGTAGTGTCCTACATGCTCAGAGCTTTGCTGCCTCTCTGATTCCCTCCCTTACTTCCCCTTCACTCACTCTGCTCTGGCCACCCCACCCTTTCCCCCTGATGTGTACCATGTGAGGCAGGCTCTCACCTCTGGGCTTTTGTATATGCTGTTTCCTCCACCTGGAAATCTTCTTCCCTATTAAATGTCAGGGTTCATGCCCTCATTTCTTTCAGGTCTTTGTTCACAATTCACCTTCCCTGGCCATACTATTTAGAATTTTGGTCTCTTTCCCAACTGCTTCAAAGCTCCCTTCCCCTTCTCCTGCTCTATTCTTCCTCTAGAGCACTTTCCTCTTCTGACTGTTATATACTGTATTTTTTTTTTCTTTCCTTGGTTGCTGATCTCCCCGAGTAGACTGAAAGCTCTGTGAGGGAAGGAGTTTTGTCTGTTTTGCCTCCTGCTTGATCTCCAGAGCCTGAAGACAGTGCCTGTCATATAGTTGGTGCTGAGTAAATATTTGATGAATGGATATATGACTAAAAATACATGAAAGGATCACTTGTTGTTTATAAGAGTCTTTTGAGACAAGGTGGAAAGATCAGTGAGGTTCCTGCCAGCACAGGAGCATTAATAGACCCAACTAGAAAGAAATGCCCCAAGTGGAGAATGCCCCTGTGTGGGAGTCATGGTGCCCGTACCTGACCTGGGTCAGCATGCAGCCAGCTCACATCTCAGGGGCTTCTGAAGAACTCACTACAGATGAGCATAGCCCACTTCATTTCCATCCAGGCCTCTTTTGCCCCAAGGCCTGCCCTCAATGCTCTGCCTCAATCATTAACTTTCCTTTTTTTCTCTAGGCACCCGCCTTTGCAGCCTATTGGAGGAAAACAACATCTAGGTAAGAGAACAATAAGACTGTGTCTCATGTGGGACTTCCCAACTTAAAGCGCCTTGGAAGATGTTCAAGGAAGACCAGAGTGTTGAAAGTGTTTGGCACCTGGGTAAAGTGAAGGTCCAGGGAACTTGCGTTGACTTCCTGGGTAGAGTGTGGGCGTTGGGGACAGGGAGGCCAACTCAGTGTTGAGGCATGAATCGTCACAGGCTGCAAAGTCTCAAGATCCAAGAAGACTGTGCTTCCCTTGGGAGAACAGGGCAACCTCCCCCAAGCCAGTCAGTTGTGCCCTCAGCCTGGCCCTCCTGCTCTGCTTTCCTTACCTCCCTCCAGGCCTCTGTCCTTCGTCCCTTGCTCTTCTGCCAAGCCTGCTGAAGTCAGAGTATCCTGGGATTTTGTTTTTGTTGCTTTTTTAAGCAAGGATGGTTTGGGTCTAGATCCAGAGAAATAGAGGATGCTTCCTGTGTAGGAGTTCTCTGACTATGTTAAATGTGGTCTTAATTTTAAGGAGTGAAAACAGTAAATAATGGATGGTAGGGAAATGTGAACCAATGGTATACTGCTGACATGATTTGAAAAGGGGCTTTTGAAAACCAGCTTTTAAAATGTGTCTAGGCCATCCAGATGGCCAACAGACACATGAAACGATGCTCAGCATCCCTCCTCATCAGGGAAATACAAATCAAAACCACACTGAGATACCACCTCACACCAGTCAGAGTGGCTAAAATGAGCCAATCAGAGAACTCTAGATGCTGGCGAGGATGTGGAGAAACGGGCACACTCCTACACTGTTGGTGGGAATGGAAACTGGTACAGCCCCTCTGGAAAACAGTGTGGAGGTTCCTCAGGAAACTAACACTAGAACTCCCCTAGGACCCAGCAATAGCACTGCTAGGAATTTACCCAAGGGATCCAGAAATGCTGAGGCATAGGAGCACGTGTACCCCAATGCTCATAGCAGCACCCTCCACAATAGCTAAAACATGGAAAGAGCCTAAGTGTCCATCCACAGATGAATGGATCAAGAAGATGTGGTTTATCTATACCATGGAATACTACATGGCAATGAGAAACAATGAAATCTGGCCATGTGTAGCAACATGGATGGACCTTGAGGGTGTTATGCTGAGCGAAATAAGTCAGGCAGAGAAGGACAAATATCATATGTGTGCACGTATAGGAGGATTAGGAGGAACTTAACAGAGGACAAGGGGGAGAAGAAGGGTGGAAATGGTGGGGGAAAGGGAGAGAGGCAAACCATGAGAGACTCTTGAATGCTGACAAAAACTGAGGACTGATGGATGTGGGGGGGAGGGGGAATGGGCATGGAGGAGGACACTTGTGGGGATGAGCACTGAGTGTTATGTGGAAACTAATTTGACAATAAACTATTTGTAAAAAAATAAAAAAATGTGTCTAGGCTTTGACCAAGGAGTTCTACTTTCTGAAATGTATCCTAGGAAAATAATCCCAGTTGTGCAAAGGTATATGTACAAAGGGTATATATTTATAACTGCATTGTTTTATAATAGGAAAAAAGAGAGAGAGAAACATTGGAAAGCCTAAGAAAAAGGAATTGGTCCTTTAAAGCCTGGCACATCCACACAAGGGCATGTCATGCAGCAGAAGGATCTAGGTGTATATTTATTGGCAAGAAAGACATTTGCATATATTGCAAAGTAAAGGGAAAGAAAGGAAAAAGAAAAAATGATCAAAGCTTAGAAAATATGCAAAGCAAGTGGCTTGGGACTCAGGGTGGAGGGTTGAAATCCAGATCAGTCTCTTAACCCAAACCGTGTAGGAACTCAGGCAAGTGAAGTGATCTCACCGATCCTCTATTTCTTGTCAGTAAAATGGGCATAATAACATGGTTGCAAGAACTAGGTGGGATTAACACATCCAAAGGCATACGGTCCAGCCTGGGTTGAGTACTCAGCAGATGGGTACCCAGATGAGATGTGAACCCGTAATATTTCTGCCAGCGTATAAGCCTGGAAACATTTTGGAAATTCATAGACAAGTATCTGTTTTATTTGGCTGGTAGAATTGTGGGTGATTTTCAATATTTCATTATTTTTCTACAAGGAATACATGTTACTTATTTAATGATGATATGATTTTTAAAAGGAAGTAACAATGGGAAAGGTTAAAAGAAAAGAAAACTCGCCTTGCATTTGGCAGGAAAGCCAGCTGAGCAGCCCCTGGGACAGAGCCCTGGAGGACTGAGAGAGAGGCAGAAAGGAGAGGGAAGGAAAAGGGCAGTGGGAGAAGGAGTGAAAAGAGAAAAGGACCGTTAGGCCTGAGGGTTGGTGCCCAAGGAGATGCACCTCAGAGTTAAGACTCAAGCCCCTACAGGCATGTTCCCTGCTTTCGCCACTCCTGGGGAACTCCTGGTAGGAGATTCAGTGACTCAAGGCCCATCTGTCCTGTGAGATGACGACAAGTGTGTACAGCCACCTTTGGCAGCTGAGCGCATAGAGGGACCCTGGGCCTTCAGAAACCCAGCATCTTGTCCACATACAGAGTAGGAGAGGCAGGAAATCCTTGTGAACTCCTAAATTCCTCAAAGGAAGACTAGCTCCCTCTCCTTTGGCAGCCTGGCAGGAGCCACATTCAAGAGCAGGGTCTCCCAGGGATGCCTGAGTGGCTCAGCCGATTAAGCATCTGACCTCAGCCCATGTCATGATCTCACAGTCCATGAGTTCGAGCCTTGCATTGGGCTCTGTGCTGACAGCTCAGAGCCTGGAGCCTGCTTCAGATTCTGTGTCTCCTTCTCTCTCTGACCCTCCCCTGCTCACGCTCTGTCTCTCTCGAAAATAAAGCCTGCTGGGAAAGGGAGCCAGTGACTGGTGACCGCCTAAGATTTGCTTGCCAGCTCCAATCCCCACTCCCACCCACATCAACGAGGTGCCAATTTATTCAGCATTTCTTGGGGCAAGGATCACCCGCGTAAGTGAATTTTCCAAATAATCAAACTTAATCCCATCACATTTTCTAGTGTTTTGTCTATTTCCCTTACCTTTCTTTGCCTTTTGTGTCTACTTTCTTGGAAAACGTTACTTGACTTTATCCTCCATCCCTTCTGCTGATTTTGTCCTCATTGTGGTCTTCATAGTTTTAATATACAAGTATTCATGTTTTCTGTGCCTTATTTTTTGTAATATCACTTTCTTATCTTATGGATATGCTGTTGCCCTCTTATCTCTCTGAAGGCATTATTTCTTTTTCTTTTGTCTGTTTTGTTTTAATATTCTTTCATTCTCTTTGTTGTCTTTGTCTCCACCTAACTACTTTTTGTTTGTTTTTTCTCTTTCATGTTGGAGGCTTTCCCCAAATGTCACATGCCCTGGCCGTCTGTTCATATTCATGAATGAAGCAATAAAGAATCTGAATCAAACTGTGTGTTTGGGGACAACCTATCAACTGGGGCTTTGCAATAGAGAGCAAGCCAGCCTTCTCGTCAACAAGCCTTGAAATGCCAAATTCTTTTCTCTAGAGTTAGGTTTCTCGACCTTGGTCCTGTTGATATTTTAGGACAAGTAATTCCTTATTGTCAGGGGCTCTTGTGCACTATCGAGTATTTAGCAGTGTCACTGAACTCTACCGCCAGATGCCAATAGCAACCTCCCTTCCTGGAGTTGTGATAACCAAAAATGTCTATAAACATTGCCAGATGTCCCCTGGGGAGGCCAGATCACCCCTTTGAGAACCACTACTTGAGCCATTCCACTTCTCAAAAGAAGCACTCTGACTCCTTGTTCCCGTTCCTTATTATGGCATAACAAACCACCCCAGAACTTAGTCGCATCAACAACAGCCATTCGTTATTCTGCAAGTCAGGAATTCAAAAAGGCACAACTCTTCTCTGCCGCACAACTTCTGGGGCCCAATTCAGTTGACTACAATGACTGGAGGCTGGGATTTGGAACAGCTGGAGCTGAAGGATCCACTTTCAAGATGGTTCTCCACTTGGCAGGGATAGCGGGAAGCCTGGGCTCAGCTGGGACTGGTGACCAGGCAAGACTGAATATGGCCTCTCTCGCATCCAGCCAGAGAGCTGGACCTCTTACGTGGTAGCTCAGGGCTCCAGCGTGAATGCTGCAGCCAGCAACATGGGCGGTGAGTGGCTTTCTGCTGCCTGGACTTGGAAGTCACATGGCATCACTTCCACTGCAGTCACAAGCCTACCCAGATTCAGGGAAGGAGACCAACACCCACTTCTCAGAAGATGTGTCAGAAAAATGTGCAGCCATGTTTGAAATCCACCACCCTCCGGAAGAGAATGACATATGCCTGGGGCAGGGTGGGGTGTGAACAGTGGACACAGTGACTCTCACCCTTCAATCTTCAGACTTTGCCCTCATCCCTCATTTGCATTCTTGTGTTCATCTGCCATTTCTTCTGCAGGAGCCTCTCCTGTTCAGGGTCTTTGGTCTCCCACTGTGTGGGGTGGAGTATGGGGTGGGATCTAGGGGGATTCCCCTGGTTCCTTACCCCACTGCTTCCTATAGCTAACCACCACAATCGTAATACCAAATTTTCCTGAAGTCGGAGCCCCTCCAGGGTTCTAGAGGTGGAGGGGCTTGCCTCCTGGCAGCACCCCCTCTGCAGGCCCTAGGAGACAGCTTCTTCCATCTGCTTTCCACCTTCCTGCTAAAATCTCATCCACTGATGTCACCTTTACCATTCTCTTTGCACTTGAGGAGTTATACCAGTTTTTCTTTTTTGAATTTATTTTTAATTTGTTTTTTAAGTTCTTATTTAAATTCCAGTCAGTTAACCTACAGTGTAAAATTAGTTTCAGTTGTACAGCATAGTGATCCAACAACACTTCCATAACTCACCTGGTGCTCATCACAAGTGCGGTCTCCTTAGTGCACATCGTCTATTTCACCCATTGCCCCCACTCTACCATTTTATTTCTTGACTGGCATTTTAGTGACACTTTAGGAGAGAAAGAAGGTTGGGACACATGACTGACCTAACATGTTTAACTGGAAGCCCTGTTTACTTCTTCTTCTTCTTCTTCTTTTTTTTTTTTTAACAAATAGTTTATTGTCAAATTGGTTTCCATATAACACCCAGTGCTCATCCCCACAAGTGCCCTCCTCCATGCTCATCTCCCCTCTGCTCCCCACACCCATCAGTCCTCAGTTTGTTCTCAGCATTCAAGAGTCCCTCATGGTTTGCCTCTCTCCCCCTCCCCCACCATTTCCCCCCTTCTTCTCCCCCATGGTCCTCCGTTAAGTTCCTCCTAACCCTCCTATACGTGCAAACATATGGTATTTGTCCTTCTCTGCCTGACTTATGTCACTCAACATAACACCCTCAAGGTCCATCCGTGTTGCTACACATGGCCAGATTTCATTCTTTCTCATTGCCATGTAGTAGCCCTGTTTACTTCTTTTGGAAGGAGATACATCTCTACCTTGTGTTGTCATCTTCCCTGCCCGGTGAAAGCTCTGTTCAGTAGTGCAGTGACCACATTTAACCCTTTGCTGGTAATTCAGAGTCATCTTTATAAATATACATGTTTACCTTGGAATTATTAGGCTGTGTAGAGCAATTTGTCCCTCCATGATGGGGACCAGGATCACTGTGTTTAAATCCCTTAACCTTTGTCTGTGGTCATCTCTGTCTCGGGCTGCCTCCTATCCCATTTATTTGTAGTGAGAATGCCACATTACAGCACATTAACTTCTAATCAACTCCATTTGAGTGGCTAAACCAGATGACCCTTCCCCACACCTTCCAGGATTTGACGTTTGTAGATTGCATCAACCAGTGCTTCCAGTTGGGTTTGGCCAACAGAAGGTCCCTGCAGGAGCCTGGACCACAATGTTGTATACTTTAGGGTACTTTATCCCATTCACCTCCCTAGCTAGGCCTTGGTCAGCAGGGTCTGTGTTCTTTACCCTGCAGCCACTACCCCTGCAGCAGCCCCCTCCTCCGGGCCTGTCTAGGTTCCTGTAACCATTCCTTTGGCCTCCTGCCTTCAGGTAGGAGGTAACAGCTCTCCCACCATTGCTTCTCTTTCCCTTGTCCTTTGCTCACCTGTCCTTCTTTAAGCTCCCCTCTGTTACCTGTGCTGTGTGCATCTGTTTCCCACTGGGACTCTGACCATACAGAAACTTTTTCTCATTTGCTCCTAAAATAAGAATAGTCCCTGAAGGAGCCCTGCAAGATCTTCTTAGGTGTTCTTCGTATGAACTTTGTAATGTCTCTGGACTGCTCAGGCCTTTTAAAAATTTGTTTTCTAGGTTTTTAACTATATTGCATGGTAGAGGGTACTGGGTTAGTGACTTTTCCATATGTGGAAATATTACTTACTGGAGTGTTTTGAGAAGGAAGATAAGCATGTAAAGGAAACCAGGACAGAGATTTTATGACTTTTAGAAATTAGATGGCTGACTGGAAAATACCAACAGTTTCAGAAAATGAAAAAATACCTTCCTGAATAACAGATCCTTGCTGGGTCTTGATGTCAGGGGACATCTGGGCCGTGTCTGGGTAGGATTCTCTTGGATCTGACATTAGGAGTGCCTTAGGTCAGACCTACTAGGCCTGTGTGCTCCCGGGTCAGTAGCCCCTTTGATGCTTTTACTCTGAGGGTATTGTGTGCTTGTTTGTCCCCT
Source organism: Proteles cristata cristata (assembly GCA_017311185.1). NCBI lineage: Eukaryota > Metazoa > Chordata > Mammalia > Carnivora > Hyaenidae > Proteles > Proteles cristata. The sequence goes on from JAESUZ010004208.1 coordinate 1,688,981, forward strand.
GGGCTGAGGATAATGTAGAGCCCAAAGAGGCCCCCAGCCCAGGCCCCAGTCACACCTCACCCCCAGGAGGAGTGCCCCAGAGCCCAGCTGCCCTTCCGCCACCTCTCAGGTCAGCCTGGACGGCTTTCCTGCTGGAATGCTCTCTGAATTCTCTTGCCTCCTCACTCCCCTGGCCTAGTCAGACCTCAGTTTTGCTTAATTTCTGCAGCCTGTTGAAACATAAGTACCTCTAGGGAAAAATTAGAATCAAGAACTCTTCCTGGCCACCCATTTCCTGAAGCACAAAAAGGAAACATTTCATAAACGCTTTGTAAAGTAGACAACAGGAAGGGGTAGGGGCACTCTGGCTGGCAGGGGTGGCCATGTGGTATTTCACAGATGAGGGAGGTGAGATGGCACATGGGGGCTGAGGTCCCAGCCAGGGACAGCACAGGCACAGCCCTAGACACCGTGTCTCTCTGGTCACTCCAGCAGACCATGGACTCTGTGCACTCCTGGGCCAGGAGAAAAGGCCTGGGGGCACCACCCCCATTTTCCGTAGGGGAGACTGAAGCCAGAGAAGTGGAGAGTTACAGCTTCGGTGGAGAGACACTCATATCTTTACACCCTGGCTTCCTTATTCATGCCTCTTTCACTGCTTGGGATTTTGTTTTGTTGTTGCTGTTGTTGTTGTTTTAATTTAGGGAGCAGGGACTGGGCAGTTGGAGATAGATTTCTTTGTTTCCTACTTGGCTGCCTGCAATGAGGTAGTCTTTATCAGTTTAGCTTGTCCTTTTTCAGCCCACGCCACTCTGTGTCCCTCTGCCAAATGCAGTCAGCCGAGGCCCCCCAGCGTCCCGCCTGGCTGAGCTGCAAGAGGCCCCAGGCCCCTTCTTGTTCACTCCCGCTCTATAGACATGATGCTGTGAGGCATGCAGGGACATGGACAGAAGAGGCAGCCCATGGCTGGAGGGTGGAGAGCCCTGGGAGTCTGGGGGAAGCTTCTAACGCCTTTCTGCACTGTCCCTCCCACAACAGAAGGTTCATGGTCCAGGCACTGAGATGGGGCCCAGGTGGGTAGAACACCTGTGTAGTATGTAAGCCTGTCTCATGTCTTTTGCTGTCTAAGCTGCCCATTGTTGACTAGAGTATGCTGGAGGTGGCCATTGCTAGGGTAGCTGCCTCTAACCACAAAGAGAGGAAGGAAAATTCTCAGCCTGGGCACTTGAACCAAGTCCTCAGCAAGATGTTGCAAGTTCCTAATCTGGACCCTGAGACCAGGGAGTTTAGGCATTGTCTGGAACCCAGAGTTGACTGTTACCCACAAACACAGACATACAGGAGACCTATAACCACCCCCCAAAAACCAGATCCTCAGCATTGCCTCTGGCCTTGGTAATAGTCCCTGGGAAGCCAGCTGCCACCTCTCTATAAATGGCCCTATAGCAGCTGTGCTGATAAGCTACTTCTCTGGGACGGAGCTGGGGTCTACCTAGCTGTCATTACACACCATTAGAAACTGATGCAACCAGCTTTCAACAGTTGCTGCCAGGGAAGAAACACATTACAACAGTGTGCCGCAATACTTCCTCTGCTCGTGCAGGAAGCTTGCTCACATCAGCAAAGACCACTTCGAACCCCAGTATCACACTCCACCAGGCTGGACAGTGCCTTTTGTCAGGAGCATTCCAAGCCTTTGAGTGGATCTCTTTCTCCCAGTGGCTTTCAATCCTAGCTGCACATTACACTCCTCTAGGATACAAAAATATTGATGCCTGAGCCTTATTCTCATCCCGGAGATACCAACTGAATTGATCTGGGTTAAAAAAAAACTCTAAGTATGTATTAAAGGGTAACATATATGCAAAAACAACAAGAATGACACAAACCCTAAGTATACATCTCTGTGAATTTTCACAAAGTGAACTTACCCAGAGTAACCAGCATCCGGATCAACCACCATCACCATCACCACCAACATCCCCTGGTGCCCCGAAGGGTAGCCACCATTCTCACTTCTGATGGTAGAAATGAGTCTTGCTCATTTTCAAGCTTCAAATTATATAAATGGAACCATACAGTACATGGGCTTTTGTGCCTGGATTCCTCCACTCAACATTATGCTTGTGAGATTCACCCAAGCTATGTGCTTATAGTTGTCATAGTTTGTTCTCATTGCTATATAGTATTCTACCATAGGGATATTCCTCAGTTCATCTATCCATTTTGGTATCGATGGATATTTGGGTGTTTGGATTGTTGTTTGGGGTTATTATGAGTGCTGGTGCTGTGAGCATTCCTCTGGTGTCTTTTGGGGCACATCTGTGTGCATACTTAGTGGAAGTACTAAGCAAATCTGGATACAAATATGTTCAAGCTCAGTACCTTATGCCAAATAGTTTTCCAAAGTGGCTGTACCCATTCACACTCCCTCCAGCAATGCCTAAGATTTCTGGTTGCTTCATCTCTTTGCCAGCAGTTGCTATTTTATATCTCTTTCATGTTAGCCGTTCTGGTGGGTGTGTAATGGTATTGTAGTGTGGTTTTAATTTGCATTTCCCTGATGACTAAGACAGTTGAGCACCTTTTCATATGTGTATTAGACATTTACAACCCCTCTTTGCAAAGAGTTTGTTGAAGTATTTGGACATGAGTATTTTTAAGAGCTCCTTAGATGGTTCCTATGTGCAGCCAAGGTTGAAAACCATTGAATTAAACCACAAGTTAGTATCCGCTGCTCTGTTTCTCGATGTCTTGCCCTTGAACTTAAGAGTATTTGGGATCTGAGGGGACCTCATGGACATGGGGAAAGATAACCTTCACCCCCTACACCAAGATGGGCCTACCAGGACAAAGCAAGTGACTGGAGCTGGAGTTTAGGCAGTTGCAAATCTTTGGGAATATAGCCTCCACTTCAGAAGAGCCCAGAGAAAGCCAGTGGTGTCCATAGCTGCCACAGACATTTCCTGACCACAAAAATGGTCCCTTGCTGATACCCCCAGAGCCCCAGGCAATCATGTGGAGGAAGTGGAGGGACCACATGCCAGGTACTTCCCAGTTTCTAGGCCAGCATGAACAGGACACAGCTCACGTGGGGGTTGTGGTCAAGCTGGGGACAGTGGAGCATGTGTTCTAGGGACTTGGGTGGGGCTAAGGGAGGCCCGCCATCTGTGGCCTTTCTCCTGGGTGAAAGGGCAGCTAGTGAGGCCCTCCCACATGGGTCCCAGCCTGGCCAGGTCTTGAGTTCTGTGTGTTTGCATCTAGGTTCCAGTTGTTATTTCACCCATCTGCAGTGATCTCATCTAGCCTCTGCTTCCCACCTTGGAGGCCCTGCCCCACGACCTTCCCTGGCCACCCCACCCACACTAGACCCCTCACTCTTCTGAGCTTCAGCTGCACTTAGAGTGAGACCATACAGTGTGGCTCCTTATTACATACCGCCTGTTGTGTCATCTGTGTTCATTCTATCCTCATCTCTGGGTTGCAGTTTCATCCCGGAGACTGCTGAGCACTTCTCTCTGCTTCCCAATGGTGGTTAGAGTGGCATTTGGTGACTCAGTGACAACAACCTCCAACTTGAAAAGGAAGATGCAATAAAAATACAGACCACACACAGAGTCAGCATTTTCCTTCCCTCAGACTGGGGCTGTGCAGGTGGCAAGCAGAGCTGCCCTGTGTGGGCTCCATGATGGCACAAGTGCCCCATGTCTGGTAGGCAAGGAGCTCTGTGCAGTGAGTCTGGAACATCATCCAGGGACTAGGGTGCTGGCACTTGCCTGGGTGTGCATAAAGGCTCCTCAGGCAGAGGGGCTCAGAGCACCCTGATGGAATTCACCATGGTATCCGGAGCTCAGGAAGTGGGGTGGGGGGGGGCAGCTAATGTAATGGCCTCATCAGTACCTGTCTGTGTGCTCTTTGAATAGAGCATGGTCCACCATCTGTTGCCTGGAGTTCTGCCAGCTATGTGACAGGAAAAGAGGGACAAGGAAGCATGTGGGCAAAGTTGATATTTTGGAGGCTGGTGAACACAGAACCAACTCTGGGCTCTTGGTTGTGCCATGTTCCATGGGTTCAGGCCCATCTTGGAAACTGCTCTGAACATAGAGCCTTTCACATCTGATGGTCCAAGTACAAATGCCAGTGTTCTCTTGATTGGCATAAATGGTGGTCTGCACTAACCAGCCACCAGAGTTCTATCTGAAGCCTGGACTAGTGCCAGGAAGAACTCTGTCTGGCAGTGTGTGAGGGTTCCAGTTGCTTCACATCCTTGCCGACAACTGGCATGTTCTGTCTTTGGCCATCTGAGTCTCATAAAAGGAGAGACCCCTCTCCTTCCACTGAGTGTGCCTCCCAGCCTCTCTCCTTTCACCAGAGACCCTCCCAGCAATTATGCCCTTTAGTTCTCTCAAACCTGGGCCTTCAAACTCTCCTATGTTGGCTGCCCTGGTGCAGTGTTTGACATGATGTCTGTAATGCTTCCCTCCACCCCCTTCCCCATGGAGTATCTCCATGCTCTCTGCTTCTCACAGCCTAGATCTTGAATGAGACTTCTCCTCTCTCCTCCCTCTCCCCCACACTTATTCAGCAAGTATTCATTTTACACCTGCCTGTGCTGGGCACACACAGTAGGGTTCAACAGAGAACAAGACTACCTGGCCTTGGTCTCATGAAGCTTACAGCCAAGGAGGGAAAACAGACATAAATTATTAACAAGTGCTTGTATAATGGCCGTTGTGATAAGCACTGCTATAGCCCAACAGCACCAGCCAGGTTCTTTCTGCACTTGAGCACCTGCAAATGTCCCCTTGTCCTTTGAGGTACATCTCGCATGTAACTTCATCAATGCCTCCTTCCCAGCCCTGCATCGCACAATAGCATGGCCCTTTCAGACCAGAACAGCCTTGCTTATATTCTGCTCTGCACAGAGGCTGAAACCCAAGGGCAGAAACCTGATTGCCTTGGAGCCCCCTGCCCGGCATAGCCCAGAGCATTGGAGGTGCTTGGTAGATGAATGCAAGTCCTTGCTGAGACTGAGTCAAAGTGCGTGAACGTCTCCATGGGCTGAGAATCATTGCTTGCCTGCTTACTTTACTTTTTAAATAGACTTTTGTAGGGTGACTGGGTGGCTCAGTGGGTTGAGCATCTGACTTCGGCTCAGGTCATGATCTCACAGTTTATGGGTTTGAGCCCTGCATTGGTCTCTGTGCTGATAGCTCAGGGCTTGGAACGGGCATCAAATTCTGTGTCTCCCTCTCTCTCTCTCTGCCCCTCTCCCACTTGTGTACTTGCTCTCTCCCTCTGTCTCTCTCAAAAATAAATAAATAAGCATTTAAAAATTAAAAAGATTAAAATAGACTTTTGTTTCTTTTTATCATTATAAAAGTAATTTGGGTTAGGTCACAATAATGTGAATTTCTTAAGAATACTGAACTGTACCCTTACAAATGGTTAAGATGGTAAAATTTATGTTATGTGTATTTATTTCACCACAATTTCAAGAATACATATAATGCAAAGAATAAATTTAGACAAGGGGAATAATGGAGAAAGGTACATATCATCAAGAAATAAAGGACAAAGAATATGATTCAGACAGAAATGGATCTAAAAATAAACAGTTTGAATTAGGGAAATGCACATCAAAACTGTAGCAAGATATGACTTCACACCCTTCAGGATGGCTATTATTAAAAAAATAGAAAATAACAAGTATTAGCAAGACTGGAGAAATTAGAACTCTTGTGCATCGCTGATGGGAATGCAAAATGGTATAGTTGCTGTGGAAATGGTAAAGTATTTCCTGAAAAAATTAAAGAGAATTATCTTAAGATCCAGCAATTCCAAGTCTAAATATATATCCAAAAGAACTGAAAGCAGGAACTCAAAAAGGCATACAATGTTTTTATACCCATGTTCCTATAAGCATTATTCACAATAGCCCCAAAGTGAAAAGAGTCCAAATGCCCATTGACAGATGAATGGATAAACACAATGTAGTCTATACACAAAATGGAATATTATTCAGCCTTAAAAAGGAATGAGATTCTGCCACATGGTACAGAATGGATGAGCCTTAAAAATACTATGCTAGGAAGTGAAATAAGCCAGGGGTGCCTGGGTGGCTCAGTCAGTTAGGCAGCTGACTCTTAATTTGGGCTCAGGTCATGATCTCACCGTTTATGAATTTGAGCCTCACATTAGGCTCTGTGCCGACAGTAGGGAGCCTGCTTGAGATTCTCCCTCTCCCTCTCTCTCTGCCCCTCCCTCACTCATGCTTTGTCTCTCAAAAGTAAATGAATAAACTTTTAAAAAAAGTGAAATAAGCCAGACACAAAAGGACAAATATTGTAATGTCCCTCATTTATGTGAGATAGCTAGAGTAGTCAAGTGCATAGAGATAGAAAGTAAAATGGTGGCTGCCAATGGCTGGTGGTTGGAATGGAATATGGAAGTAGTTTAATGAGTTTGGTATTTATGTTAAGGATGACAAAAAAATTCTGGAGCTGGATGGTAGTGATGGCTGCATGACAGTGTGAATGTACCTAACGCCCTTAAATCACTTAAACACTTAAGACACTTAAAACACTTTAAGACACTTTAACACTTAAAAATGGTTATAATGGTAAATTTTATGTATGTTTTACTATATCAAAAAAAGGAATTTCAGTGTATTATGAACATTTTAGAAACTGTTGGTAAGCACAAGGGGGAAAAACTTGAGTCTTAGCAGCTAGAGATAGCCACTGTTAAAATTGAGGTGTGTATCTTTCTATTCCTTTCTTCTTCTCTCTCTCTCTCAAAAAAAAATGTGTATTATGTATCTATCTTTGGAGACCACATCTGACCTATGGGAAGCCTCCTTCTCAGCGTCCTACCTTTGAGCCACCCAGGACAAGTCTATCCCTGTTCTGGATGTCAGTTGTTTGAGCAATTTCTCACACCTGACTTCACCCTCCTGCACCTCCAGGGTGACACTTCTCCAAAAATGCCCATTTTCTCTGTGTATCTGAAAATGTAGTACCAGAGTGGGACCAGTAATGTGTTGGAAGAGGTTGAAGAGAACAGCGAGTGCCTCTCCCACCTTCTCAAATTCCACACATCTTATAGTTTTTTTAATTTATTTTAGAGAGAGAGAGAGAGACAGAGTACTAGCAGGAGAGGGGCAGAGAAAGAGGGAGACACAGAATCCAAAGCAGGCTCCAGACTCCAAGCTGTCAGGACAGAGCCTGACGTGGAGCTCAGACTCACAAACCATGAGATCATGACCTGAGCCGAAGTTGGCTGCTAACCGACTGAGCCACCCAGGTTCCCCTCCACACTTCTTAGATAGCTCCACGTGAGCAGGTTGGCTTTTTGTACAATGCACTTGTTGTGACCCCTGTGAAAGCCACGGATTACTAAACCCCTGAGTCTTGGTCCAGGTCCCCATGCTCTGCCTTCTTGTCCTTTCTTCTTGGACCTGGTACTGGGCATCATATTTTCTCTGTTGATTCTAGCCACTCGATCTGGCTTCCACAGCCTGTCAGGAGCTTCTGACCCCTTGCCCCAAAGAGCAGATCCTCCCTCTCCACTGTGAGGGAGCTGTGAGAGGAGTGTGGGCCCCATACCCTCTGACCCCTGCTGGGCCCTGGGGAGGAGCAGCTGCTTCCTGTCTTCCTTCCATGAGAAGTGGGCCTCCTTCTCCATCCCAGGCACCACTGTGCCCTGCAGAGCCACAAGTCAGCAGGAATGAGCTACACTATCAGAGAGAGGAGCTCCCTCCACCTTCCACCATGTGGGCTCAGTGGGCCCTGGTGGCTGCCAGCCTCCATTGCCATCATGCCTGGCCGCAGAGTCATACCACAGCTGTCCTTTCCTGTGGCCGTGCCCCCCCCCGGAACCCCCCACACACACACATGGGCCCAGCTACAGCCTCCTTCCCTAGCTTTGCCACATGGTCTAGGAGCTAGGACTTGACAAGCTTCATCAAGAGTGAAAAATGAATCAAGAGGCCCCAGCCACTCAGGTGACTGAAGTTCATGTCTTTGCCCCCCTGATTAAGAGATGGTTGGTGACTTCATATGCTTCCGAATCCAGCCACAGACATAAGACCCTTCTCTCTTGACTTTGAGGCCTCGAGGCCCCAGAAGGGTTTGTTTAAGGTTTCAACCAAGATCTTTACAGCCTAGTCCTGAGAAGATTATCTTTTTATTGCAACTTTGATTAATGATTGATCAAAAACTGATACTAGAAATACTGAAGAACAAATTTGCCCTAGAGATTAGGTCTACATCTGGCAGATTTGGAAAGCTCACCACCTGCTCCCTCCAAGGTCAAACCAGGGCAAAGGTACATTGGAAGGGGCACCTCACACACAGTCACACACGTGTGTGCATGCATGCATGCACACACACACATTCAGGGCAAAAGGACAGATGTAAGTGTCTTTACAGCCTTTTTGGAATTAGACTACAAATTGCAAATAAATGAGCAAGGGACAGAACAAAAGGACCTAAAGGCTCTTAATAGAATTTGTCTTTTCTTGCTGTGTTTCTATTAATGCCTATTATAAATCAGCTTCTTAAAGAGAAATTTGAAATGTGGGGAAGAGAGGATCTTGTGTGAAGATCATAGGCTGGGCTTCCTATACACCTGTAATCCCAGAAAACTGACATCTAAACTGTGTTGAACACCAGTAGGGAAGGGGAGGAGATTCTGACGAAAGGGGCTGATTCATATGCCCTCCTTACAGGAAGATCCTTGGAGAGGGATCGGGCCACACCTCAGCTGTGCTCTGGCTGTTTTGATTGTCTCTGAGTCTGTGACTGCGTAGTGGGGTCCCCAGGCCACATCAGAACCCCTGAAAGGCCCAAACCTCCCACCTCAGAGATGGGGGAGCCAGGAATCTGAAATTTGACAGCCTCTTGCACCAGCATTCAGCCAGTCCTCACCCTCTGGGAGCCCTGGGAACAGGTCCTGGCAGGAACATTCTTTTGCCCCTTAACCTCTCTCTGGTGCCTTGGGGCACAGGGAGTGGCACTGCTTCTAAATGGAAACTGGAAAATGAAACTGGAAATCACAGCCTTGCAACCCTGAGTGCTGGGGTTTCTTTTCCACAGGGAGAGTCCCCGAGAGGAGAGAAGCATGTTTAGAGAAGGCCTCGGGGGTGTTCCGGAAGCTGCCTGGCCAAGGGCACACTGGTGCATGCCGCTGAGCTGGGAGTGTGCAGGCCAGGAGGCGCCGGCACGGGGAGGGGCCGCGGTGAGGCCCCAGCTTCCTCTGAAGCTGGCAGGTTTGCTGTCGGCCCTGCGAGGCTTTCCTCACTAGGAAGAGCTAATTTCATGATTTTTATGCTGAAAAACCCTTTTCAGAGGTACTTTAGGAAGGGCCCTGGCTCTTGGTTAATTTGAAAACGTTTAATTCTGAAACTGTTTCTCAGCATTAAACATTTCATACCAGCCGCTTTTCGCCCTCCCAGCTTCCTCCACCCCTTTGGCCTGCTGCGGCACTCCCACACGCACACGCAGGACTTTCATAAGAATGCAGGTGCTTAGATTGAGGACCAGAGGTCAGAAACCATAGTCCCCCTCCACTCCAGTGTCCCCCAGCACACACAGGAGTTTGTGCTCCCTCTGGCACACATACTAAAGCAGCTGCCAGCAAAGACACCGCTTAAGGGCCACTTTGAGGACACCAGCAGAGCAGCTTTCCTGGCGGCAGATTTCCTAAAGGGACCAAATGCGGGAGACGGAGATGAGGGCTGTGGGACAGTAGGCAAGAGCCATCCCCACCCAACCACCCCACACCAGCCTCTGTTCCTCTGTCACTCCCTTTGGGGACTGGCTGGCTGCTCTCATCCCCCGTCCCACACACTCCTTCTTCCATGAAGACCCTGAAGTTGCACCCTTTCCTAGCACCCTGTGCTCCTCAGCTGTCTTTGCAACTATTTGCCTAACGTCGTCTTCCTTACTGGAAATAAACTCTGCCAGGCCTAGAATTTGGTCTGTGTTGCTCACTGGTGTGTCCTCGGTGCTTGGAATACTGCCTGACACACTGTAGGTGCACAAAAAAATGTGTTTAATGCATGAGACCAGCCTAAAGAGCTGGAGAAAAACAGCGCCCAGGCAGGGGGGTCTGCACTGGCATTTCCTCGGTGTCCAGACCTCACTCCAGCCCCTCAGAGCACCATGGGTTGATGACGCTGTGGACAGATGCCCCAGCCCTGTTGTCCATGGTCCCCAGACCCCAGTCCCTGGAATACTCTGACTCTCCTGGTGTGTGCAGGAGGTTTTTGAGGGCCGCAGGCAGATAGGGGTGCATAGGGACATCTCCTGTGGCACATCCTCCATGGGCCTGGCTTTGCCACCCTTACTTGACAGATGGGCTTACATAGCCTCTCCCAGATAGGCCAGGACACTTGGCTCCCTGGGCTACCTGGAAAAGAAAGGCCACTTTACCCTGGGGGTCAGGAGGTGGGGGTCCGGGCAGATGCACGATGCCAGTGGACAGTTCTCTGGGAGTAGATGTGGACAGGGAAAGCAACCTTTTAGCCTTCTCAGGCTCACTTTCTCACCTGTAAATGGGATTTGTTTTTCTGTATGTGCTTTGAAAAGCAATATAACAGAAGGTAATAGGGCAGACTTTGCAACTGGGCTCTCTGGGATAAAAATCCCAGCTTTTTATCTGGGAAAAAATTCACAGGCTTTGTGACCTTCCCCCAATTGCCTAATCCCTCTCTGCCTGATTTTTCTCTCCTGTCAAGTGGGAACAGCGATAGTGGATCAAATGCGGGATAGCATCATGCTCCTGACACATGGGGAGGCCTCAGTCATCACGAGCTGCTATTACCTTAGTTGGGCTTGTGAGGATCCAATGAGATGGCATATGTGAGCACAGCCCCTAAACTTGAAGTGGCCACACAAATACAGGGAAAGAGTAGTTTTTGGACATATTGAGGGCACAGCGTGTCTTTCACATTTGTCTGGGGTGGGGCAACAGTTTCACTTGTTTAATGTTAAGCTAGATGATGCACAAACAGGAGGTGAAAAACAGAAACCACCGACCGTTTGAGCTGTAGGCTGCACCAGAGCGGTGTGGCCGGTGCAGATGGTGAGGGCCCGAGCAGGCCTACTTCCTCCCTGCGTGCCCTGGGGCTTCCTCATACCAGCCGCTTCCCGAAGCTGCAGGAAGTGGGGCCGGGACCTCTTCAGGGTGTGTGCAGGGAGGCCCGGGCAGGGGTCGGCAGCTGCCAGGGTGAGAACGGGGGACGTGTAGGTCCCTGATGGGTCCTGGAGCTACGGGTGGCTGCGGTAGCCCCTGCCCTTTCCCCACCCAGCATGGGTTTGTAGCAGACTCACTGCCCAGACTCCTCTCTCTTGAGCTTGCAAGCAATTGAACAAAAGGCGTCCAACCCATGAGAGGCAGGCTAGAGAGAGAGCCGAATCTTTTCTCAAAGGAAATGCAGTTGTGGTTTGGAGACGTTCATTTCACATCTGTGGTTGGCGTTTCCCAGGGTTCTCAGAGGTGAATGCAGGGTCAGCCCCGTGTCGCCAAATAAGGTTTACCAATGACCTTAGCAACAGGCTCTGCTGCCCATTGGCTGCCACTGCCGCCGCCTGCCAATACGGCTTCCCAGAGGCGGCCCTGAAGCTGGGCCGAAGTTTCCACATGCTCAGGGCTCCAGCTGCTCCCTGTCAGAAAACAGTGCCCTTTGAAGCAACCACAGGTAGGGAGAAAGCTCTGGGCAAAGGTGCCAGGGGGCAGGACTGCCTGGATGCCTGTGTTTCAGAGTCCACCCTGACAGCACTCCACCCACAGTTTGCACACAGCGCTCGATCAACTCCCTCAGCTTGATGGCCTGGTCCCGGCCCGCTCACACCTCACATCATGTCCTGGCTATCTTGGAACTCCATAGTTCCCATTTCATAGTCCTGCTCTCCTCCTTTGTGCCAGACACTCTGCTAAGCGACTTCATCACATTATCTCTTAACTCAGTAATCCACAGAGTCAGTTAGTCCCATTTTATAGACGAGAAAACTGAGACTAAAGGAAGTCAGGTAACTGGCCCAAGACTGCATCAGTAAGTAGGGAAGCCACAAATTAAACCCAGTTTATGCAGGTCCAGATCACACACTATTAAAGGCTATACTGTACTGCCAGTCATTCAATGTCTCTGTGCCTCAGTGTCTTCATCTGTGATATGGGGATGATAACAGCTACCTCACAGTGTTGGTGCACAGTGAGGACTGGATGGAGGGACTTATGCACAGGAACCTAGGGCAGAGTGGCAGCTTGTTTGGTAGTCCACCGTGGCACCAGTGAGCCTGGTGCCTGCCAGGGGTGCTGCACAGGTGGCTTACATGTCCCTTTCCCACAGAGTATGCTGCTGAAACTGAGGTTTGTGGACCCGACTTCTCTGTGGCCCAAGTATTTGGTTTCTACTTCCTCATTCTCAGCCTCCTCCCACCTCCACCCAACTGCATCACTGAGGTAGGGAGGCCAGAGCAGAGCATGCTGCCAAGGGGTCCTGGCCTATGGGTGCCAGAGGAGACATGGTGGCCAGGCTGGAGGGGACAAGGCTCTGAGAATGGAAGGTGGGCTGATCAGACTGCAAGGGGCAGGCATACCTCATTTCCTGTACCCCAGCAAGGCTGGGGTATGACAGCACTACTTCCCTGAGAAACATTTTCAGAATTAAAAAGTACATCGGGGCGCCTGGGTGGCTTAGTCAGTTAAGCATCCAACTTTCGCTTAGGTCATGATCTTGCGGTTCGTGGGTTCGAGCCCCGCGTCAGGCTCTGTGCTGACTGCCAGCTCAGAGCCTGGAGCCTGTTTCAGTCTGTGACTCCCTCTCTCTCTGACCCTCCCCTGCTCACGCTGTCTTTCTCTCTCTCTCCTAGAAATAAATAAAACATTAAAAAAAAAAAAGTACAGAAGTGACATGGTAAAGAAGAAGATATACATACCCAAAAGGGTGCCTGGGTAGCTGTGTCGGTTAAGCCTCCAACTCTTAATCTCGGCTCAGGTCATGATCTCACAGTTCATGGGCTCAAGCCCCACATTGGGCTCTGCACTAACAGCACAGAGCCTACCTGGGTTTCTCTCTCTACCTCACTCTCTGCCCCTCCTCTGCTCACATACTCTCTCTCTCTCCCTCTCTCTCAAAATAAATCATTAAACTTAAAAAAGAAGAAGATACACAGATTCTGTAACCCAGCAGCCTCACTCCTCAGAATCTGCTCTGACCAAACTCTTACCCATCATGTGTATGAGAATATCCACACAACACGAGGAAGAGTCCAGATGCCCATCAGCATTAGAGAAGGCACATAAATTGTGCAACATTCCTGCAGTGAAAATGAATGAACTGCAGCGACTTGCAATAGCAGTAATACTCGATAATAGTATTGTAGTAATGAATAAATTTCATCAGTATAATAATGAGTAAAACACACAAAAGAATGCATACGGTATAATTCCTTTCAGGAAAAGTTTAACAACTATCAAAGCTGTACTGTATTCTTTAAGGATGCATGCAGAAGATATAAAACTATAAAAAGCACAGAAATTATTGTCACAAAAGTCCATGTAGATGTGACCACAGGAGAGGGTTGGGGTTGTGATTTGGAGGGGCTCAAAGGGCCCTTGAGGGGTGTTCACACGGTTTCATCTCTTGACCTGGTGGTGATTATACAAATATTTGCTTTATACTTTATACTTCTTAAACTGAACATATGTTATTAAAAACACTGAACATATGTTTTGTGCAGTTTTCTGCATAATATTGTTTCTCAGTAAGAAAGAAAAGTATATACATAGGTCAATTCCAGCACTGAAGAGTGCATTGAATGGACAGGGCAGTGAGTGGGAGCTATGCCCACGTGAGCCTCTTTTGGATCAGCTCTTCAGGGGTGCCACAGTGGTTGCTGAACTGTAACTGTGACTGCAGACTCAGGGGCCTTGGAGGGAATGGAAGATAGAGACAGGTATGCAAATTAGGATTGAAGGACATCCTTTGACAGGTCACTACACTGCAGAAGACTGACAGGTGGTTCCTAACTCTGTCCTCTTAGAGGGCTGGCATTTTCTACGGTTATAACTTGTTTTATCCATCCTTATTTTTCTAGACTGGAAAAGGCCAGGGATGACAGTTAATAAATGTTTCTTGCGTGAACACCTGTGGAGAGAATATGGTGTGGAGTGTAATGCCTCATCAGGTCCCAGAGAGGCAACCCACCAGGCACCCTGCTTCTCTGGTCCATCTCCAGATCACCGAGCCAGATAAAGCAGGCTTCCTCGGGGGGTGCCTAGGGCTGATGCCCACTGACAGCTAGCTCAGCAAGTGTCACAGACGGCCCTCCTCTCTCTTTCCAGCTAAATGTCACCAGTTTCTCTGTTTATCTCATGGCCCTCAGCATTCTACTTGTCCAGTCTGGAGAGGCAATAAGAGTATCGAGATGTAGCCTGAACAGGCAGGACTGTGGATACAGATGGAAACTGAGGCTTTGTGTGCTTTGGTACTTACTGCGTTCAAGCTGTGATGGCGAGGGCTGCTGAGATGGCCTCAGACATGGTAGAAAGGTTTAGGGTTGCTGCTACTCACTTTCTTTGGTGTTCTCATGGCCTTAACACAGACACTTTCATGAGGTGAAACCCCTGCTGCATGGCCCTTGTGTTCTATTTTCTCTCAACTCATCTAGAGAATCCCTGAGAACTGGCTTGTGGTAGTCCCTCCATAGATAGTAGTGCATATTATTTACTTTATTGTTTTATTATTTGAATAAATAATCATGGTTTCATTGCAATTTATTGAGCACGTACCGTATGTCAGGCTTTGCTAGGTGCCAGAATATGGCAGTGAACAGAACAGGGCTTATTGAATGATAAACCTGGTTGAACTCATGGTGATCAACGCTGCTACCACCAGACGTTCACTTGCTGCTGTCTGCGTTCAACTCAGAACCACCGGGACTCACCCTTGCCCCCACCCCCCTCCTCCTCACCCCCAAGGTGGGATTTGGGAGTTGTTGAGGTTGACACCACTGGGGGAGGGGAGGAGCAGTGAGCTGGAAGTGAACCGACTAGAGATCAGGTCTACACTCTGCCACGTACTTACCATGTGACCGTGGTGAGTTAACTTGGCCTCTCTGAGTTTCAGTTATATTATGGAAATAGGGATAACAATACATCCCTCAGAGGCAAGAAAGGATCAAATAGGGTCACCACACTGCACAACTCAAGGGGGTGCTGTTCATATTAGTCTCTGCGAGGGCTGGTGGCCTGGGATTAAATGAGAGCACTTTTGCTGTTTGGTCTGAAGTTTCCAATCAGTAAACAGGAGCTATTGTTATACACAAATTAGAGGGAAGCAGGGGTCACTGCAGGCCAGCAGGCTGCACAGGGTCTGGCCAGGCTTTGTTCTTCAAGGAAGGGCAGGGCTCTGAGAAGTGCAGCCTGTGAAGCCAGCAAATGCCAGGAGGAAGGGACTCCCAGGACAAGTCTGAGAGAAGCAGACGATTCAGGGAGGTGGCCTCTACCTCAAGCCCTGAGTAAGGAATTCTCTAGGCACAGAGAAGCCACTGGAAGCTGGACATGGAGCAGGGATGGATGAGACTAAGGGGAGGTCTCTTCATTATTGGGCTGCAGAGGACACTCGAGAGCATCTTGTCCCAGCCTCCTGCCTCACCAGGCCTCTGAGGGCCAGCGTGGAGAAGTCATGAGTCTCCAAGGTCCCATAGCAAGGATTGAGGCCAGGACTCTAACCTGTGCAGAACCCAAGTGAACCCTGTTTATAGTCCCATAAAAGGAAGTCCTGGCATTTTTGATATATGCATATATGTAAGGTGGGTGTTTTGTTTTGTTTTTTGATTTTGTTTGTTTTGTTTTTTTACTGTAAAAGTAAGGATAAGTCATTGTAGTGCATTTTTCAGTTATGGAAATGCAGAGGTGTAAACACAATAACCTATAATCCCACCACCCAGAGACAATCACCATTAGTATCTGAGGCCTTTCTTCCAGTAAGTGTTGCACACAAAATTATACATTTTATATATATAATGTATACATACATATATATATATAGCCTAGAATTGTATTGTGTATAATTTCAGGTTTTACCTTTTCCCTATAAAATTATGAGAGTTGGGCACCTGGGTGGCTCAGTCAGTTAAGTGTCCGACTCTTGATTCCAGCTCAGGTTATGATCTCACAGTTTGTGAGATCAAACCCCACATTGGACTCTGCACTGACAATGAGGAGTCTGCTTGGGATTCTCTCTCCCTCTCCCTCTGCCCCTCCCCCATTTGTGTGCACTCTTTCTCTCTCTCTCTCTCTCAAATATTAAAATTTTTTAAATAAATAAATAAAATTGTGAGTGTTTTATGAGAAGGAGGGACTGTTTTCAATGCAAAATAAACTCGAGAAAATTTTTCTCTTAGGAAAACAAAAAGGCACAAAGCCCTATTCCGTGGCTGCGTTTGGGAGGGCCACATGAGAGGTACAGAGTGGTTCTGTCTCCTGTCTGGTGGTAGCTCTGAGGCAGTGGCTCAGAGAAAGACAAGTCTTTCTCTTTTCTCCTGGCCAGGCTGCAGCCTTCTACCTGTGAGTAAAAGAGTTGATGAGCATGGCCTCACCCTTCCTTCTTCAGCACAGGGTGTGTGATCATCCCCTCTATCCAAAGGCATGTGGAGCTGTGATCGTTCTTGATTATTAATTTAAAAAAATAGCATCTCAGTCTGTGCAATACATTTTCTCTTGTGTTACCTCACCCTGTGAGGCAGGTAAGACAAAAGGTGTCATACTCATTGTTTAGATGAAGAAAGGGAGGCTACAAGAGGTCTCCTTTGAAGCCACATAGCTAGTAAGTGGCAGAATGGGGACTTGATACAGATCTGACTGACATCCAACTTAGTGATTTTTCCTAGAAACTTTTTCCCTCTATTTCAAGCTTTTTCTGAGCTAAATGAGATCCCCTTAATAAAGCCAGAGACTGAGAGTGCTGTGAGTATAATGGATGTGTGGAAAGGACTGAACCCTCCACCCTAGGAGTCTTAAGCCAAGCCCTGCAGACTCAGGGCAGCTCCTCTAGGACAGCTCAGAGCCAGAACGATCAGGCATTGAGGGAGTGGGTTCAGGGAGGTAGCTGTTTCCCATAGGCATGTCTAGCAGAGCCGGTGTTCTTCAGGCCTCCTTCCCGACCCACCCAGGTCATGGAGGTCCATTCTCTGCCCAGGGCTCTAAAGTCTCAGTACTCCCACAACAAAATAGGGTTTTTCACAGAGAGACTCTGGGGCTTTGTGAAACTGGCTGTAAGCAAGGGCTTGGGAGCTGCTGTCTCAGGGGGGTTCCTATATCACTGCTGTCATAAAATACCATAAACTAAGTCACTTAAAACAACGCGTATTTCTTAGCTTACGGTTCTGTAGGCTAGAAATCCAAAATTGGTCTCACTGGACTAAACTCCTGGTGTCAACAAGGTTCCATTCCTTTCTAGAGCCTCTAGTAAAGGATGTGTTTTCTTGCCCTTTCCAAGTTTCAGAGGCCACCTGCATTCCTTGGCTTGTGCTCCCTTCCTTCATCTTCAGAGCCAGCAATCACTGGTCCAGTCTTTCACATAATGCCGTCTCTCTGTTTCTGATTCTTCTGCCTTCTTTCCCATCTAAGGACACTTGTTCCTGCCCTGGATCCACCCAGATAATCCAGGATAATCTCCTTATTTTAAGTAGCTACTTAGCAACCTTAATACCCTGTTGTCATTAAGGTAACATATTCACAGATTACATACATGCATTATAGTATGTGGACGTCTTTATTCCATTGTGGATCCTTATTCTTCCTACCCTTCTGGGTGCTCCAAGGGCCTCATCTTCAGGCATAGACAAGCCAGATGGCAATCAGGATGTGCCCACCAGTGTCCAAGAGGTCCTTCCTGCCCAGATCCCTTCCCACTTGCTTGCTTCTCAATCAGCCCAATCTGTCCTGGACTCCTCTCACCCTCTGCTCCCAGTTTTAGGTAGAGAGGAGCTGGCCATGAAGCACCAGCAAGTTTGGACACAGGGAGGGATATGAGCCTGGGTACACTAGGGCTATGGAAGCCCCAGGTGGCTGAGCACTTCCTACCCAGAAACCCTGCACTTTCCAAAACTAGGGGCAGAGCCTAGCCTCTGAAGACTCAGACACTGAGGTCTAAGGGCAGCTCTAGGGCTGGAGGGGTAGGTAGCCAACTATCCCCTTCCTGTCTGCCTTTATTCATCCCCCTTCCCCTTTCCTTCCCTGAGACTCAGGCTGGAACCCTCGGGGACCTCCAGAGGGAACATCTGTCCCTGAGCTGCTTGATGAGTGCCTGGGGGTTCTGAGACCCAAGCAGGATGGCCCGTGGACAGTGCAAAGAGAGAGGGGTCGGACAGGGCCTTTGGCCCTTCAAGTACAGTGACTATCTTGCCCCAGTTTGCCCAGGACTTAGTGGTAGCACTGAAAATACCACATCATAAGAAACACGTTAGCCCTGAGCAAACTGGGACAGTTGGTTTCCCTAGCTCCAAGGCCCTTTGGACCTCCTAATCTACTGCAGATTACCTCTTCAGCCTGGACCGCTGACTCTTTGGACTCTTAGATCCAACCTCTGCACCATATGTGGGCACAGAGTCCTCTGGGCTGAGGAGGGGCCTCAAGCCAGTGCTGGGGAAGCGTAGATTCCTGCTTGCAGTGTGTCCTGGAGAGGTGTCACACATGGAGACTGTACCTGTGTCTGCAGGGGACAGAGCTTCTAGATACATGCATGGAGGAGCGAGAAATTGTGTTTGCACCCAAGTCTCTAAAAATGTAATAGCCTGATTACCTGGGTGGTATATTGCAGGTGGCTTGAATTAGTGTTTCTGTGTACTCATCTGTACTTCTTATTCTGTAAAATTAAACCTTTTACTTGTGTATATTTTTAATAAAAGAAAGTAATTAATGACTCTGCCTTCACATCTCCTGCAGTCCTGCTGAGGCACATGGATGGTATGTGGTACATGGAGCAGGATGCAGCGGCCCTTGCTCTGGAGCCCCTGGCCCTGGCCACTAGTTGGTCATGACCCAAGGCTCTACTGCAAGTGTAGAGCCAGTTACCACTGTCCTCCCTGCCTCTCTGCCTGCTCCCCTGCACCCCAGAGTCCAGCCTGGCTTGTCTCCCAGGGGAGGAGTCAGAGAAGACAGGTGGGCAGTGGACAGAACAGGTAAGCAGATGCTGACCCAGGGCTTTCAGGAGATGCTCTCAGGTGCCAATCCTGCCTGAGCAGTGTGAGAACACAGAGGAAATGAGCTGTTTGCTCCTGTAGAGGTCCCAGTCTGGTTGGAGAGGTTGGGTGCCCCCCGCCCCGCCCCGAGACCACAAGGGGAGTGGCAGACAGGAAGGGGACAGGCACTGGATTGTGAGGCTGTGTTTGTGTGCCGTCAGATAAGGGAGAGCCCCAAGGTCACCTTATACGTGTCTTAGTATACCCAGAGACCAAAAATGGGGTCCTACTGAGTGACCTGAGGCAGCTCCCCCCCACACCTCCGCCAGTCAGGTCAGATGGTCTCCTGAGCCAAGAATGCTAGCTGCTGCCCAGTTGCTAACAGAAGGGTGGCGATGAATGGTCACCAGCCTTGGAAATTTGGATACACCTTCAAGCCCTTCTCTCACCCCCACTCACCTATATGGGAATGCCAGTCTTCCATATCTAGAAGCCCAGGGCTCACCATGGCTCTGAGCATTCTGACATCCAACTCCTCCCCCATTCCTGGCAAGCCCAGAAAGAGCACTTGGAGTGGAACCCTGAGCCCCCAGCATAGGCAATCACCCTTCACCTCCTGACAGCCTCTACCGAAGTCCACCATCACCCTGCTGTGGCCAAAGTGTCAGGATTTCTTGACTTGTTCTTTGTCCTAGGAAAATGATAGCTATTCTGGCCTAATGACCCCCTTCCTATCCACCTCTGATCCCCAAACACCAACTCTGTATCCATACAACATCCTCATTCAGTGAGGTCAGCTTTCTCAGAAAAGCCTGGCACAAAATTCCCACCACCCACACCCTGGGACTCCCATGTCCTTGGCTACTTACTTTGCTCCTGAACTAAGATCCCAGGCATATCCCTTCACCTCTCTGAGCAAAGATGTGGCTGAGTGTTTTAAATTGCTGTGGAAGAACTCACTGCACCTGCCCTAATTCTGGGCCGATTCATGATTGACCCTGTGAGTGAAAAGTGGTAGCCAATTGGACACACATCCACCTGTCTGTTAGGGAAAAGGGAAGAGCAGAAACAGAGAAGGGAACCCAGGCCAGTACAAGCATTTGGCCAGAAATGGAAGTGAGAGCCCCATCTAGGCTGCCTCAGTTGGGTCTTGAGGGTAGGGGAGGGCCCTTCTGAAGGAAGCCTGCAAGTGAGTCTGAGGCCCCCCTGGTGTAGGGTAGTGACCAGTCAATTGCCTGGGGTGCTGGATTCTCAGGGACCAAGAAGCCAGATTGGATTCAGGACAGTTGTAGAGTGACTCCAGTCTAATGGCTGGAGGTTAGGATGCACCTGTGAGTGGTCCTGGCTTATACACTCACCCAGAGTTCAGATTTCTGAGTACCCAGGACCGAGCAAAGGGTCTGGTTTAGAGCAGGAGAACAGGGGAGTTCTGATTGCTGTGCTCCAACAGAAGCACAGCTGCAATGTCCTCTTTGATCCCTAGAGCTGAGATAAGGCCTAGCAGGCCAGAGTCCCCTGCAGCTGGAAGCAGGTTCATAGACACACTGAGGTGGCTGTCCCCTGCCCTGAGGCCAAGTTACAGGCCTGTGTTCTAGTCCCCTGGGGCCCCACCCTTCGAAGCTGCAGGTGGCCTCCAGGGCAAAGGGGAGGCATCCCTCCTTTGAGGACCAAGCCAAACCCCACCCTACTGGGACCCTGGGGCCTATAGCAGCAGAGCCCTGTTGCCTGGGGAGAGGGGGAGCAGGGGAGCTGAAGGTGGGAGCCAGGTCCCGGTGTCCAGAATGGCTACAGCTTTTGTTGCCTTCCCTTGGTGTCCCCAAATGCTCTCTTGGCATGAAGTGCTAGTGCCCTGCCCCAGGAAAACGCTGCCAAACATCCTTCCCAGGCCTCAGTTTCCTCCTCTGCCAACAGCCTGAAATTGTGGAACCCATCTGGGTTCTGGGCACAGACAGATGTGGGTTGGAATCCAGGCTCCATACTTTTTAGTTGAGTCATCACGGGCAAGCGCCTTCTACCAACTGAGCCTTTGTTACCTGGTCTGCAAACAAAGTGCTGTGGTGTGGCGCCAGTGTGATAGCACATGTAGGGAGCTTGGAACGGCACCTTCTAGAAAGTGAGCACCCAGGACCTTTGTTGTCATTACCTAGGCAGACTTTAAGGTCCTTCGCAGTTCCTCCTGTGGAGGAACTCTGAGCTCATGGAACTGGAGGAAGGATGGCAGCGGGCTGGATGTCTGCTTCTCCCCTTGGACTCAATGCCTGTGTCCTTGCCTCATTGCCTCTAGTATCTCCCCAATTGAAATTAAACTCTTAGCATAGACTCCCTAGTCCTGCCTCCCCACTGAGCATAAGAAAGTGGAGGCTGCTTCTACAATTTCCTGTCCCCAGAAAATCAGCAGAAGTTTCTGGGGGAGCAGCCTGGGGCTAGGAAAACCACAGGGCCAGTCAGGTAGGCCCTGGTCCTGCCTTAGACTTGGCCTCACACGGGAACCCTGGTTGACAAAGACAAACATCACTCTGCCCAGTAGGTTTAACCCTGGAAAGGGGAGTGCACCAGCCCCCCATTCTCCTGCCCTTGTGCCCACTAGCACAAGTGGGGAAAGGTGAGCGCAGAGTTCTCATGAATTTCACACATCCTCTGGTTGGAGAGTTAGTTGTGCTCCTGTGAAGGAAAGGCACTACATCTGACAGAGACGGAGGCTTCCTGGGTGCTTCCACAGGGCTACTAAGGAAACCTGTACCCTGCTAACAAGAGGATTTTCGGATCTGTGCAAACAGTGTGAAAGAAGACCAAATGGTCCTAGAAAATGACAGCCTGCTCATGACTCAACCTCACCAACCAGCGAGCATCCCTCCCGGAGAAAAGGACTCTACCTCAAACCAGGCCCAAGACTTTTCCTGGGACTTTACTTCTGTCTTTGGCAGTCCCTGTCTGAAACTTCCAGAGATCTGAGGAAGTTCTTATCTTGCACACAGCACACTGACAGTTACTGAAAACTGATATATCAAGAAGGGATGGTTTGCATTTATTTGTCTTCCCTGAACATCTGCCACCATGACCCTCTATCTGAGCAGCTGGTTAGCATATTAGTCACTCTCTTCCTATTGCCAAGTGAGCTAAATGAATAAACCAGCCCAATTAAAGTGACGCCTTTGGAGTAAGGCAAGGTAATACCTGTGACTAACCAGAAATGCCCTTGAACATCCATAGATCTGGCAGGATTTCTAGCTGGTATGACCAAGCCCCAGTTCTCCTCTTTATGGTCCTTAAGTATAATGTCATCACAACTCCAACAAAACAGATCTTCCCATGACCTCCTAGTTCCTTAGCCAAGAGTTTCCACCATTGTTGCTTAGACTGAAACTCTCAGGAATGCACCACAAAAGCACTGGCAGGCTCTTAGAATGACCTTAAATTACTATGCACAAATTTGGCTCACATTATACTGATGTTGCTCCATTCAGGCACTGAGTTGGTGTCAGCTGCCACCACAATTACTGTTTCTCCTGTCGGGCAGGGGTGAGGTCTGTGGTGGGGTATGATTGAACAACTTGGAAGGTCTGGCTCTGCCCCACACCATTTCTCCAGGACTGGTCCCCGGAACCCAGCTTCCTTGTGATGGGGAGGGGGTAGAGTTTGGGGGCTCCTCCCTAGACATTTCAAGGAGTTGGTCCTAATTGTTTACGACTCCTGAGATAAGAGCTAGAGAGGAGTCAGGACTCTGCCAGGACTTTGGAGACTGGAAGCTAATGGGTGGAATTCCCATTTTGATAGCTTTTTAAAAATTTTTTATTTATGAGAGAGAAAGACAGAGTGTGAGTGGTGGGGGGGGGGGGAGAGCAGAGAGAAAGGGAGACACAGAATCCAAAGCAGGCTCCAGGCTCTGAGCTGTCAGCACAGAGCCCGACATGGGGCTCGAACTCACGAGCGTGAGATCATGACCTGAGATGAAGTCGGATGATTAACTGACTGAGCCACCCAGACATGCCCCATTTTGGTAACTTTTAAGTGATGGACTAACTTCACATATTGTAACTTGCAAGATTTCCACAGCCTGGGACTTCAACATACCCACTCCCAACTCTATGTCAGGAATTAGGTTGAAGGATGAGAGGAGAGTAGAAAAGTCAGAAGCAGTCTCTGCTATTTGCTCTGGGTTGCATGTCTTCCCTCCCATTACTCCTTAGTCCACTGTACCTGGCTTCAGACTGCACCAGACATCCTTAGCTAGAAAAGACCTTGCCAAGGCCCCAGTTGGAAGCCATGGGCTAGTCACCTTGATCCAGTTCTCAGTAAGCCCAGCTCCTGGCCCTCAGAGAAGCAGGGAAAGGTCACGTCATCCATTCCTGTCCCCAGGTGAGGCTACCCTTGAAAAATCCAGGTGAATCTTCTAATGTGCTGGGCTTAATCTTCTAATGTGCTGGGCTTGAGATTGGGGTCTCTCTAGGCATCCACAAGCAAAAGGCCCACCGAGTAGGAGGCCACTTGTTACTCACAGGACATGTCCAAGATCAGGCAACAATGGTTCCTGAGCTTTACATAACATGTTAGACTGATCTTGGCCTATTTTCTAGTTTTTTCAATCATTTTCTCACTCAGCCTTCCTCCCCTAACAAGGACGCACATTCCTTCCAGAGGTCTGGCCCCAGGGACAAGGTCTAAGTCCAAGTGATTTCTGGGACTAAGAATATGGAGAAGTGTCCACAGGGCTTGGTTTCCCTGAGCAACCCCGTTACTGCCATGGCCTCACTCCCTAGATGATGCCAGTGGTACCAGCTGGCTTCCCTTGGCCAGCCTTACTGCTAGGTACTGCTTATCCCCTAGGTCCAGGGCCAGGAACCGGGGGGGGGGGGGATGAGAAAAGCCCATATCCAGACCTTTCACCCTCAAACATTCCTTTGACTTGAGCCTTATCTGAAGGAGGCATTGCCAGTTGGCAATGGTTCCCAACCTGTGGTTTTCAGAAACACTGGTCTGATCAAATATACTCCTTCAGAGATTTTGTGTGCATCAGCTCACCCAGAACCCTGAAGAGATAACGGAGGAAGGAAACCTGGTCCGTGTAAAATCATCCAAGTTCTTCCTAACACATGTGTGCATCGACCTGTTTTACAGTACACTGCACAGCTGATATTCAGGACTGATAGTTATTGCTGGCCGTCAAAATAGTAAAACTCTTGAATTGGCAGGTAAGTAGCCCCAAGTCCATCCCTAGTGTCCTCCAGCCACTCCCCCCAGACCTGCTCCCTATCCAGTGTCTATCTGTACTGTCCAATAAGGTCGCCACTGACCACACGTGACTACTTACACTCTTAACTCATTCAAACTTCAGTTCCTTCACTGCACTGGCCACATTGTTCAATTACCACATGTGACTTTGCCACTGCCTACTATATTGGACAGTAGAGAGAGAGAACATTTCCATCACTGCAGAAATGTAATTCCCAGCACAACAAGCCTTGGGAACGTGTTCTAGGCTGGTGCGTGTTGTGACTGGCCATGACTGTGCTGTACCAATTGTTAACTTTTTGAAGTAGCATCTGAGTACAGCGGCATTCGAGTTTACCAGGACATATAGTATATGGCACACTCCTCAGAACTCAAAACCTAACACTCCCGGGCCTTGGAGCCCCAGTCCAACTCCCAGCCCAGCTGTAAAGCCAAGGGCAAGTGAATGTATTTATATGAGCATGTCCCTGTGCCACAACTGTCCCCTCTTCCTCTTATCTTCTCTGTGAACATAACTGAAAGGATTTTGCATCAGTGTATGTCACCGCTCACCCCTAAGTCAAGTTCAGGCAGGATGCCAAGAATGAGTCCATCACAATGTCTTTACAAAAAGTAAAATGATCTGCAATTTATCTCTAAATAAAAGGCCACACTCATTATAAACAATGAACTTTTTATAAAAAGACAAATGTACATATTTACATACACGTACATATGTGGTCACGCATGACTTAGTGGTTAGATGATGTTTCCAATTTTAAAAATCACACCAAGACGCTCACACTTCCCTCCCAGGGCCTGCTGAGGGCTGCTGGGGCCCACCTGAGAGGGCAGGTGGGCGCAGGGCAAGGCACTATATAAATAAATGCAAAGGCTGAGAGCTTGGGGGAAACATTAGTGTACACCTCTGATCAGAAACGTGGCAAGGTCCACAAGAAAAAGTGCCGTGTTTTTTCCCAAGCCCCTCAGCCCGAGCAGGGTGGAGCTCCTCTGAGGCTGAGGGAGCGCTGTCCCGCAGAGCCCCGTTTTCCTTCACATTTCACTGGCTTTGGAACAGTCCCCAGGGCTCAGCTGGGAAGGGAAGGGGTTCTTTGGGAATAGGATTCACTTAGTGCAATTGTCTCTTAGTGCAGAACCAGCCCTGGGGTTGGTGCTGTGCTTTTCTGAGGTCATTGGTCTATTCCCTCTGGCCACCTCTGTGACAGCAAGACCCTCTCCAGGCAGCTGGGCTTAGAGGGAAAAGCTGGAGGCTGACTCCTATCTGAGACCTCCACCTGACACATCAATCTCAGAACCCCATCTTCCCAGGAGGCAGGGCCAGGTTTATCTGGCCTGCCAGACCCCAAGAGGCTACTGTCCCAAGGAGGGAGGCCCCACCCCTGCTCAGCAATGGGGTCATACTTTGCCATGTCAAGGAGCCCACAGGAGTCCTGTTTCTTTGCATCACAGCTACTATGATGACAGGTCCTGCTTGCTTAGGGGAGTAAGAGGGTACTGGGGCCCAGCTATGGTGCACAAGGAATGGCCTGGATGGAGGGCAGCCTGACTGGGGGCAACAGGCTGTCCAGCCAGCTGGTGTCCATGTTCTTCAGATCTGAAGATATCAGCCCAATATACCCTAGAAAAAGTGAAGAAAGTTTTATGAGAATGGGGGTGGGGGGTGAGTATAGATGTGTTCTCCTCCCATCCCCTAGCCCTATCCCCATTGGCCCAGACAGAGCAGCCTCTCCTGTCCACCCACAGCAACACCCTCCCCACCTCATCTTTAAGCAAACTGAGTGCTTGGGAGCAACAGCCAACTCATAAGCTGTCTGTACCAAGAAGAGTTTTAAGAAAGGTACTCTGCCTCTGCTGCTCCCCGGCCCAGCCCTCCAGCCCTTTCGTACCCCCTGCAGGGTTCTCCATTCTCTAAGAAATCTTAAGGATCCAGGGACTTCTTACCCCCAGGGCGGTCAACCTCTGGCTCCTCCTTGCAGCTGAAATCTCCATACAGAGAGGTGGGCTGGGCCCCGGGTTCATTGAGCAGGTACCCCTTCCCATCCACGTTTGTCTGCTGCCACCCTGTCTGCTCCAAGAGCTGGGGAGAGAGAAGCAAGATGCCATAAGCTTACTTCCAGTGCAGACTCATTCTGTGGCCCTGCCTTCAGAGAGCCAGAACTTCCCTTCCAGGATAGACCCTGGGCCATTTTCACATCCTCAGATGGATGCAGATATGGAATGCAGGTAGGACAGGGGCCTGGGAGGTGAGGGTCTGCCCTGGACTCACGCTCCCACATCTACTCTCTGGCACAGAATCTCTAAAACTTCCCCTCTCAACTGGGTAAGTCAACATTCTCAACTGAGAATGTGGCTTAAAGCAATGGTTAGCAAAATGAGTCAAGAAAAGAGGTCTAGAAAAGCTATAGATAAAGAACTATGGCTATGTCTCAGGTGGTCTATGCTGATGAAACAGAGCCTGGGTACAACTACTGAAAAACTTTTTATATTTGCTTTTAAAAGTGAAGCAAGAAAAAAAAAAACAACTCTGTTTAAATAATTTGCTTTAAAAAAAAAGAAAAAGAAAAAAAAAACAGAAACATGACTACAGATGCCAAAGGCTGATTATTAAAATCTGATGTGCATTTCCCTAACTAACAGGGCAGCAGGCCTGGGGCATGCTGGGGGCGGGGGGGGGGGGGGGGGGGGCGGAGACACAGGCCAGGGACCCGGTGCTGAGGGCAGCTGACTCAGCGCTATCTGTGGTCCTACGGCCTGCTCCAGTACAGCCTGTCAAAAACCAGGCCTCCCTCCCATCCTCTTCCACAGTGTCCTTCCCACCAGCCAAGGAGGGCAATGGTCCCCAGCACTCCATGCGGCAGTTTTAGGACTATGCAGGCAGCCAGGTCATAGTAGCAGCTGCCTGCCCTCCAATTTGTGAGCTCTGTGTGGTTTTCTCTCTCCTTAGAAGCAGCCACTTCAAAAGAGTGCCCTGGGAGGAATGGGCCTTACCTTCATGATGTCCTCAGTTAATTTCCCTTCCTCGTCCTCATCTGTTGTGGCTGTGGATGGGGAAGAGCAGACAGGTTGGCTGGCAGTCAAGCAGACTTGCCCCTGTAGTTCCAGCACTGCCAGATCCCCCTGCCCCTTCACATGTCCCCACACACTGGCCTCCCAGCAGCCATCTGCCTGCCACAGAGATTCCAGAACAGGACACTGTCCTAGTGACTCAGCCTCCCAAGCCCTGAGGACACACCTCTTCCCACCCCCTTGCTTCCTTCCTCACCCTCAAAGACTGGGCTGCAGCAGAGCCAGGAAAACCAGCAATGTTAGACCAGAATGCAGCCCCTGGCCCCCTCTTCCCTCTTTTCTCCAGCACAGCACAGGCAACACAGTGCCAAGTGGAGTTCTGAGCATCTTCCTGCCCTCAGGACAACCTCCCCAGGACCCAAACAGTCAGGCAAGCAGGCCCCAGAAGCACAAACCTTCAGAGGTGGAGGGCATAGGCGACACCTGGAAGTTGTACAGGTCACTGGTGCTGTCTGGCACAATATCCACTGGGATGTGCCATTCAGGGAGAGTGCTACTAACAATACACGGTGACACTTCTGCAGGACAGCAGAAACCACAGGTTAGAACTGTGTGGTCTCTTAGTTTGCAAGATACCCAGCATCCCCAACCCTGCAGCCTGCTCCAACAGGCCGCGATCCACAAGCACAACGCACCCTAGACCCAAGAGAAGGAACCATCCCCATGACCTCTTTGGTCCCCTACCACACCAGGCCCACCTCACCTGGAGTAAGAGCCCGCTCAACCTCTAAGTCCTGCCCAATGTAGCCCTGAGCTGTGTAGCTGCTGTGGTCATCAGGCAGGGTGGAGCTGCTGAGTCCGTCAGAGAAGGTGTCAGGACTGGAGTCACCACAGGACTGCAACAGGAGAAGGAAGCTTAGCTCAAGCTTGCCATGGCCACTTCTTCCAGTGTCCACCCTGACTCCCAGGTGACCAAAGACTAGCAGCTTAGGACCACACTCACCTTCCTCTTGGTCTTGGTCTTAGCATCTCGGCTGGACTTGGACTTTCTCTCTGTAAGGCAGATAGGCTGTCAGTCTTGGTATAGGCACACCAGCCTCGAGTGCTCTTCTTCCTCCCTCCCACCCACTCTCCCTAAGAGGTTTCTGACCCACAGCCCTCAGATACCTTTCCTCTGGTTCTTGGTGAGGGGTGGGAGCATCCGGTACACCCGCACAGCTGAGCTGCCTTTGTTCCTGCTCTGGTCCTTCACTTCCTCAATGTCTGGCAGGGAGTTCATGGCACAGCGAAAGTTTGCCTTCCATGTTTTGGGATCTGGCTCCTTTTCCCCTGCTTTGTATCGGCCTAGTGGGCAGAAGAATGAAGAGGATTGTCAGGGCCATAGGTGGGGATCGTCAGCCGACCCCCGGCCTGGAAGGAGGAAGGAGAGAGTACCCCTAGGCTCTCATGCTGCCAGAGATCCAAACTGGCCAAAAAGGTGTTCCTGGGTGACCCTCTACTGGCCCTGGGGCCTCTCAAATGCCCAGGCTTGGCTCAAACACATACCACAGGCCTTCCTGAAGGACCCAGCCAGAAGCACTCTAGAGGACCCATATGTCCAAAAGTGCTATATTGGTCCTAGACCAGGCCCAGTCTCCCTGCTTGGGCTGTCAGTGGCCAGAGAGTAGGGACTAGGGTTTATGTGATATTTCCAAACACAGGAGTGGGCAAAGAGTAGGCATCAAAGAATAGTTACTGATAAGTATGCTGACTGATCTAAGATGGTCCAAGAGCCCTAACCCTCAAGGATAAAAGGAGGCTGCCAACCAGACAGGCCTTTGGTCAGGACCTTGGTAAACATCAAGAAAATGGAAGGCCTGGGTCTCTTTCAGTATCCAGGCTCACAACTACTTTTGCCAAGGAGAACTTTAATCCGGCCACAAACTCCATGAAACCACAGTTTCTAAGATACTGACTTCACAAGTTCCTATAAGAACTTGCTGAAATGATGAGCCTTTTCCCCAGAAATACAAGTCTGCCCCATGCTCACTCCCAAATTCTGTACACCATCTCAGGGAATTCAGAGACCCTAGTGAAGAGCTTCTGTGTTAAGAGAAGTGACTTCCCCCATGTCTCTCCCTGGCCCCAATCCCCAACCAGGGCTGAAGACCAGGGCACACACCTGTGTGAATGGCCCAGCTTCGAAACAGGCAGGCATCTTTGTTGATGTCCCAGCCATGCTTGGCAGCGTGCTTCCATGGAATCTGGAAGATCATCTCCTCCTGAACAGCACACATGCACACAAATATAGAAGGCTGTGTCAGCTCAGAGGCCATAGGCTTTTAGCATAAGTCTGCCCAGCCCCATCCCCCACCAGCCCCAGTATGGGAAAAGGCTGACTTCCCCTTTTCACCCTGACATCTGGTTTGGGTTGACCCATCCTGAGAATGGCTTAAACAGACTACTCTACCACTCTAGGTCTCTCAAAAGGGGCTCTGGATTCTGAAGAGCTATGGCAACATCAGCTTAGCAGAGATCTCCGTCTGCCTGTTACAGATGTGCTAGAACCCATACAGAACACCTTAGGATGCTCTCTGGCTTTTCAGCACCAACATGGAGGTGAGAACTCCATCCATTAGACAGGGGCTGCTTGGGACACCTGGGACCACTGGCTCCTGCCCAGGGGGTCTTGGCCATACACCTAAGGGAGCCCTGGGCCAGACTTAGATGCTAACTACGTGTGTGACCCTGGCCCTGTCACAGTACCTCTTGGTCCCTCACTGGTTTCTCTTCTGTGAAATGAGCAATCACAGTGACAAATATAAAGACTAAGTCTCACTGTTATCATCACTGGTGGTTAACAATATGGATTTTTGAGTCAGACTGCTCAGGTTCAAATCTTAGCTTTATCACTTTGTGTGTGATCTCATTATCTACCTCTCAGTGCCTCAGTTTTCTCATTTGCAAATAGAGATAGTAATAGTATCTACTTCACAGTGCTACCGTGAGGATTAAATTACACACTAAGTCGCATTCTTAGCATGGTGTCACACCTGCTTATGGAGAGTGTGCAATAAACATGAGCCATCATTATTACTATCATTACTACTAAGTCTGCAGAGTCTGTGTTGCTCTTTGTGCACCAGCATGAGGTCTTCTGGGCCTGGGCAAATGGTACAATATTAATTCTTGTGTCCCTGGCTGAACCAGCCATCTTCTTGCCAGCAGTACCCACTTCTCTGTTTCCTGTCTGTCTGACTGGAACCCTGCAGAATGTGGAGTGTTTACAGGGGTCTCTCGCAGAAGAGACCAGATGGCTCTGCAGATGCTGGGAGAATGTTGCTTCTGAAAACCATCAGTGCCCTCATGTGGGTGTCATGTCCATATCAAAGAAGGGAGGAAGGCAGAAGTTGGACAAGTGGGCAAGTGGGGCTCAAGGCTGAGCCTTGCATACTCCCTGCATGTGGGACCTACTGGGAAACATATGCCTCCTCCCCATCACTTCCCTTTTTAAGGTGCATCTGAAGCTTTGGTCCCCCCAAGAACGTGTGTTAAAACGGTAGCAGAAAAACCCAAAAAGTTTCACTCACTTTATTAATCCAGATCAGCCCTGGGATTTGGTTGGAATTAATCTGCATCTCCAGCCAGGGTCTCATGCGCATCCGAGTGATGGGCATGTTGGCTGTAAAGAGAAAACAGAGGCTCCTGTTTGGAGTCTGTTGAGCAGCCCCAAGGCACTACCCTGCCCAGACCTTTCCACCCCCACGTTGGTCAGTTACTTTCCCCAGCCTTTAGCCAAGTACCAGGTACTACAATCATGGGGGAGGGAGCTTTCACTGGAATAAAACTGCCCTCCAAATATTTTCAGCGTCTTGGACAAAAACATTTCAGCCTCTTCCCTCACATTCCTCTAAACACTCTTGGGAGAAGACAGGGCATACAAGTGATAGTTTCAGGATTTATGTGCAGGAAAAACAGACAAAATATAAAGATATCTTAATGCTCAAATTCAAATCCTTTGGGAAGAGAGAGGCTTCTTTTGGTTGATGCCAAGAAATTTCCCTACTAGAGTTGCTGCCACTAGCTGTGTACCTTCCCTAATGGCAAGCAGTCATCCTGCACTCTAACCCCGCCTCCCCTCCACCCCCCCATCTATTCTACTCGCTCCCAGACGGCCACTATGCAGAGGCCAGGAAGCCTCCGCCCCTCCCATCTCCCCTCATCCGCGAACATGCCGAAGGAACACCTGTGGCGCCTCTTTCCCCTAGCCCCAGCAGGTCTGCCAGCCATCCAGGGCATCAAGCCCCAGCCCCCCAACACCTGCACATACAGTCTAAAATCTGAGGCCCGGCTGCGGACCTGGAACCGCCGAAAGCCCGCGCGAGGAACACGGGGCGCCCACGCGCGGACGCACACTCGAGTCCCCGGCAGCGCTCGTGGATGCGCGCGACAAACCTACCGAGCCACCCAGAAGCCCCGGCTGCTCCGCGCACACAGATCTGCGACAGCGGCCGGGCGCCGGCAACCTCGGCTCGTGGGCGGTCCACGCCGCGGCCCGCCCTCCCCGCGCGGCCGCTCGCCGCTCCTCCAGCGCCCTCCCGAGCCCGCGCGGAGGCCAGGCAACGCCGCGCGCCCGCGACTCAACCCGCAGGGGTTATCAGCCCCCACTTCCTGGAGCACCGCGCGCCTTTGTTCGACGCCACCGGTCACCCCCCCCGCAGTGAAGGCGGGCTCACCTCTGCAGCAGGCGCGATCCAGCAGCGGCGCCCGAAGGTCCCGGCGCGGCTGGGGCAGCTGTGTCGGCGCGAGGAGCGCAATTCCGGAGGGGAGAGGCGGGAAGGCAGAGGATGCCCGGGTCGAGGGGCCGTTGGGCTCGGCTGGCTTTGGCTTGGCACTGCTCCCACTGGCCTCTGCTCTGCCGGACTTGTACGCACGTCCTGCCTCGACGAAGGAGTGGCGCGCTCTGCCGGGGCAGCGGCGCCGGCGAGAAATCTAAACACTTAGCGGGATTCCCCCAACCCAGGCCCGGCCCCGCCTCCTAAAGAGCCGCGAGGGCGCCTATTGGCCAGCGCCGCCCCATCATTTCGGGGAAATCAGGCTGTTGTAGAGCTAGCGGCGAAGGGGAAGTACAGGGCGGCTGCTCCTCCCCACCCCCTCCGGCCCGGCGCCGCCGCCCTGGGGCGACCGCGGGCCCGCCCCGTCCGCTCCCACTCCACCCCCACCCCACCCCGAGTTCGCCCAGGAGAAAACTGTCCAGGAAAACTGAACGCCCCCGGCCCACAGTTACTCCCCTCACTCCGCATTCTTCCAGACTGCTCGCTCCTGTGGCCATCTAACCCTCTCCCGGGGTTGGGGACGTCTGTCTTTTGACCGCAGGTGAGGAGGTCACCCGGGCACCTGCCGTCCTCTTTAGAGTGGACATACAGGGATTGAATACCCCATAAACTAGCCTGGTTCCTCATGCCTGCTAATGAAGGAAGGATTTGGCCCTCATACTACGCCTTCTTGAGGGGTGACCCACGTCCTGGTCACTCACCTGCCTCGGGGAAGTAAGGGAAAGCCTACTCTGCCTGGGGTGCTGCCTGGGGGCACCGAAGGAGAGGAAATCCCCACTGGGCTGCTGTTGGCACAGCTGGGAACCTCAGTCTCCTCAACTAGAAAATAACAGAAACCCTGTTTTGCTGGCTTACAGTGACAGAGAAATGATGTCCGCAAAGCACCATGTCCCACTTGGACAGCAGATGCTTGCGGGGTCCCTACCCAGAGCCTAACTGCTGCAGAGAGGCACCTCTCCCTCTTCTGGGGCTATATCCTTGGGACTGCCCTACAGCTGCCGTTACGGGAAGGGAGAAGGGTTTCAGAGAAACTCGGACTGCTGATATGGAGAAGGGCTTAGGTAGCCTTGTTCTAGCACTGCTGCCTTCCGCCACCTCCTCAGCCTCACATGGCCCTTACATGGGAGCTCCTTAGTAGTAGCACTGATGTTGTCTTCTCTTGGCCTAGGGAGGTTCTGGGCAGCATGGCGGGGGGGTGGGGGGACAGGGGGGAGGGCGATGTAGGGGACAGTGCTTAGGGATGGCCAAGGCCATGTATTTGGCCAAAGAGTTGGGGACCCCAGGTCCCACTCCCTTGGGAAGGGCAGCTCTCTTAACTCGTGTGCTTTCAAGTAGACCTTGCCCCACTTGTACTCTTAGAGGCTGAGCTGAGTGTTCCATCCAGAACTCTGGCCCTGCAGGTTCCTTCCTTCACCTCCCCAAAGCTGCTGACTCAGAAGTAAATTGCTTCTCCCAGCAGGGGCTGGTTGTGTCACTCTCACCCAGCTCTCCCTCTACAGCAGCACCCAGTTGCAGTGGCGCAGGCTATAAATAGAGACATTGTTGGAGCATTGCACCCATCTATCACTCTATTGCCTCCCTCCTACAGAGGATGGATGGGTTAATCCAATTCTGGTGCACCAGAATCTCATATTGGGACCAACATCAAGTGTGGTTCTCAAGAGACCAATGAGAATGGGTCAGAGCCATCTCCCAGATAGTGGTGGGTGCAGCAGCTGGGAGAAGCAAAGAGACAGGAGGAACTCTGAAGAATGAGCCTAGTTGGGTATTAAGCAAAGTGGAAAAATGGAAGGTGCTGAAGCTGATGAAGGGGAGGAGAAAGGTTGGGATGCTCTAAGTGACAGGTGGAGTGGGAACCCACTACAGAGACCTGAGCAAGAAGAGCAGAAAGCAAGTGGCTCCTGAGTTGTGAAGTCTGTTCCCTGTGCAGTAAATGGATGCTTGTCTTTTTTTAAAATTTTTTTAATGTTTTATTTATTTCTAGGAAAGAGAGAGAGAGAGAGACAGCATGAGCAGGGGAGGGTTAGAGAGAGAGGGAGTGACAGACTCTGAAACAGGCTCCAAGCTCTGAGCTGGCAGTCCGCACAGAGCCCGACGCGGGGCTCGAACCCACGAACCATGAGATCATGACCTAAGCGAAAGTCGGACACTTAACCGACTAAGCCACCCAGGCGCCCCTATGGATGTTTGTCTTGTCCCTAAGAACCTGATATGATCACTGGAAAATTCAAAATGAGATCAGGGAAAGGAGGTTTATATCTCATGTCATCTCCGAAATTGACCAAAATGACCCTTTTGAAGGCATTGGGAGACTGAAAAAGGTGCTTTAAAACAAGAATTTTCTTTTAATTCACAGATAATCATCTGTATGTGGATCTGTATCTTTCCATGTCATGAAATGTACTTCTGCAATATAATTTGTAGTGTGTATATGTTATTTCCTAATAAGGATAAATAAAAACCTATCCATTAATCTCCTAATAGAGGACATTTAGGTTATTTCCGTATTTTCCTTTTAACTTTTTAAAACTTATTTATTTTGAGGGAGAGAGAGAGAGAGAACCCCAAGTATGTTCAGCGTGAAGCCTAATACGGGGCTCAAACTCACGAACCATGAAATCATGACCTGAGCCAAAATCAAGAGTTAGATACTCGACCGAGTCACACAGATGCCCCTCACTATTTTCCTAATACAACACTGTGTAGCTAAAACTCTGCTCATATCAATAATTTTTGCTTAGAAGAAATTCCCCAATGTTAAATTTTACTGATGAAACTGTAATTTACATCTTTGAAGGGGCCTTTGACTTTTTTTTTTTTTACTTTTAAGTCTAGGGATTCTTATTTTATCTTATTTTTAAAAAATTTTTAATGTTTATTTATTTTTGAGATAGAGTGTGAGCTGGGGAAGGGGCAGAGAGAGGGAAACAGAATGTGAAGCAGGCTCCAGGCTCTGAGCTGTCAGCACAGAGCCAAAGGCGGCACTCGAACTCACAAGCCATGACCTGAGCCGAAGTCAGACACTGAACCGACTGAGCCACCCAGGCACCCCTCTTATATTATCTTGAAGCCTGTAAGAATCTGCTTATCATGATTGGGGGTGCTATACTACAAATGAGTTAAGTAAACCTAGACCAGTTAAGCACCCCAAATTTTTGTTGTAACTGCTCTTTGAGACCCATTCTAAAATGTATCACACATTCCCTATGATGCTAAGCCAAACAGAGCCTTCCCTAGGTTTTTCTTAGTAATTCAGAGCCAGCTCTTTTTTCCTCTCTGACTCAAAATATGCATCTTCTGTCATTCCAGCCATCCGCTCTAGGCAGGTAACCTCCAAACACAACCTTCTGGACACTCCACTACAACCCAGTCCACCAAAGATGAACACATACACAAGCAGAATTCTTGGGTCTCCCATTTCTACACTGCCCCCAGCAGCTTTCTCTCTTCTTGATTCCAGCTCCTTCCCAGGTGAACTCTTTCCTATCTTCCTCCCCTCTTTGCCTCACCTGGTCCTCTGGGTCTTCCTTCCCTGCATGTTCATGTTTTCACATGCCAGGACCATACCACTGTTACCACAGCTTCCCCTTTGTCCACCCTTCCTGTCAGGCCTGCCGCTCTATTCGCCTCTGCACTACCATGATCTACCTAATTCTGTGGTTCTCCCAACTTTCACGTCCACCAGGAGCTTCTGAGTTTGCCCAGACTCTTCAGCCCAACATTCGAGTCGCTGCTCACTCTGGTCCCAGGGGTCCTATTCCAGCCTTACCTCCAAGAGTTCTCCTAGCCATGGCAGTAACAAGAGGGCAGTGGAAAAAATATAGGATTTGGGTCTGAAAGCCTAGGTTCCTTTGCTTTTGCCACTTGTTGTGTGACCCTAGGCAAGGTACCATCCCTCTCTGGGGCTCAGTTTTCTTGTCTGTAAAAAAGAGGTACTCTGAGGCACCTGGGTAGCTCAGTCCGTTAAGGGACTGACTATCGATTTCAGCTTAGGTCATGATCGTATGGTTCGTGGGATAGAACCCCTCATCGGGCTCCTTACTGACAGCACAGAGCCTGCTTAGGATTCTCGTCCTCGCTCTCTGCCCCTCCCATACTCAAGGACACTCTCTCTCAAAAATAAACCTGTAAACTTAAAAAACAAAAATGAGACACTCTACCTCTAATTATTATGAAGATGAAATCAGATACACTATGAAACTCTCTAATTTGTAAAAGATTAATCAAATGACATGCATTAACAATAATGCATGAACTTTTCACTGCATTTTTATTCTGTAGTTTTCCCCTCATGTCTCTCCTCCTTCCATTTGCTCTTCATCTCTGTCTTCCTCTGATAATTGACAACACTCTCTCCTCCCTCCTCCATCTCAGCTCCCCCCCTTCCCCTCCCTACCCAACACACTTCGGTGTCAGTCTCCATTTCAAGGCTCAGAGCAAATATATGGTCCTCTATGAAGTACCACTGAATCTGGCAAACCAAAGTCCTTCCCCTCCTCAGAATCCCCTGGCCCTTAACTTTTATATTGCATTTCTGCACTTACCACCTTGAGGAAATAAAGTCTGCATTTTTCTGCAAGGGACTTGAGCAGGTTCTGCACATGGGCAGGTGGTGGTAAGCTGGGTAGGTTAACTCTGGTCTCACTCACAGAATGCCTCCATCTATACCATGACTTAATAAGGGTAAACTTGTTCCTGTTAGGCCCTGGAGTTTTTAGGCTGGCAGGGGCCTCCTTTGATGTGATCTCTGCAACAGCAATGGAGGCGGCAAGATTACCCCTGTAAGAGCCTCTTCCCCATGACCAGTACTGTCCCTAGCCCCCTCCCTTAGGCTCTCAGAAACACAATGTTCACCCCTTGGGGCAGGGGGCAGGGGGTTGTTCCAGTTAGTTCTGAAGCATAGGACCCAGACAGGCTTCAACCAGGTTTTTGAGAGTAGGGGAGTCCTGGGCTCCAGTGGGGCACACTACCCAGAGAAAGCCACAGTCCCCAAAGCAGATGAGCCTCAAGCATGCCTTCTATTCTAACCTTCCAGATCCAAAGGGAGGCCTCTCCGAGAGGCTTAGAATCTCTTTCAGCCATCACCTCTATTTCCACCGCAAACCTGGGAGGCAGGCAGTCCTAAACTGTGAAGTACAGGGCACAAATCAGGCATAAAATCGTGAGAAAGCATCCAAAAGCTTGTAGAATCCAGCCCGAAAGAAGCCTAGTTGGAAAAAAGAAAGTCATTTCTTAATTCATTCAACAAATATGAATTTGCCCTCCTGCTCTTGGTCAACTCCGGGTTTGGCTCAAGACTAGCCCCTCCCCTCTCACGGATCTGGCAAAAAGGCTGCATGACACAGCAGAATAAGCGTTGTGCTCTTAAAAAATCCTAAGTACTGAGTGGGAGGCTGCAGCTGGCTGCAGCTAGGGGGTCCTGCGATGGAAGAGTGGGCCAGGAATCGCTCCAGCGCTGTGGACTGTTCCGGAACCTCGGAGGAGGAGCGGGTGTCAGTGTGGGCTGCCGCTGATGCCCTGTGCAGTTTCATTTCTTATAAACACTGGGTTGGGAGGAAAGAGGCCTCAGCTCCCCATCCGCCCCCGTGGGGCCCGGGACAGGGCCGGGGGTGGGGAGGGTGCTGTAAGGCCAGGCCTGGAGGCCACGTCCCACAGTGACTCTGCATGGGAACAGCAACCTCCCCGCCCCCCACACGAACCGTCCCACAGTACCGCGTGCGCCCACTGCCGTTCGCCTAGACTGCCCCTGGAGGGATTGTAGGCTTTTCTGGGGGCATCAGAATCCCCATTTCGCCCTGGGGAATCCGAGTCCTGATCTGGAGCCCCTGGACTCTAGGTGACCTGCGCGCGCGTGTGTGTGCGTGTGTAGGAGAGAGGGTACAACTTCCACATTCCTGCTCGGCCCGGCTGGGGGTGAGTCGGGGTAAGCGGCTGGCTCCAGGCTGACCGGCTTCCTGGAAAGGGAGGGAGGGCGGAGAAAAGCAAAGCCTCCCAGCCGTGCCGCCCTAGTGGCTGCCTGGGACCGCCCCACCCCCTCCCCAGCTGGCTGCCCTGCCCGTGCCAGGCGGCTCACCTGCCGCAGCCCAGGGCACTTCCTTCTCCTCCCTTGCCAGCCTCCAGCTGCGGGCTAAGGGTTTTCAGCCAGCTCCGCAGCTCCAGGCTGTGTGAGCTCGGGCAAGCTGCTGAACTGCTCTGTGTCCATTATCACTCCCTCTCCTGCCAGGAGATGAAGCCAGCAACACTCCGGGTGCAGAGCTCTTTGTAAATGCCTCTGCCCTTCCGTCTCGCCGCCCCCAACCCGTGGGCGAGTACACAGTAGGCGCACAGAAATGGCGCCCACCTCAATGCTGCTGCAGGAGAAGGCCGCGTTGCGCACCCATGCCGGTGCACCCCGGGGTCCGCTGCAGCCCCAGCGACCCCAGTTGGGACTCGAAGTTTTCCAGTGGGAGGCGTAGGTGTGCTTCGCAGCGCGGCAGAAGCTGCCTGCTGGGCTTTGCGGGTGGGGGAGGGGCCGGCCTGACCGCCCAATTGGGATCGGCCCACCCGCGCGGGCCCCAGCCCCCACGCAGGGTTCTGCGGGACTGCGCCAGAGGGGGCGGGGCCTGGGTTTCGGTTTCTTGCAAACGCGGTGGCCAGAGGGAAACCGAGGAGTTTCCGGGAACCGCACCGGGAACGCTGAGGTTCGCGCGGCGGCGGGGGGCGGGGGACGGGCGTCCTTCCAGTGTCGCGGGCCAGTTGCCCTCTGGAAGTTCCAAGAGGAGCTGGGGAAAACCGACCCCGGAAAAGCCCTACCTGAATGCACCTGCCCCAGCCCCCACCCGGGTGGTGTTCCCACAGAAGGGGTGGGGCGGGTGGGTGTGAGGAGCTTGTACACAGGCAGGTGGAGTCTGAGGCCCCCTCAAATACGGCTGAGCTCCCCAAGTGTATCACTCATTGTATTATCACGTCTCGTTTTATTGTCATCATAGCTTTTATCATTGCTGATATTATGCCCTTTGTGGCGTTTATTTATTGGAGGACTTTTCCTATATGACTTGGAGCCCTTAGAGGGTGCAGCCCTGCCTGCATAATGCAACTTGCTAGGTCTCCAAGGTCTAGAACAAGGTTAAGCACAAGGAGCTTCTCCGTGCTTATTGGGTGAGTGAAGAGATGGAGTGAGAGGCACTTAGGGCGGGCCTGTAGCGGTCTGGCCTGCTCCCAGGGGACCTCAGGGCCCACCTCTCATGGCTCCCTACCCCTGTCAGGTCCTGCTGATGTCCTCAGGTAAAGGAGATCTCATTCTGTAGGAGAGGCCTAAGCCCCTCTTGTGGGTGCAAGTCCCCTGTAGCTGCCTGAGAACTGCCCTCCAGATGGGGTGGCTGGGCAGTGAGCAGACTGTAGTCATCACAGAGGAATGCTGTCTGTGAGGGTCGGCCACTTCCTTCCCTCTGTAGGGCTTGCAGGGATGCTAGGGATGATTGTGGGTTGGGCCTGGATCTGAGCCAGGAAGGATGGTAAGACAGAGTCCAGGACCTTCCCTGGCCTCTTCAGACCAAAGCAATGCCTGGAGTCCAGGTGGGTAGTGTCACCTAAATTCTTGCTTTTGAGACCTCGAGTCTGTGATGGGGTCTCCTTCCCTGTAGCCTGGAGACCATGACTCCTAGAAAGACAAAAAGTGGAACTCCTCTCTCAGTCCAGAAGAGCTGGGGGTGGGGCAGGTAACACAGGGCCACTTGGAAGCAGTGAGCTAG
This sequence comes from Proteles cristata cristata, assembly GCA_017311185.1. Taxonomy (NCBI): domain Eukaryota; kingdom Metazoa; phylum Chordata; class Mammalia; order Carnivora; family Hyaenidae; genus Proteles; species Proteles cristata. The sequence goes on from JAESUZ010004208.1 coordinate 1,728,932, forward strand.
CCAGTAGAGGGACAGGCAGATAGACCCTCTAGCATTCCTTGCCCAGGCCAGCGCTAACTTCTTCTGGCCCAGGCTAAGGATCAGGGTGGCTGGCCTGGGAGAGAGCCAGGGAAACTCCAAATGCTGCAACAGTGAAGCCTGTGCTCTGAGCACGGCCCCTGGTGACCATCATGACTCATCCTGGGAATCCCAACTCCAGGGGCTGCCCTGGGAATAAAGCTCAGGACGGAGAGGGGGTGCCCCTAAGGGGCCTGGCAACCATGGCAGCAGTTTAGTGAAGCCCCATACCAATAGGTTACTGTCCTCTCTTTCTGTTGCCCAAGGCCGGACCAGGTGCTAGTCTTCTGCCTAGTCCAAATAGTGTCCTTAAGGCATGGAGCCAAACCCTCATCCTCACTAATAAATTTGACATAAGAGGACCTGGTTTTCAGGGTGTCTGTGTTGGACTCCATTTGAGGTCACATTTCAGAAACAGCAGGTGTAGTGCAAGCTCTAAGATAACAGGAATATGTCTCTTTGGTTTGGACTCAGCACGTGCTGAGAGGTAAGGAAAGCAGGGCGTGAGGCAAGAGAACAGGGTGGCCCAGTGGGTGCTCTGTCCTGTTCCTCCCAGTAGCCCCAGGATCCAGCCTTGGCTGAGCACAGCAGGTGCCCTGTGAACCATTGTGGCGTGGATGGAGATGGATGGGCAATGGGTGCATGCATGGATGATGTATTCGGATTGTCTCAGCAGTGTGCAAACTTTGCGTGAGATGGTCTTGGCAATGAGACAGTTTCTGCAGAAAGTCTTAGATGCCCCAAAGGGAGGAAGGAGGGAGGGATGTGGCTTCCCTGAACAGCACTGTGGTCAATTCTGTCTGATTCTGTCCTTCCAAGGAGACCTCTGCTCCCCATCGCCTTGTTGACCTGTGCCTTCTAAGCCCTGCAGAGAGATTGGGAGTCCAGTGACAAGGGCCAACCCGCCACAGAACAAGGGGAAGGAGCCCTTTGCTCTCTTAGAATGTAAGTCCACAAAGGACCTCAACTTAGATAGGACCTCAACCAGGTGTGATAGTTCCAGTGCTTTCTCTGAATATGTCCTCAGGAAGGCATGTGTTGACTGACCAGCTGACTGGCAGGAGGAATGAGGAGTCAGCAGAGACCCACCTACCTGCTTGGACCAGGAGAAAGCATGACTGTCTGCTCTCCAGTTTGGCCCATGACAAACCACAGTGAGTGTGTCACTGTGTCAGATAGCCAACATGAAATGTTGCTGCGTCCATACTCAGGCAAAATGGATGAACATGTGCTGCGAAAAGGAGCTTTCTATATCCCGGGAAACAAAAGCCATTCTCCCTTCCTGGAGCATCCTTAGGAATATTGGAGGTGGCTTTCCACAGGGGCTCAAGGGCACATGTATTACTTTGCTTTTGGTGGAGCAGTACCTCCAGAAGGCTGAAGACTTGAGGGCTGGGATGTTGCACAGCCCTGTGCCTGTGCAGACCTTCTAAATCCTTCTAGGGGATTTAGAAGTGAGCAGCTGTGGTCCCCACCACTACCCTGAACATTCTCCTAGGGCAGAGGATACAAGTATTATACTCAGAGCCACCTCCCTGGCACCCAGCCCACTCTTCACAAACAGTAGGTACTTAGTACGTACACTGCCGATTGCAGAATGACAGATGTGTGTGATACCTGGAGCATTAGACAAGGGAGCAGAGATGCTGCAGTATTGAGACAGGAGCTATTGATCTCAGCAGGGTCCACAGATGGCTACTCTGAAGAGGTGGAATTCATTAGGGCCTTGAAGGATGAGTCACAGTTTAATATGCCAGCCATGGGAGAGGGCATTTGCGGATAAGGGAACAGCCCAAGGAAAAGCTTGGAGGCTCACAGGTGCAGGACAAATTCTGCTTGCAGTATGGCTTTCTGTGGCTGCCTCAAGAGCTGAGGCTGGACCAGCCAGCGGGGGCCATACCGCAAAGAAGTTCAAATGTTGTACTCAGTAGTCTGGCCTTTATCCTGGCAGACAGGGGCTCCTCAGGGAAGGACCTTAGGCTCCTCTCCTTCTAGAGAACCAGGATCTGTCATCAGATGTTTGTTAAAGTAAATTCTAGGGCAGGCCCTGTGAGGGTAGCTTAGAGTGACCTATGCTTTAGAAAACTCCCCATGACTGCCATGAAGGACGAAGCATGGGGCATACCAGGGTGGGACTAAGATGAGGCAAGTAGTGTCCTAGGCCGGGGCTCCTGGGTGGCTTAGTCGGTTAAGCGTCCGACTTTCGCTTAGGTCATGATCTCGCAGTTCGTGGGTTTGAGCCCCGCGTCGGGCTCTGTGCTGACTGCCAGCTCAGAGCCTGGAGCCTGTTTCGGAGTCTGTGACTCCTTCTCTCTCTGACCCTCTCCTGCTCACGCTGTCTCTCTCTCTCTCTCTCTCTGTCTCTCCTATAAATAAAACATTAAAAAAAATTTTTTTAAATAGTGTCCTAGGCCACAGATCATAAGGAGGTGGTCATTCTCAGGGGTCACCCCTATACTTCCATGACCTTGAGAGGAAGTGCCTCCTTAAGTTTGGCACTCCAGGCACCAACTTGCTTCATCCTGGCTTGGGACCCTGCAGTGTATACTGGAGGCAGGGCAGTGGACAAGAGGCAGCTCCTTTGATCTAGGCAGATTAGGGCTATGGCCACAGGGACTGAGAGAAGTGGACCTCCTTGAGATCAGGATCAGAGGACAGGATTTGGAGATGGCCAGGATGTGGAATGAGTTGAAGCAGGACCCTTCCCATTCTGGGAAAAGTGTAAAGAGGCCCCTGACTCTGTTAACACAGTTTGTATGCCTGCACCTGGGGCCAACGCCAGACTCTAGACCTTGGCTTCATCTAGGTTATGAGTCTGGGGGGCTGAGGGAATTGAGCTAAAAGAGAGTAGGGCAGGGGGTTAAATAGGCCATAGCGTGTCCAGGTCAGGTTGTCCAGGTCACCGGTGACCATATCTAGAACCTGAAACAATACACCAAGACTCCTGGGCCCTGCCCTTTGGACACTGGGTGTGTGGGCATAACAGGCAGGGAAGGCTGGATAAGGGTGCCTCCACTGCTGGATGGGGTGTATCTATCACACCATCATTCTCCTGCTGTCCAGCAGGGCCAGAGTCCAGCCTGAGGCCCACTTATGTTCCCAGGGTTTAGTGGTTGGCCTACCCCAGCTCCATCCTTTGGAAGCTCTGACCCTTTGGCAGCAGCGCCCCCTGCTGGCTAACAGAGACTCTCCCTACCCCTCTTTTTTGGGAAAGGAGGTGTAAGGGTCTAGGAGAGGAAGAAAGGTGCACAGTCAGTGCAGGTTTAAAGGGCAGGAGCAGGAATTGAGGGTGGACTTTGGATAAGGCAGATAGGCAGGTGCCCCCTGGTAAACAAAGCACCTGCTTCCTGGTCAGTAGCCTTTGAGCAGGTGCCATAGAGCAGGGACCCAAGATGGCATTTTCAAAGATGACTGCTGAGAGAGACCAGAGAACAAGGACTCTGTCATCTATCCAGCCTGCTGCCATACACTGGCATCATAGCCTAGGAAGGCCCATGCCCTATACTGAGCATGCATCTACCCGGGTGGGCCCTGGCAGGCTCTCAGATTCCCCCAGAGCAAACCTCTTGTGTGTGCCCCACTGAGGATGTAGCCTGGAACTGAGGGCCAAGGGATAGGCTGTGAGGAGGCAGTGCCCTGGACACTCTAGAAAGAGAAAGAGTTATCCCAAGACAGAATTCCTGCCTCAACTATCTGATCCAGGCTGGAATGAAGGTGGTGATGCATCAGCAGAACAAAATCGGAGAGAGCCCTTGAGCGGCTCTATGGCTCCTCTGATTCATTCTCCTCTAGACTCACTCCCTCCTGAGCTCCAGGCCAGGGTCTCAGGACGTAGGGACCAAGTTGGAGTTCTGGGTGAGGTGTCCAGTAGACAGAGGAGTGACAGGGCCTCGTGCTGCCCCTGAGCCACGAAGTCCACAGACAGGGCCACACCCTGGCAGCCACTTCCCAGAAGTTCCTGCCACACACACACACACACACACACACACACAGAGGGTAACTTTCACCAGTGAGCCCTTCCCACTGGTGTTACTGGCATCTGGAGTCTCCACCTCAGATAAGAAGCTTAATTGGAATTTGTTTACTCTTGGTTACATAGAAGGCTGGGGCCTCACCTGATGCCTGGGAGCCCAGGCACAGTTCTTGACCCCAGGGAATCTTCCCTCTCAGGCCAAGGCCATGTGAATGGCTGCTGTTCTCTTAGGATTCACAGAGGGCCTCGTGCTCAAGAACACAGCTCCTCACCATGCTCCAGGAACGGCCTTGGTTGCCATCTTGATTCACCAGAACAGTGTAAGCTCTTCACAGAGACTCCTCAGACACTCATCTACCAGGTCCTCAGGGAGCACTGAGGCCAGTGGGAGAGTCCATGAAGAGAAGAAACTGGTGGCACTGTGTGTTAAAACTACCGACGTACTCTAGGTGCCATGCTCAGCCAACAGGCCTGGTGCCACATGGCCTGAGAGAAGGTGGGCGCAAAGGGCTGTCACTCATGGGAGGGCTGACCCACCAGCCTGAGGATTATGGAATGGGAAAATCAAGTTGCAGATGCTAGAAGTATAGGAGCAGAGTAACAGCAGAGGAAGTCAACGCGTCTAATTTCTTTGAGAAGCAGGTCTTGTGAAGGCCTTTGGGCTGGGCCAGCCGCTGCACCATTGCCCTGTGAGCATTCTTTGTGGGCCTAACAGCCCCAGCAACCAAGGGAAGGCTGCCCTTGGGCAGGAGCCCTTGCAAGAGCCAGGAACACAGTGACTGTTTCTCAAAGCGCCCGAAACACTTTGAGAGGAATTGATCTTTTAGGCTTGTGTGCGAACTTTCTCTTGTCATTTCCCTGCATGTTATCTTTTCTCTCTCTTCCACCCCAGAGACGCTTTCTGACCATTGGTGCCATGGGGATGGATTACTTGACAAATTCAGATAGGCAACATTGACAGTATGGCCAGGTGCCGGGTAGAGAGGTAGATGCTTTGGTGCAGACAGTCATCAAGAATTTATTGAACCTATAGGATGTGCCAGGCATGGGTCTAGGCACTAGGGATATAGAAGCGAACGAGACGAAGTTCCTGCTGTCATGAAACCCCCTTTCTAGTAGTGGCAGGCGATAAACAATGGGGAGAGTATCGTACGGTGATAACTCTTCTGCAGAGCAATAAAAAGCATGGTGTCAGACAGGATGGAGGTAGCCACTTAAGATTTGGTGTTCACATTTTAGATTTGGTGCAGGAAGAGAGAATAACTAGTGTAAAGGTCTCAGAACAAGAACAAAGTGTGTTTGAGGGAGAAGATCACTGTGGCTGCAGGATGGTGGATAAGGAGGACAATGCTAGAAGATGGGAACAGGAAGATCAACAGGGGTCAGATGAGGTGGGGTATTTGGAGCCCCCTGTCAGAGGCTTGGGCTTGATGTGAAGGAAATGGAGGGCCTTTGAACAATGTGCTACGTGGAGGTGAAAAGATCCAGTGCGCATTTTTAAATGTTCCCTGGCTCCTGTTTGCAGACTGGACTGTAGTCTAGTCTAAGTGTTTGTGCAAGTGCGGAAGCCAGAAGACCGTGGGGCAGGACAGGGTGGGAGGCTGGTCCAGGAGAGAGATGAAGCAGGGTGGTGGTGCTATCAGTGGAAAGAACAGGGAATGGAACCAGCGAGAGTTTGGAGGGAAAGCCAAACCGAAATGAAAGAAATGTGGTAGCTGCAGAATGGGAGAAAATATTTGCAAATCATGTGCTAATCATATATCCAAAAATGAACTTGTGTATTGAATAGAGTAGTCAAGACTTATCTGTAGTTTTGCCTTGTGTTTTCAGTCACCTGTGGTCAAGTGTGGTCCAGAAGCAGATAATCCTCCTTCTTATGTATCGTCAGAAAGTCAATGGTAGTTTGCAGTTATGTTACAATACCTCTATCATTCACCTCACTTTATCTTACCACGTAGGCATTTTTATCATCTCATATCATCACAAAAAGAAAAATGGTGTGAGTACAGTACAATAAGATATTTTGAGAGAGACCATGTTCACATTACAGTATACTACTAGTGTTCTATTTTATTATTGTTGTCAATCTCTTTCTGTGCCTAATTTATAAATTAAATCTCATCATAGGTATGTGTTTATAAGAAAAAACTTATATGAGGTGTGGTACCATCCACAATTTCAAGCACCCATGTGGGGTCTTGAAATGTATCCCCTGCAGAAAAGGGGACTTCTGTATATAAAAAATGCTTACACCTCAATAATAAGAAGACAACACATTTTTTTAAATGGCCAGAAGGTTTGAATGGACATTTCACCAAGGAAAATACAGATGGAAAATTAGCACATGAAAGATGCTCAACATCATTAGTTATTAAACACATGCAAAGTAAACCACCATGAAATACCACAGCACAGGGACACCTGGGTGCCTCAGTTGGTTAAGCGTCCAATTTCAGCTCAGGTCATGATCTCATGGTTGGTGGGTTCCAGCTCCACGTCGGGCTCTGTGCTGACAGCTAGCTCAGAGCCTGGAGCCTGCTTTGGATTCTGTGTCTCCCTCTCTCTCTGACCCTACCCTGCTCACGCTGTCTCTATCTATCTCTCTCAAAAATAAATAAAACATTGAAAATTTAAAAAAAGAAAAAAGAAAGAAAGAGCACAACACATCAACTAGGAAGGCTAAATGGAAAAGGCTAACTATGCCAAGTGTTAGTGATGACATGGGGCAACTGGAATGCTTCTAAGCTGCTGGCAGGAATATAAAATGATACAACTACTTTGGAAAACATTTTGGCAATTCCCTAAGAAAATTTATTTTATGTGTGTGTGTGTGTGTGTGTGTACATAATATATAAATATATCATAAATAATATATAAATAATATCAGTCTTGCAGAAATACCTACCTATTATTTGTAGGGTAATTCATTTAAAATGCTCAAGATTTCTCATCAGAAGGAAAGAAGGAAGTCTCATTGTGGAGGCCAGAAGGAAATGGAATCACACCTTTTAGGTGCTGGAAGGAAGAAACCATAGACCCACAGTTCTATATCCAATAAAAATATCCTTTATTTCATGTGAAATAAAGACATTCTCAGATGAAGAAGGAGTAATAGAATTTCTTGACAGTAGATCTGCTCTAAAATAATTGCTAAAAGAAGTTCTTCAGACAGAAGGGAAAGGATACCAGAAGTTCACTCGAAATATCAGGAATTAAGGAAGATCAACAGAAATGGCAATTTCTGGGTTAATTTAACATTCTCTTATTTACTATTTGACTGCTCTTGGGTTCTTTAAAATTTGTTTTATGGTTGAGAGGTGCCTGGGTGGCTCAGTTGGTGAAGTTCCTGGCTCTTGATCTTGACTCAGGTCTTGATCTCAGGGTCATTAGTTCAAGCCCCACATTGGGCGCTGTGCTGGGTGTGGAGCCTCCTTAAGATTCTCTATCCCTGCTCCTCTCCCCTGCTCACAGGCAAGTTCTCTCTCCCTCAAAAAATTTTCTAATATGTTTTATGGTTGAAAAAAATTACATTTTCTGATGGTGTTTTCAGTGTATGTTTATATAAATAACAAAACTACAACATAAAGAAGGGAGAATAAAGGAACCTATATGGTCATAAGGTTTTACATTCCACCTAAGATGGTAAAATGTCTATTTGAAGCAGACCTGAACAGGTAAATATGCATACCATAATCTCTGGAGCAACCACTTAAAAAAAGATAGTTAAAAACACAATGGATGCATTTGAATGGAAAACTGAAAAATGTTCAAATAACCCAAACATGCAGGAAAGAAGAAACAGAGGGAGGGCAACAGAGAAACAAATAGTAAAACAGTAGACATAAATTCATTCATATCAAGAATTACATTAAATGTAAATAGTCTAGGTGTAGTGTCAGCGAAAATGGTAAAGTTGGAAATTCCAGAAATCCATCCCTACATAAAAGTAGCAAATACAGTGACAAAACCTGTCAGAATCAGCTTAAGTGGAACTCTAGAAACTAATTAAAAGTTTACAGCAACAAGGGAAATGTTTAATAAAGGGGGAAAAAGAACAGTTGAATCATAATAGAATTTGTGGCATTTTAATTTACCCTTCCTCTCTCTCCGATTTGGTAAGAGACTTGAAGACAACTTGCATTCCTGGTATAGGATCTTCATACCAGGGGGAGCAGAATGGGCCTTATTCTCAAGGAATTGTGGTTGTTTTGACCTGTCTTCTCAAGTACATGGAACATCCTCAAGTATGGACTATATTATGGGACAAAAAACAAGTCTTAGAAATTTAAGAAAATTGAAATCATACCAAGTGTCTTTTCTGAGCACAGTAGTATGACACTAGAAATCAGCAATATGAGGAAAGCTGGAAAATCTACACAAATATGTGAAAACTAACACTTTCTTGAATAACCTATGGGTCAAAGAAGAAGTCAAAAGGGAAGTCCAAGAATATCTCAAAGCAAATAAAAATAGACATACAACTTACCAAAAACTATGGTATGCTGTAAAAGCAGTTCTGAGATGGAAGTGTAGAGCCAT